>CM067306.1:55200867-55813453 GCA_034231615.1 Meghimatium bilineatum
AGTAAAAACAATCAATATCCATACTATTCAAGAAATGAACAGAATAGCTTTGAACAGATCTGACCTCTGACCTATGCGCTAACGTCAGAGCTAAAGGAAAATGAATGAATTAAATGAAAAGACATAGGATGATTTTCTTATATCCAGTGTACACGCGACAGTTGTCATATCAAGTGTATGGTCATATGTACACGCGGCAGTTGTCATATCAAGTGTATGGTCATATGTACACACAGCATTTATCTTATAGCAAGTGTAGTCGACAATTTTACTTACCTTGGAAGCACTCTCTCTCGCGATGTCAACATTGATGTGGAAGTTAACAAGAGACTGGCAAAAGCTAGTGCTGTATTTGGCGGATTACGCAAAAATGTATGGGACAGAAGAGGTATAAGAACAACCACCAAACTACAAGTATATCATGCTGCTGTTATACCAACCTTACTATACGCCTGCGAAACGTGGACAGTGTATGCTAGACATGCAAGAAAGTTAAATCATTTCCATCTTACCTGCCTACGTAAATTACTAAACATCCATTGGTGGGACAAAGTACCAGACTACGAGGTCTTGGAAAAATCAACCTCAATAAGCATCCACACAATACTTATGAAGGCGCAGGCACGCTGGGCAGGCCATCTTGTGCGCATGGAGAACTCGCGATTGCCAAAACAAATATATTATGGAGAACTCAAGGCAGGATTTCGAAAAGCTGGTGGACAGAAAAAGCGTTTCAAAGACACGCTCAAGTCATCCTTGAAACATCTTAACATTGACGTAGGTTCTTGGGAGAGCCTCGCTCAGGATAGAACGGCTTGGCGTTACAGCATTAGAACGGGAGCACTAGCGGCAGAAGAATTCAGACAAGAAACTGCAAGACAGAAGCGGACACGTAGAAAAGAAAAAACATCTCAACCTCACACAGATACCTTCTATTGTTGTCAATTCTGTAAAAGAACATTTTGTGCGCGCATTGGACTTGCTAGTCATTTAAAAACGCACTATTAACTTTATTATTTTATTATTTATTGTTATTATTATTATGGTTGAGTTTTTGGTCATCGTCGATCACGACGGACGAACATCACATCATCATCATAGCAAGTGTATCATCATATGTACACACGACGGTTGTCATACCAAGTGAATGGTCATATTTACACACGGCAGTTGTCATACCAAGTGTATGGTCATATGTACGCACGACATTTGTATTATAGCAATTGTATGGTCACTTATGTTCATGTCTCGATTCATTTGATCTAAAGACGTGATTTTGTGTTGTCTGATTTCCATTTTCATATTCATGTGACATAATCTTCACATATCCCATTCTGTGACACGAACTTTACATATCCCATTCTGTGACACGAACTTCACATATCCCATTCTGTGACATGAACTTCAAATATCCGTCTGTGACATGAACATAGCTATCCCACTATGTGGCATGACCTTCACTTAAATGTTTCGTCCCATAAATAATGTAAGAATTGTTTTGCCATTTTTGTCATGAACTGCCAAGAATTGGCAAGAGTGTACTAAGCAAGAGTGTACTAAGCAAGAGTGTACTAAGACCTTACTGTTGTATAATGGTTTGTTTGGTAAACCAGTGGTAAATTTGTTATACTTTCCGCACGCCGATGAGACTAAATAAAATCGAGAGCCTATATATACACATGAATAAGCCTCAGTGTCGGAAGGAATACGGAAACACATTTAACAATAGTGTGATGAAACCAGTTTACAGATAAATACAAGCAAGACTACTGTAATATGTGATGATGAATTGTTCAAATGTAAATCCAGGAAAGACTAATGTAATATGATGTGATGAATTGTTCAAATGTAAATCCAGGAAAGACTAATGTAATATGATGTGATGAATGGTTCAAATGTAAATCCAGGAAAGACTAATGTAATATGATGTGATGAATTGTTCAAATGTAAATCCAGGAAAGACTAATGTAATATGATGTGATGAATTGTTCAAATGTAAATCCAGGAAAGACTAATGTAATATGATGTGATGAATTCAGTTCTTCTTCGGCGTTCATTCTGAAACTCCTACTGCGTCTCTCTTGTAGCAGGACGGATCCATTCTAGATTTCCAACCAGATGAAGTCCAGAGAATAGAAATGCGTTGTGTCACAGTTTTATTTGCGTCTATGGTCCGGCACATCCGTCTTCGGCAGAGAATTCAGTTCAAATATAAACCCAAGCAATACTAATGTGATATGGTGTAATTAATTCCCTGTATATATATATATATATATATATATATATATATATATATATACTATATATATATATTATATATATATATATATACTATATATATATATATATATATATACTATATATATATATTATATATATATATAAATTCAAGTAGGACTAATGTGATATGTGATGAATTGAGTTCAAGTGTAAATCCAAGAAAGACTAATCTAACATAGTGTGATAAATTCAGTATATAGATAAATCCAAGAAAGACTAATGTAATATGGAGTGATGAATTCAGTTCACAGATAAATCCAAACAAGGCTAATGTAATATGGTGCCTGGACATAGTAGAGACAAAAACATTGGGACAGCCGCTTTGACCTGCAGAAGACTGGGAACTTCGTCCTTAATACTGTCCTGAAGATCTAGTCGAAAAGAATCATGAACGCAGAAGAAATAAAGGAAAGAAATGGTTGACATATTCATTAGTCACACTTGTAGTTCCTTACCGAGTCCAGTTTCTTGGCAAGTATATGGGGTATACGTAAGCAGCCATCAGATGAATCAATGTTTGGTCTAGCTTCACAGTTATTTTTTATTTTTAAGGATAATATTAGCCCATACTTTCATATAGTTTTTTTTAAATCATTATATTTTGTAAATCTACGCAATGATAGTAAAGGTTAGTAGCTCACACTGAAGAGCGGTCACTTTCCATTGGAATAATCATGATTATTTCGTGTTTCCCCTACTCCTGTCCAGCTCACGTGGCTCCACATGTCTGATTGTTTACAGTAACACCACCCCCTGGCATAGATATTGGCAAGTAGGCTGGACTAAGTATCGGTACCCAGCAGAAAATTGTGTGTACTAATGTACACACGACTGCTGGTAGAGAAGACAGAAGATAATATCAACAACAACTTCGAGGTTGGGCGTTGGGACCGTCGCTCCGTATTTGGCTGAGGGTACATCAAGCATGGTAGCTGATAAGAGACCATCAGAACAATCTCAGAACGCAACGGAAAACTGCTGACACACATTCGATGCTAAGAAACTCATCATTACTACATAATAATATTGAGAATACCATGGACACAGACATAGACAAATCAAGAAGTGTTAACCCTTTATGAGCTAGAAAAGGCTGGACATGGTAGTAACAATTTCTATTATTGCTCTGGGTGCCTTTAGGAATATGATAAGCTATATGAACAACATTTTATTTAAACATTTAATAATCTAATGGTGTACAGCCTATTGCCTCTGCCTCATAATTAAAGAACATTTCACGTCCAAGAGAGCTGGCTCATAAACAACATTGTAATCTTGGACATGTAATGTTTATAAGTCCGCTCTCTTATTATAATATTGATTATCAGTCAGCTCTCTTGTTATAACGATGTATATGAAGATATATATATATATATATTTGCAAAACAACACTCCATCAAGAAGGTGTGTTCTTTATGTGGATATCCCACAATTCACGCATGTTAAAGTAAACTGTCCTTATGTCAAAAACTGCATCCGTTAAGGAGTTGGAGGCAGAAAATTTGTAGCTGTGTGATAAAGGCCGCATGCTCTTGCTGTCACCACGTCATGTACAGGGTGAGTTTTTAAATTTAATCAGAACTCTATACCTTACTAGTGTGGACAAAACGCTCAAAACACTCAGCCATGTGCTGCACTGTATTTATGTACTTTCTCTTTTTCATTCCCTTTGTATCTCCATTATGACGACTACGTTTCCTGACATGATGACGTTATAAGTCTGCAGCTGACGAAGTGGGACACAAACTATATAGTCCCTACCACGGAATTATATATTGATGTTCCGACTTGCGATGTGAAATATATTCACAAAGTATAATCAAATCAAAATCTAAATCAAAGTTCACAAGCCGTGAAAGCGACGCCTCAATGTATTGTATAGCCTGTTCGAATTTTTGGGAATACCCCTTCAACTGAATTTTGACTTCCGGTCAAAATGGCGAATGAGAATGTATGTGTTTTCTTTGGTGTCAGTTTAAATCAGATGTTCCTCCTGAAAGCAACGGCAAACTACAGGAGTTTAGAGCTAAGAAATATTCTATGGATGTGGTGAATAATTCGTATTGGAATTAGCGAGTGTTACTAAAAGAGGTAGGACAACTTGTTCAAGGCCGTGGAGAATTCAAGAGATCCATAGGGAAGATTACGTTCTGAAAAGAGTATGCCACATGATGATGATGACCCCTTCAACTGCCAAGTGTGTTTGTGTGTATATGTACCGTAAATATTCTCTTAGCATACTTTATACCAGTGTTTCCCAACCTTTTTTTAAATTATGCCCCCAACCTAAATCTTTCTAAAATTATGATATCCCCTTATGTAATATATACGTATTTCTTTATATTCAAAATTGAATTATTCCCTGAACTTTAGGGAATAATTGCCTTCCCCTTTTGAACAATTAAATTGCCTCCCCGTGAGGCGTGGGATCCACGTTGGGAAACATTGTTTTAGACAATGTAGCGATGACGCCCTATAACCAAGGATGTCCTTTATCTACTTTGCATCATATGCGTTGTACTATACTTTGTGCAGTTTATTTCAATCTTTCTGTGTATTTTTATAAATAAATGACTAATTACTTTTCCGGTACTAATAACAATTCTTAAAAGTATGAACTAATTTTTTTTTCTGTCCAGTGTCTATGTCGTAAACACAAAACCAAGAATGGCATTGGTCACTGTGAATATATTGTCAGCGGCCAATAAAAAGCATAGATCAGTCAAAGTGACCAGGTGGAAGACCATTTATCCCTCTAGTTAAGTGTGTTTCAGCAGCACATCGGGTATAACGAGTTAATATATTCGACTGTGATATGCTAGGCATTTTCCAACCGTTGGCAAAGCAATGTAATGGTTTTCCATGTTTAATGTGTTGCTAATGTGTTTAAAGTGGAGCGTATGGCCGTGTGGTTAGAATGATGTTCTCAAACCTCTTGATCCCGGGTTCATTCCACGGTTGGGACAGGATTTTATCTTTCGGAGGTACAATCACAATCCTTCCTTTACATGTCGCGACGTCTGCTATGGCAAAGCGGCCTTTATTTCAACATCCCATAGAAAGACTCCCCGCACTGCTTCACAGGACAGCATGCAGTAACGAAAGTTTAATGTGTTGCTTTTACTTTTCCGGTTTCAATATACGCTTGTGAAACATGCGTATATCTCACGTCAAAAATCTCAAAGGCATAATCTCAACGCTTTTCAGATGAAATGCGACAGAAAGATATACTTAGACTATCATGAAAGGAAAAAAGAGAAACTCAAATATTGTAAACACATTGAAGATTCCAGAGTGTTGGTTACTAAACACAATAGTTAAAATAAAACTACACCTGTTTGGTCGTATAAAGAGACACAACAGTTTAGGAAAACAAATAATGGAGGGCACAGAACCTGGGGAGAGGAGGAAAGGCAGACCAAGAAGACTATGGACTGATGACATTAAAGATAACATGAATAAGTCGTCGGAAAATGCAAGCCGCATGGCCCAAAACAGGGAAGGTTTCAGGGAGTTCATTGAAAAGACAACGTTCTGGAGACAATACGTCACATGACAATGTGTTACCGCTCCAACTGCATGCCGGGTAATATATACACAAGATCCAAACAATATAGTTGACAACGTTTATGTGAATGTCACACAATGAACTTACCGGGCACACTCTCTATTTCTTAATGTGTAGAAACCTGGCGGCAGGTCACTGACTGGTTTTTCATGAGAAAACAATAAAATAAAATATCGATGTGGTTTCATATCATACGGCTCAGGCCCAGTATATTGCAGCAATGTCGTCATTCCTGGAGTGTTCTCTAAATCTGAAATTTTGTTTTGACAAATACTTGTTGTTATTTAAGTGTTTCCTAATATATCAATATTCATCGATGAAGTATTAGAGATACTGTATAGAGTTTCTACCTTGTATCGCATACAAATAATATAAGCTATATATTTTAAGAAAACATTCCGGATATAAAGAAAAACTAAACAAAACACTGTTGTAAAGCGGGTAATGTAACATGTATTACCTGCAATGATAATACCACGACAGTCAACAGTAAGACATATTATCTAGAATTGTCACGTGATCAGACAGGGGCCCTTGTTGGGATTTCGGTTGGTCATTGCCGTTTAATCTATAATTTAACACAAAACAGAAAGTTGTCCAAGTTAACAGGTCAGATCCCCATGTCGGGACAGTACTAGCCCTTGTGACGTGTAGGAATCGAGTTTATAAGCTTATCCTCTTACGTCCATGTTGTGCTATACAAAAAATAAATAGAAAAAAAATATGACACATTTTGACGTAGATCACGACAGAAATTCACAAAAATAATGAACTGCACCGAGGAGATGTAATCGACCCAAGTTCAAATCGGAACATTATCCCAACAGGTAGCACTCCTTGAGAGAAAAATAAGTAATCGTGGTAGTGCATGTAGGCTAACTATTATAGTGACTTATCGTTATATTGTCTTACTGGCATAATGCATGTTAGCTAACTGCTATAGTTTCTTATCGTTATAGTGTCTTATCTTTAAGCTGTCTTACCGTGATACTGCATGTTGGCTAACCACATATGACCATAGGGTTTTTCAGTTGCTCCCTTGTACATGGATGGCGGCCCGTCAGGGTCCACCATCATTACTGAGTATAACACACTTTTGTCTACGATTGAATAAAAACATCGATATAATTTTTCTTCAATATTAACAAGTACAACATGTATGTCTATGTATGAAGATACTAGGTTAGTGTTATAATAGTTATACTGGGGGAAACATTACTCGTAGTAGTAGTTTAGCAGTAGTGAAAACACGGATGGTGGCGGAGCTGTTGCTGGTGTTGGCAGCATAGCAGTAGCAGTAGTGTAGCAGTGGTGGTAGAACTGATGGTGGTAGAGCTGTTGCTGGTGTGGCAGTATATAATTAGTAGTAGTAGTAGTAGATCGAGACTCGAATCGCTAAGTATTTATTAAAAAAGGAAACACATCAAACTGCGACTATTCAATGCAAGTGTAATTACATCATTTACATATGGATGTGAAAGTTTGAAATCTCCGCAATAATGGATAAGAAGTTAGTTGCCTTCGTGAATACATGCCTTAGAAAAATCACAAATACTAATTGGATAGATTTCAAATCAAACGACATACTAAGAGAGGAGACAAAACAAGAATATGTGACGAACATCATCAGAAAACGCCGCTGGACATACATCGACCACATACTTAGAATGAAGGAAGACATAATTCCACGACAAGCCTTCATGTGGACATCAGACGGGAACAGAAAACAGGGAAGATCATAAACAACGCTCAGAAGAACATTTATGAATGAATTAAAATCAACAGGCATAAATGCACCAGACCTGCAATCCTTGGCAACTGACCGACAGGCATGGAGAACTATGACATCCGCCCTATGTATCAAACTTGACAAAAGAGGAACTGACTGACAAACTGAGTAGTAGTAGTAGTAGTAGTAGTAGTAGTAGTAGTAGTAGTAGTAGTAGTAGTAGTAGTAGTATTAGTGTAACAGTAGTCTTATCTCATCAGGTAGGATATCCTGAACTGGATGTAGCAGTCATCACAGCCTTTCGACGAAACTTCTGTCTATCTTGAGCCAGTCTTCCTGCTTCTATTACTGTCATGTGCAAGTGCTATTTCATGTCTTGCGTCCATTTTTTTGGGTCTGCCTCTTATTCGTCTCCCTGTGGTCATCCCCTCCATTATGGTTTTCTCTAGGCATTTGGTTTGAAATGGCCAAGATAATGTAGTTTTCTACAATAGTAGTTTTTCAACTTTTGACTCTTCTAATTCGCTGTTGTTGATACAGATTGATAACTTGCCAGTGGTTTTGTCGCTTTTCATAATCTTGGTCTTGCTTCCATTCAGAAAGAAATAGGTTTTATTTTTTACTCTGTTCTTTAATAGAGTTTATGAGGTGTCCGAGACCTGCTTGACTGTGTACCAATAATGTTGTATCGTCAGCATATCTCGTTCTGGTATCTCGTGACCTTCAATGTTGAGTTGTTGTAGGTTATTTCTCTGTTTGTAATTCATTACATTCCTCATTATGTCCTCTGCATAAATGTTGAAGTGATATGGTGATATGACACATCCTTATCTGACTCCTTTTTCTACGCTGAACTAATCAGATGTTTCACTATTTACTCTCACAGCTTCTTGCTGGTCTTGATATAATTTTTTTTATGAGATGGATTAGGTGTAGCTGAAACCCATATCTTTCATGATATTCCAACGTTTTTGATGTTGTACACAATTGAATGCTGTGGTGTAGTCAATAAAGCATGTGTAGATGTCGACAATAAGCTCTGCATTTCTCTATAATGTTCCGCATATTGAAAATCTGATCTCTTGTGTGTCTGCCCTGTCTGAAACCTGCTCTTGCTTCATTTAACTCTTCTTTCAGCTTACATTGCAGTCATTTCATTGTGATGCCAAGTAGTATTTTGCTGGCGTGATTGATCAGTTCAATGTCTCTGTAGTTGGTGCATAGTGTTATATTTTCCTTCTTCGGTAGCGATGTGTAGACAAATCGTGTCCATTTCTTGTGCCAAACTTCACTTTTCCAGATCTTGGTGCACAGTGTGTGATAAATGGTGATGGTTACAGTAGTAGTGTGGCAGTACTAGTAGTGTAGCCGTAGAAGTAGTGTAGCAGTAGTATTAGTGTTGCAGTAGTAGTAGTAGTGTAGTAGTAATGTAGCAGTAGTAGTAGTGTAGCCGTAGTAGTAGTGTAGCCGTAGTAGTAGTTTAGTAGTAGTAGTATTGTAGCAGTAGTAGTAGTGTTGCAGTGGTGTAGCAGTAGTAGTAGTGTAGCAGATGTAGTAGTGTAGCAGTAGTAGTACTACTAAAGTAGTATATTGCAACATCAGTAGTATTACAGGTGTTAACAGTACTGTTGGTGGTGGTGGTAGTAGAATTGTAGCAGTAGTAGCGGTGTAACTGTTGTAATAGCGTAGCAGTATCACCATAGTAGTAGTGTAGCAGAAGCAGTGTTATAGCAGTGGCAGTGAATCAGTAGTGATGGTAGTATATCAGTAGTAGTAGTAATCATACAGTAGCAGTAGTTTTTCAGTAATAGTGGTGTAGCATTAGTAGTAGCAGTGTAGCAATAGTAGTAGTGAAGCAATAGTAGTAGTACAGGTGGCAGTCGTGCTGGTGGCCGTGGTAGCAGTAGTAGTAGTGATGCAGCAGTAGTAGTTGCATATCAGTAGTAGTAGTGTAGCGGTATTAGTGGTGTAGCAATTGTAGTAACGTAGCAGTAATAGTAGTGTAACAGTAGTAGTGTAGCAGAAATAATATTGTAGTAGTAGTAGTATAGCAGCAGTAGTGGTGTAACAGTAAAAATAGCGTAGCAGTAGCATTAGTAGTAATATAACAGTAATAGTAATGTAGCATTAGTAGTAATATAACAGTAATAGTAATGTAGCAGTAGTAGCAGTGAATCAGTAGTAGTAGAAGTATTAGTAGTATTAGTAATAGTATTAGTAGTAGTAGTAGTAGTAGTAACACTGACGGTGCTGGTTGTTGTTTTAGCAGTAGATCGAAAATATGTAGCAGTAGTACAGCTGATACCGGTGATGGTGGTGGTAATGACTGTACTGTAGTTGTAGTACTAGTAGTAATATAGTAGTACTGGTGGTAGCGGTGATGGTGGTGGTAATGACTGTAGTTTAGTTATAGTAGTAGTAGTAGTAGTAGTAGTAGTAGTAGTAGTAGTAGTGGTGGTGGTGGTGGTGGTGGTATGTGGTAATGGTGGTGGAAATGGTTGTAGTGTAGTTGTAGTTGTAGTACTACTGGTCATGACTGTGTGGTAGTATCATTATATATATTGATGCGCATACAGTTATTAGTACAAATAGTACAGTTGTACTTTCTTAACAATACTACTAGCTATAGCGTTGTAGATATACATGAAACATATATAAAGAACACATAACAATAACACTATAGTTATGATATATGTATACCCATATAAACAACACATAACAATAACACTATAGGTTATGATAGATGTATATCAATGTATACACCAATAACAAATACATACTGGTAGCTATGTTTTGACTCCCGGACATTTCAATCATAAACACTGTATCAGAATGAAGATGGGCTTTTACCGTGTTGTCAAGTCTGAAAGGGCTCCCAGGAGTTGCTCGAAAATTGTATGAACTGCGAAACATAAACAAAAACTCTCTAACATTATCTCAACATAAATCATATACACATAATACGTATTCTCAGAAAATGCTCAGAGAAATTAGCAAAAAATGGTCAGGATCTCCCTCAAATAGTATAGCCCCTCGAAAAATGTTCCGGTTATGAAAGAAACTCTTAGAAAACACCCCCCCCCCCCCCCCCCACATAGGTAGTATGACCAAGTTGTTCGCAATTCCTGTAGATAGTAAACACACTAAACAAAACCCGCTAAAAGTAATTACGTATTATTTACGCATTATTACCTGGGCAGTACTCTCTCGTAGGTAGTCAATAGTTTCACCTACCTGGGCATCGCTCTCTTACAAGTAGTCAACAGTTTAACCTACCTGGGCAGCACTCTCTCACAAGCTGTGAACAATTTCACCTACCTGGTCAGCACTCTCTTACAAGTTGTCAAACGTTTCACCTACCTGGGCAGTACTCTCTCCCAAGCTATCAATAGTTTCACCTACCTAGGCAGCACTCTCTCACAAGCTATCAACTGTTTCACCTACCTGAGCAGTACTCTCTCACAAGCTATCAACAGTTTCATCTACCTGGACAGCATTCTCTCACAAGTAGTCAAACGTTTCACCTGCCTGTGCAGTACTCTCTCACAAGCTATCAATAGTTTAACCTACCTGGGCAGCACTCCCTCACTAATAACTACACACACGTATGCATATGTTGTAATGCTTCGACTAGCACCAAGTTTCTTATATGCCAGGCCTCAATTACTAATTATGGGCAACAACTCAGCATGAAAACAACTTTCTGTACCTCCGAACACTTCATCAAATACCACAACAATCGACAAGGATGTTTCTTCTGCATTGCTTGCTCCAGTGTAGCTTTTGGCGGTCTGTGTACGATTGTTTGGATCCGGCGTCGTATACTACACCTGAAAACCAAACTGAATATCTACCAGTATACTATTTATACGTGGCTGAATGCTGGACCGTCTATGACAAGCACAGTCTTCTCCTTTTCGCCTGTTCTGCATGAGAAAGCTTCATAGTGTGTCATTGGTTCAATTCCCGTTAGTCTCAAGAATTCTTGGTTACTGTCAAATGAGCAATTGATCACTTAGAATTGATCACAATACACATTCGCGTTTTTAGAAGCTATTCGTATTACAATCTTTTTGAACACTCATATGAATATTCATGCTTTTAGCCGCAAGATGTTTTTCTAATCTATTAATATCAAATTTTTGGACGCGAACTTCGTCAACAACTCAACTAATGTATTTGTATTTAAATTGCAAATGTTACGTTAAGAAATGAATCGTTTAGAGCAAAATATTTTACTTCGTTTATTCTCAAAGTTCGGTCAAGGACGATTGAACTGTCACACGTGTCGAAATTTGTCCACAAACTTTGCTAAATTGAGTAACATGTATTTTGCTTACTCTGTCTTTTTAAATGAATATAAATAACCAAATGGTCAGAGGGTGTCCGACAAAGTGGATGGTGCCGCAGTAACCTAATGAACAAATAGTAACGCAAAATGAGGTAAACAGGTTACTAAAACACTTACCTAGCCTATTAATAAAAATATATTTTAAAAAACATACAATAAAACTAAACAGGACAATGAATGCACGCATTTTCAATTTTACTAGATGCGTTGCCATCCCTGCGCTATTATGGAGACGGGGCTTGATGAAATATAGACATCTATTTTGTTTTTTATTTTGTCGTTTTCTGTTGTTTGTCTCTTGAAAAAGGCTCAATTTGAGCCGATACGTGGAGAATTGTCCTGTTTAGTTTTATTGTATGTTTTTTAAAATATATTTTTATTAATAGGCTAGGTAAGTGTTTTAGTAACCTGTTTACCTCATTTTGCGTTACTTTTTAAATGAACCAGCAAAGCAAAATAAAGGATTAACTTAGTGTCATTCTTCGTCGGATTTGACCCTTGTCCGCCTCTCTTCTAGGCCTGCAGTCTGTCAAATACATACATACATATTCACACGCATACACATATACACACACATATATCCAGGGCCGGTCTTAGGCCATTGCAACCTATGCGGCCGCAGTGAGCCCCGCACTTCATAGGCCCATAAATTTATATTAGAATTTACTTTATTATCCTCTTCCCTACCCAGACTGGGCCCCGCGCAATCCGTTTCGTATTTTGCCCCGCAATTGTTAGGGCCGGCCCTGCATACATCCACACACATATATACATATATAAACATGTATATACACATACCAACTTAACACTATTACGATTATTACCCCAAAAAAGTCACAACTATGTGCTAAGATGGATACATGTCGATACCTGACATATTTATCCACGCAGCACGCCTTGTACCTCAACAATGTCGGGGCGATGAAGTTGAGATTCACATACATATCTAACGTCGCAGGTGTGATATTCATAAACAGAATGCTCGATTTTATCTGCTCTGCATCTGCAATAGTATCATCAATAATAATAGCTACAGTAACACACCACAATAATAGCTATAGTAACACAGCGCAATAATAGCTACAGTAACACACCGCAATAATAGCTATAGTAACACAGCGCAATAATAGCTATAGTAACACACCACAATAATAGCTATAGTAACACAGCGCAATAATAGCTACAGTAACACACCACAATAATAGCTATAGTAACACAGCGCAATAATAGCTATAGTAACACACCGCAATAATAGCTATAGTAACACAGCGCAATAATAGCTATAGTAACACACCACAATAATAGCTATAGTAACACAGCGCAATAATAGCTATAGTAACACACCACAATAATAGCTATAGTAACACAGCGCAATAATAGCTACAGTAACACACCACAATAATAGCTATAGTAACACAGCGCAATAATAGCTATAGTAACACAGCGCAATAATAGCTATAGTAACACACCACAATAATAGCTACAGTAACACAGCGCAATAATAGCTATAGTAACACACCACAATAATAGCTATAGTAACACACCACAATAATAGCTATAGTAACACAGCGCAATAATAGCTATAGTAACACACCACAATAATAGCTATAGTAACACACCACAATAATAGCTATAGTAACACAGCGCAATAATAGCTACAGTAACACACCACAATAATAGCTACAGTAACACACCGCAATAATAGCTATAGTAACACACCACAATAATAGCTATAGTAACACACCACAATAATAGCTATAGTAACACACCACAATAATAGCTATAGTAACACACCACAATAATAGCTATAGTAACACAGCGCAATAATAGCTATAGTAACACAGCGCAATAATAGCTATAGTAACACACCACAATAATAGCTATAGTAACACAGCGCAATAATAGCTATAGTAACACAGCGCAATAATAGCTATAGTAACACACCACAATAATAGCTATAGTAACACACCACAATAATAGCTATAGTAACAGCGCAATTCTAGCTACAGTAACACACCACAATAATAGCTACAGTAACACACCGCAATAATAGCTATAGTAACACACCACAATAATAGCTATAGTAACACACCACAATAATAGCTATAGCAACACAGCGCAATAATAGCTATAGTAACACACCACAATAATAGCTATAGTAACACAGCGCAATAATAGCTATAGTAACACACCACAATAATAGCTACAGTAACACACCGCAATAATAGCTATAGTAACACACAGCGCAATAATAGCTATAGTAACACAGCGCAATAATAGCTATAGTAACACACCACAATAATAGCTATAGTAACACACCACAATAATAGCTATAGTAACAGCGCAATTCTAGCTACAGTAACACACCACAATAATAGCTACAGTAACACACCGCAATAATAGCTATAGTAACACACCACAATAATAGCTATAGTAACACACCACAATAATAGCTATAGTAACACACCACAATAATAGCTATAGTAACACAGCGCAATAATAGCTATAGTAACACACCACAATAATAGCTATAGTAACACAGCGCAATAATAGCTATAGTAACACACCACAATAATAGCTACAGTAACACACCGCAATAATAGCTATAGTAACACACCACAATAATAGCTATAGTAACACACCACAATAATAGCTATAGTAACACACCACAATAATAGCTATAGTAACACAGCGCAATTCTAGCTACAGTAACACAGCGCAATAATAGCTACAGTAACACAGTACAATAATGGCTACAGTAACACAGCACAAGAGTAGCAATGATACAAGAGTAGCAAGTTGATCAATAACACGAAAACATGTTTGATACTAAATGAGTTTTCGCAATATCGGAAGACCAAAAAAACAGTCTAGACCAACTCACTGAAATGGAGATGGGACTTAGTCCAGTCAACTGAGGCGGGAAACTAAGATTGGTCAGGCCCCAACCCAACATCGAGCAGGACCACAGTCCCGCCCAAACAAGCACATGTGCTGAAGTCAGGGATACTACGCCGAGAGGCGCACCAGCGTTTCATGCTACCCCACTATTTGACATGTCTGCACGACAAAATTTTAAAAAGGAAAAACAGAATTGCACGTTCTGTGTATGGTATGTTGTATTTGCTATGTTGTATTTTGTATGCTGTATTTGCTATGTTGTATTTGGTATATTGTATTTGATATGTTGTATTTGGTATATTGTATTTGATATGTTGTATTTGGTATTTGTAATGTGGTATGTTGCATTTGGTATGTTATATTTGGTATATTTTATTTGGAATGTTGTATTTAGTAATTTGAATTTCGTATGTTGTATTTGATATGTTGTAATTGATATATTGTATTTTTTTATTTTGCATTTGGTATGTTGTATTAGGCATGTTGTTATTGGTATTTTGTACTTGGTATTTTGTATGTTGTATTTGGTATGCTGTATCTGGTATGTTGTATTTGCCATGCTGCATTTGGTATGCTGTACTTGGTATTGTGTATTTGGTATGTTGTAACTGTACGGGTGTGTTACATGATCATAAATAAATGAAATGAATTATTCTTACATTCATATGTTGACGGGCCCGAAAAGGGAGCAAAGACCAGCGACATTGGTACTCCGGGTATGCTAGTGTTAAGAAGCGACTACGGAGGTTTTGGGGTGGCATTGGCTGTCCAACCTATTGAAGGTCACAGTGGCGCATTAGCAATGTTGCAGTCGGATGTCTCATGTAGAAAGGCGCAGATATTGCAGCTAAGATGTAAACTATTTCACAACGAACGTATTCCGTGCTACGTACTACATCGGTAGTTTGAGAACGTGCGCACAGAAGTAGATTAGGCCTACTTCCTGGAATATCGTGTTCTTTCATTTCATTGTTCAGACAAACACACACTCACACACACGTACATACATCCATACATACGCCATATCGCTAAATCGCACACACATGCGTACATATATACATCCCTATATGTCTACATCGCTCACACACGCGCATAAACATACACTATACCGCTGCATCGCATATACACATACACACGCACATACACTAAATCCTTACATCGGATATACACACACACGTACATACATACACTATATCGCTACACTGCACACACACACACAAATACACACGTTCACGTACATACATCAATGAATATCACTATATCGATACATAGCATACACACACACACACATATCTATCCATACATACACAATATCTCTACATCAACAACATACACAAGTACATATATCCTAACATACACTCTATCGCTACCTCGCACACACACGCTTATATATATATATATATATATATATATATATATATATATATATATATATATATATATATATATATATATATATATATATATAATATATACATTCTATCGATACATTGCACACATACACACTATGCTATATCGCGCGCGCGCGCACACACACACTCACACGCATCCACACATACACACACTTACATACATCACTACATACACTATATATATCGCTACATCGCGCGTGCTTACACGTATATACATCGCCACATACTCACGAACACGCGCGCTATATCGATACAGCGCATATATCACTCTTTCCAACAGTTTTATTTTACGTATGAATGCGATGTTCACGAGGTAACAAAGTGTCCGAACATTGTAGATATGTGTCTACATATATAGATATGTACATGTGTACACTATTTATTCTTCTGTAACACACATATACTTTTCACCTTCAATGTATTGAGAAACGGCTCCAATCATCTGCGAAATCGCATTAAAATATTGTGGGATTGGAAAGTTGGAAAATCCCAATAAAATACCGCAAATTTGGGAAGTTGAAAAAATCACATTAAATACCATGGATATGGGAAATTGGAAAATCAACTCAGTTCTTTCATAGTTTGTTATCCATATTTTATTTATAAAAAATTCTGCAAATATGAACCAAAAGAAACACATTTTGAAATCAGACAGTACTGTTCCTCAAATCTCCGCAGGGAGAGGATCAATAAGTGTGGGAAACAATGAGAGAGGGTAATAAAAACTTACACAGCGAAAAACAAAACACGAAAAACAACTGTTACGAAGTTATGTGGGAAACGGTTGACTTATTAAACATTTTTTTTGTAATATGCACAACACAAACATTGAAATATTTGTATCTTATCAAGAGATATAATAGCACACATCATGAAACATTAACAATGGGGGGGGGAGAATGGGGGGGGGGCATGGTTGCACGTCACAAGATAAATGTCTGCTCAAGACGACAATCGGATAAAGGCATGCGCATAGAATTTCTGAATTTTATTGACTGCAGCAGGCTAACTTCCTTCTTTGTTTTATATTATTATTATTATTATTATTATTATTATTATTATTATTATTATTATTATTATTATTATTATTTTTATGTATTTTCATGTTAGCTTGTACATTCTCTACATACAACCACTCACATTCCCGTCCGTCCCGACATTTGTCGTCTTTTCATTGCATTACTGACCTGTCAGCTCCCACATTGCGGACAGTTAGTCTTAGCTTGACTTAGTGGTTCATATATTGTGTTTGTTCATATCTTGATAAAGATCTCTTTAGTCGAAACGTCAGTTATGTGTACTGTTCCGTATAAACTGCTTTTTAACAATGTTTGTATTTTTGTTCTCTAATTACTTTACCATATTCACTGAAGCAAGATTTTACTGCAGTGACTTGAATGTATCGGGAACCAAGAGGATCAGAGCTATTAAAAATTTAACGTAAGTGAACGTTGATGGCATGACGATGCTGGCAGAAACGGCCACTTAGTCTCTTTCCAGTATGAATTAAATTATATATTTCATCGTGCGAAGTTTACAAATGATGACGTAATTAATGTTACCGGGCTTGCATGTAGATCCATCGTCGAAAATAGTGACCTTAGGGAATCACATGGTACGAATATGCACTATATTAGCACACGTGCTACAGCATACTTAGCGATCCGAGTCAAAATGGACAGAAACATTTATTCTAATGTGACTGAACCAAATTATCTTTCACATTGTTATCAGACTTATAGGCAGGAAAATATTGAACAGCCGCGCAAGTTAGATAATAATTTATACTGGAAAAATAGATAATATTTGAACAAGACCCTACGGATGGAAGAGTTATGAGTGTGTAAAGTTAGTACATAGTTAACCATATCAGACAAGGAAGTACAATGTGTATTAGTCTAGGTAGCCTGACAAAAGTATTTAGAGACATTAAACAAAGTCGATGACAGGACACTGTTAGAGTTTGAGCGTCTAATAAAAGGAATTAATAATCCCATATGTTATGTTATGTTATGTTCCTCCAGGGCCATAGGCGGCGCATAGGGCAGAAACCATCAATTTCTGTCTTTGTGTTGCCAGGTCTTTCAATTCTTGCGTGTTGTTTAGGTTCATTGACATGCCTTCTCTATTAATGGTTCTTCGTAGAGTTTCTCTATGTCTCCCTCTTCTTCTTACTCCGGGTGGCACCCAATATAGTGACTGCTGGGGAATTTTTAGGCTGTTCATTTTGAGAACATGGCCGATGTAAGTCTAACGCCTTTGTCTAATGAAGGAAGATATATAGGTTTGTTTGCTTTCCTCTCTTGTAGTAGTGTTAGATTTAAAGTCACTCCACTTAACATTCAGAATGGTACGTAGGCATTTGTTTTCAAAGGAGTCGAGTCTCTTATCTGTGGCGTTTGTGGCTTTACAACTTTCGCATCCATATGATAGAATAGGGATGATGTTGGAGTTAAACAACCTGAGTTTTGTGGTGTTTCTTAGTGTGTTTGACGTCCAGATGTTACGTAATTTATTAGAAGCACCTGCTGCAAGGACAATCCCATATGCTTCATTAAAAATATCGACATCACCACTACATAAGAGACACAGGCGAAGACGTTGGTAGAATGGCATAACGACAGGTATGTGGATGAGAATAAGTAGATTGGCAAACACACGACTAATACGGATGTGTCTGTATTTAATACAATAAGTGATACTAATATGAATAGTAAAGATTTAAATACTTGCAGATAATACAACTATCACATTTGCTCCAACATCTTCATCTTTGGAGTAACAAAGATAATATTGTGTTGTTACATCACAACACTTCCACATGAAGAAAATGATGGTTGCCACTATTACTACATTTATCTACTATAATAGACACATTAAACAGGCACCTTAACGGCTACAGTTTATGAAATTCCTGCTACATTTATCTACAACTTTAGGACACAATAAACAGCTACCGTAACACAACACTCCTATATCCCGCAACACAATCATCACAAATGTTTAACTAAAATATTTAACAATAATCACCTACAATATTTGAAGTCATTTATGCATTGGCTACTGCAAACGAGGCTCTCCGTACATGATCTGTATTGCTCATATTTGGAGGAACCATCAGTGTAGAATACTTGAAGTCCCCTAACAGTTACTGTTAAATGATGAAAATGGATATCATACAAATATGTACATACATTTTTGTACAGAGATCACAAAACATATTAGATATAAATATGCATTTCTGTTTCCAGATGTTATCAATGCCATCTCTGGCCAGTATTTTGTCTAGTGACTTGTCAACGTGTTCCAAAACAGTGACAAGTTAGCTAATGATACATGTCTCACTTTTGTCAGGTTATGGAAGTGGTTTCAAATAATTATTTAGCAAATCATCGGACACACAGCAATACGTGCATTGATAAACGCTACACTCTCTTCATGGGATACACAGCAATAATGGCAATGATAGACTCCACTGTCTCTTCATCGGACACACAGCAATACTGACATTGATAAACTCCACTGTCTCTTTATCGGACTCACATCAATACTGGCATTGATAGACTCCACGGTTTCTTCATCGGACAAACAGCAATACTAGTTTTGAGTTTTGACTGCGCAAACGACATCCTTCGTTACTATATCAGAATGTCGTCCATTATTATTGACAATGTCATGAAGTACAAATCTTGCGGTGGTTATGCTTATTATGTTTATCTGTCCGAATCCCACAGCCATGTCGAGGAAAATGTAATTCTGATCGCATTGCCAGTGGATTGGGGAATTCAACCTCGGTCTTGTACCTCATCAGCCAAGGTAAGGGACGCTGTGTGAGATCAGCTCGTAGAAATGTTCTGGAGAAGGGTTTAGTGTTTACAGTAAGGGAAATCCAGGATATATTTGCAACAACTCTTTATGCAATGCTGTTGCATGACTTTTTATAAATTTAGAAAATTGCGGTTCTATCTGACTATTCGCTAAACTTTATACTATTTTCTCACGTTGTTGCCCTCTGTCTCTGTTGCCTTTAATCTTTCCTGTTATGACTATCTTCTCCATGCCTCCTTGTCCCACGAAGTGGCCAAAAAATGAAGATTTACTTTTACAAATCATGTATCATCTTCAACATGTCAGGGATACAGTGAAAAACATCTGGATTTAAACAGAAATAACCTTTCAAATTGGAGAAAAATAAATGACGAAGATATTGAGTTCAAATGGTTTGTTGTAACAGAACTACGGAGTGAAATATATGATTAAGCTTTGCAAAACGTTAGAACGACTTTCTTGGAACCAGGAATTTATCTTGTGGATATACAATAAACATACTTGCTGTGTACGTCGTACTGACTGCTATCGAAACGTGGCCTTTATGTCCACTGCCTATAGAAATCAGGGGGGGGGAGAGGGGGGTAGGACAGGAGTGATTGTAACTAGGGATAGTACCTCGCGATGAGTGGCAGTAACTTCCAATGGGGTAGGCCATGATCCTATTTGGTTCCCTCATCCCTGTTTAGCTTCACGTATTGCTCCAAGTGTCTGCTTGTGTACATCAGCGCAACTCTCCGGCAGACGACCTTAGCGAGTCGGCTGAATTACGTGAACCTTATCATCAAAGGCATGTCCTTCCCTACTGTACACACAAATGCTGGTGGAGATAGCGGAAGATTATATTGTTGACAACGGCTTCCAAGGCAGGAGTTGCACAGACCCAGTATTGGATTGAGGGCGCACCAAAGACTGTAATTGATAAGCGACCAGAAACAACTCCGAAAATAACTGCAAACTATTGAGGCGTATACAATGCCAAGAAACTCATGGAGGGAAAAGTTCCAGTAAAGAGAAGTACAGGCAGACCAAGGCGACGATGGACACACGACGATAGGAGAAGCTCGGCAGCGAGCATAAAACTGAGAGGCTTAAAGAGTGGCAGCGAGGACAACCTTCTACAAAGGATACGTTGCACAGACAGACAGACAAACAGGCAGGCAGGCAGACAGACATATAAATAGATAGAAAACATCTGAGAATTCATTAATATGAAAACATGCTGTATCTAAAGCTCTCTAATGACATATTTTCTGTGAAAGTCAAGACGTAGATATCTTCACATGATGATTGCAAAAAGATGATGATCTTACATACACATATGAACAGACCAGATTAAAGAAGAGAAGAAACAGAAACATTGACCCTCTCCTTTGATCGACACCTATGCGCCGTATAGATATGTTAGAACTGCATATATAATATAAACATACATTATAGTAATCTGTACCTTTACTGAAGTATTCCGTTAGGAATGTAAAGCAATCTGCGGAATTCCCTAAGGAAAATCCTTTTGATAAGCATTTACTAGCACGCAGCACGCTTAAACTGAGTGATGGAATACTGGCATCTTTTTGCACCAAGACGATCACATTTGGGTTGCTGCGATTTGAAGGATTAGCTGGAGGCAAGTACGGCCACAGGATCTAGAAAGTCCAAGTTCTTAGAATGCATATATGCATGTTGTAACCAGAAAGCAATCTTGAGAAATGACGTTAAAGCTAACAACACCAAAGCCACAGATGATACTTTATATTTAATATTGTGGTTATTATATACGGAAACACAGACATAACATGAATATATATATATATGTGGCACAGCCAGAACATGCAGGTTTATCTATATATACATGGTACAGTCAAAACATGCAGGTGTATCTATAGATGGCACAGTCAGAACATGCAGGTGTATCTATAGAAGGCACAGTCAGAACATGCAGGTGTATCTATAGAAGGCACAGTCAGAACACGCAGGTATAGGTATATCTATAGATGGCACAGTCAGAACATGCAGGTATAGGTATATCTATAGATGGCACAGTCAGAACATGCAGGTATAGGTATATCTATAGATGGCACAGTCAGAACATGAAGGTATAGGTATATCTATAAATGGCACAGTCAGAACATGCAGGTATTTCTATAGATGGCACAGTCAGAACATGCAGGTATATCTATAGACGGCACAGTCAGAACATGCAGGTTTATCTATATATACATGGCACAGTCAAAACATGCAGGTATATCTATAGATGGCACTGTCAGAACATGAAGGTTTATCTATATATACATGGCACAGTCAGAACATTCAGGTATACCTATAGATGGCACAGTCAGAACATGCAGGTTTATCTATATATGGCGCCGACAGTAGTCTTTTTCCGTTATGTAAATCAGTGTTTAAAAACAAATAATACCGAGAAAGCAAGCGATGTGTGCATGTTTTCTCAATTGCACTGGATTTTTTCCTAACTCGAGTAAGGTTTTGCAATGGTTTTTTGTAGTTTATATAATTTATGCAGATGTAGATCTAATTCTCAATTATAAATTCAGACCTAAATTAGAAATTTTAATAATGGAAATGTCGAATTTTTAACGTATGCATACCACGAAAATTAAACTATTGTACATCATAGTATGTCACTTCAGCGCAGTTCTAAAAACTGAAGCCTGGGGAAAGTAGTAGTGTGATGTATAAGCATCAACGATTTATTATTAAAGAAAATGCATAATTCAATAAACGGCATTTGAACCAGGTCTGCTCAGATGACAACCACTCGTCTAGCAACTTGAGTGAAAAACATTTCCGCTTTCATGCACATACCACACCCTTAAATCAGAGTAGCAATTTTAGTCAAGACTTTCAACTTGTGTGTTCACATTCTACTATGAATATGGTCAAGTCTAACGACAAATAGACAGCAACAAGCACTTCGTGCAGTAGTATGATGCAGAGAGGCGGCCGTATCAGACGGCTCCAATCAAAATACATTGCCGGGGGGGGGGGGTCGGCATTTCGAAGAAAAACCCTTTAAGGGAGGCGGCATTTGGAAGACTTACTGAGAAAAAGACTTACTGACTGCCAAACAGCTGAGCATAGATTAGAGTATTGCCGTGCACAGGCGTACCTTCAATATATATGCAGATAAAGAACACCCGTTGTATTCCGAAATACAGAAAATTAAAAGGCAGCAGACTCAAGAGAGGGAGGTCGTGGATGGGACGTGCTGAGGATGTCATACAAAGCGTGTAAAGATTGCAGGTTGTGGCAGCAGGTGCGGAATGGATAGGCCTACCCACAGATTTCGAAACTTCTTTGAGAGTAGTAATATCACTTAGCAGGGAATGCAGCGAATGGCGACCCACAGCTGTGGAGAAAGAAGTGCAGGCTTTAACCAGTGAGAATACCAAAGAGGGGGATGTGATTATACACACTGATGGATCTGCAATTAGGCATGTTCGCAGTTCTTGGGCCTTTACAGCTCAATGCGCATGTAAAACGATCAAGGAGGAAAGTGGTGTCTTTGCGGTCACTACGAGTATTATGACCATGGAGACTATGGCGTGGTCAAGGCATTTGAGTGGCTACGCACACAGAAGGTAACGCAGGTCTGCATCTTGAGTGACTCTATGAGTATGATTAAGAAGGTACAAGTGGGTCTCTTTCGCGAACAGTGGATTGAGGTCTTGAAAAAGGCGAGCATGAAAGTGGTTAAATTTATTTTTGTGCCGGGACATGTGGGCGTTCGAGGCAATGAAAGAGTAGATCAACTGGCATCGTGCGCAATTGTGGCACAGGGCGATGGGGCAATGGATCGCGCTGACGTTTTGAACTCCTTAAGAGATATAACACGCGAGAGTGAGACTAATGTGGAGGATGACTCATTTTCAATGGCTAGGATTAAAGATCAGGGATTGAAATGCGGTGTTACTAGAGGTGAACATTTTGGAGGGCGCAGAAGAATGATGGTCAACCAGCATAGGACCGGTACTGTCAGCAGAAGTGTAATGGCGGATACACTCAAGGAGAGATCGGATCAACTATGGACGTGTCCAGTTTGCAGTGATGATGATCTGACGACTAACTAACTAGCTAACTAACTGAGAAAATTTACTGCATGGTCCTGCGGTCAAGCACTGAATAGGTATGTTACGGTACTGGACAACCACAGCCCTGAGATAGAGAAGATAAACGAAATTTTCTGCAAGGCAGTTTAGTTACGACAAGGTAACACGATTTATTACGTATCTTTCCCCCTGTTCGTGATATAGGCATTTGGTGAACTTCAAAACTGGGTATGCATAACATAACATGTTATATGACTATGGCGACCTAGTTCCTTAAAATATTATAACCTGAAGTAGTTAAAAACTAAGTATGAATGAGTTGTAGCTACATCATTAGTTCATCAGCTACATCATTAGTTCATCAGCTACATCATTAGTTCATCAGCTACATCATTAGTTCATCAGCTACATCATTAGTTCATCAGCTACATCATTAGTTCATCAGCTACATCATTAGTTCATCAGCTACATCATTAGTTCATCAGCTACATCATTAGTTCATCAGCTACATCATTAGTTCATCAGCTACATCATTAGTTCATCAGCTACATCATTAGTTCATCAGCTACATCATTAGTTCATCAGCTACATCATTAGTTCATCAGCTACATCATTAGTTCATCAGCTACATCATTAGTTCATCAGCTACATCATTAGTTCATCAGCTATATCATCAGTTCATTAGCTACATCATCAATTTATCAGTTACATCATCAGTTGATTACCTACATCATAAATACATCCGCTACATCATTAGTTCATCATCTATATCATCATTTCATTAGTTAGGTCATCTGTTAATTAGCTACATCATCAATTTATAAGTTATATCGTCTCACCAATGGCCCCCTAGACAAACCACCCATGCAACAGAAAACCTTAGTGGATGACATGCCGTTATATTGAGGTTATCTTCTTAGAGAAGCATCATGGCAAGTCATCTATACAATTATGCTTTTATTTTGTTGTTGAAATGTGTTTCATGTTTACCTTAATATATATGCATGCACCCTCTGTGGTTGGGAGGGAGCCAGAGATGTACTGTGCAGCACTGGGGAGGAGGAAACTGACAGCACTGTTTTTTTTTCCTATGGCTGAAACCCAGCATAGAGGCACAGTGACTCAGGACGTGACAATCCTTTTAACTTGAACATTTGGTTGCATGCCTTGAGCAATAGAGAAGTTCGGCATAACCAGTAATCAATTGGTTGGCGGGGAATGAGCACAGTCAACCCTATCTTGGCTACAGTGGCTAGGAGCAGTGCATAGGTTGAAACCTACTTTCCTGGGGGTGTGACAGTTATTCTCTGGCTCTGTCCCGGGGTGGGCCGAAAATCCACAGACTTCCCAGCAATATAATGCCATTTTATGGCCTTAGGTCAAAGGGCAAGAGCCCATGGACCGCTGGATCAGCAACCAACCAACCAACCATCAGTTCATTAGCTACATCATCAATTTAGTAGTTACATCATCAGTCCATTAGCTACATCATCAATACATCAGCTACATCATTAGTTCACCAGCGACATCATTTGTGTGTGTGTGTTTGGATGCATCTAACGCAGTACTCCTATGACACTGACGGATTATGTGTTTATCGGTACTGTATAAATAGATACATCACAGTGCATGAGTATAGTCAATGTGACTAGTGTAACTAATCCGAACCGCAAACATTATTTCACAGTATGCACATTGAATCTCCCATTATCACCTGTGACACGATGTGCTCCATTACCTTCTCTATAATATTGTGTTTATTCTATGCGCTATCATTATGTTTTGTCTTTCTTCTTTTGCTGATCTTTCTTCTCCATACACCATGGTCATGGCATCCAGTCTCCTGTCTCGGTGACTCTATTTCATTATCTACATCATGTATTCAATGCCCATTCTTGCACTTCCTTGCGCCGAAGAATATGTTAGTACTGAAATATTCGCATCAAGTCTCGTTAAAGAAGATACTTTGTTATTCTGCCACATCCTAGCTCAACTTGTGTGTCAGCCATAGCAGTCTTTATAGACTAAGTATGAACAATCAGTCAATCACTCATTCAATTAGGTGTCATACCGGCGGCGTAGGCTGTCGTGTGTGTCCACAACTCTCTGTCTCTTGTGTTGATAATAAGTTCAGTTGGTGACATATTTTTTTTGTGCCACAGTGACTACCGATTCAGAAATGTTTCTCTTTGTCTTCCTCTATTTCTTCTCCCCCTTGATCTTTCCGGTGGTTATTAAATATTCAAGTTTTGCCTTTCTCATCACATGTGCTAAAAATATTGATTATCTGCTTCTAATTGCTACTATAATTTGTCGCTTTACTCCTGCATCTCTGAGGACTTCTACATTAGCTTTCATTGCTGTCCATGGGAATTTTCAGTGATATTAGGTGCGTTTTGACATCGATTGAAATATGATGTACATTAATAGGGGCTTGCATAGAATACGTCACAAATGATGGCAGATGTGAAACAGAACTTAAAAGGAGAATAGGAATAGCTAAAAGTACCTTCAATGACATGAGGAAAATATTAACATCTAAACAAATAACAAACAAGTTAAAAATGAGAATTATAAAATGCTACATCTATTCTATATTAATGTATGGCTCAGAAACATGGACACTAAAGAAACAATTAGAAGACATAATTGATGCCTTTGAGATGTGGGTATATAGAAGAATAGGGAGAATGTCATGGAAAGAGAAGAAAACAAATAAAGAGGGGCTAAAAAACATTTAATATGAAGAAAGAACTACTAAGAGAAATAAAGATCAGGCAAATAAAATATTTTGGACACATTAAAACAGATGACACCTTATTGAAGATCTTACTTGAGGGAAAAGTCAAAGGGAAGCGAGCAATAAGTAGGCAGAAATACAAGTAGGAGATTAACATCATACGATGGACATGTTACAGTCTAGTAGAGTGCACCACCAAGACAAGAGACATGGGATGTTGGAGATTTGCTGCAGCCAACCTTCGTTGCGGAGACGGCACTGAGGATGATGATGGGATACGATAACTAACAATTGTTTTATGATTAAGGTAAACGCGTCAATCAACATGTACTAGAAACTATATTAAGACTGGAATTTGCACTTACCTCGCCCATAAAACTGGTTCCACGTGCTCGTATCTTGTGCATAAATCCACGTACCTTCTGATAACCAGAATCTATGATAAGCAAGTTATAATGATCAGAAACGGTACTATTCCATTTAACAGTTGGCATTTTCCGGTATATTTCTGCTCCACGCTACAACGTCCAGAAAAGAAATAAATACCATGTTTGTTACTTTTGTAAAATATTATCAATTGTGTACAAGTGCCTCTTCGGTCCTATCAAAAAATAAGGGTCTACCTTCACACTTGTTATAAAATCTGCGCCGATCCGAAATTTTTTCGTTATTTTGTGATGTAATTTTAAAAAATATGTTGAGCGTATGGCCGTGTGGTTATAAAGCCGTTCTCATACACTGTGGTCCTGGATTCAATCCACGGATGGGGCAGGATTTTTTTCTTTCGAGGGCACAATCAAAATCCTTCCTGTACATGTCGCGTCGTCTGCTATATGCTACGTAACATGTAGTAACAAAAGTTTTTTTACGAGGTTTTTTTATTTGAAACCTACGTTGTCATAGATACAAAATGGCTACAGTAATACTAATTTTTTTAGAGATATACAATTCTCTTACAGTCACAAGGGCTGCAGCCAGATTCAATGATTTTCGCGCCACGCACTGAGAGTACCCCCCCCCCTCCCATCTGCGCGCCATCCATTGATAGACCCACCCATACAACCGACTTAAAATGAATATCTTGATCCCGAACTAATGATCAATAATTATAAATGATTAGAAAAGGGAAATAATTAACATAGAAAAACAATGCCTAAATTTCTTTTCGATTTCCGCACAAAAGGTAGACTCCTATTTTGAGATATGAACTATAAGAGAATATATACAATGGTACCCCTCTATAGCACATTTTTAATAACAAATTGTCCTATATGACAGCACGTTTTCAAAATATACAGCTGCGATGAATTTTAATCTATAATTCGGTAGTAGAAATAACACAGGAAGTTCTATAATATTTCCCCCTTTTCACTTCTTTTTTATTCTCTCTGCATCTGTGGAGATAGATTAGTTTTAAGTTTATCAACAAAATCCCACAAATATAATTATCATAATCTGTAATGTCGGCATCTACTTTTGTGTGTACAAACGAAACTCTACGACAGAATTCGTGGACATTTTGCAGACCTTTCACATGTCAAAGATTTGTAGAAAACAGTTGACTAAATGAGGAGTATATAACTGCGATTTAGAAGAAAAAAATGATTCTTGGTTGGAAATCGTGTCTTCCTGCATAATTTATGATCAATTAATCTAAATATTATGTCAACAATTAATAAATAATTAATTTAAATATTCATCTTTTATGGTTATGGTTAAAGATTAGGGTTAGCTATGTTTTACATAACTTTTATCACATTTGTTGTTGTAGTAGGCATACATTTACATCACATGTACTGTTGTAGTGTACATATTTACATCACATGTACTGTTGTAGTGTACATATTTACATCACATGTACTGTTGTAGTGTACATATTTACATCACATGTACTGTTGTAGTGTACATATATATTTTCATACGCTGTACTGATGTATTAGATATAGCTCATACTTCATACATACTTTAAGTAATTCCTCGTCCACTTCCCCGTTTGTATTCAGCTTGAAGGGCTCTACCGCCGCATATTGAACTGTCTGACCACATACATCTAGTCCTTCTATGGATTCAAATGAAGTGTGTCAGAATATTAAAAAAAAATATATATTAAGTAGTTAACAATATCTGTAATAAAACCGGCTATTTTCACGAAGATATAACTGAAACTCGTGGTAATATATTTGTGTGTGTTTGTGTTTGATTCTTCTTCTTCTTCTGTGATCAGTTTCCTATGCTCAGAAGTCTACATAGAAAGGTGGATCACCTTCATGAATTCAGTAGTCAGCAGGAAGTCATCACAGTAGCCCCACAGTTTCACCTTCAGATCTCTTTGTTTGATTCGAACCCGGGACGTAATTAAAGCGATAAAAATATTGTTCCGATGTGCAAAAAGAGTGGATATCTCGAGAGCTTTCATACCCAGATAGTTTACTCTCAGCAATATGCAACAGTTTGTGGAGTAGCGTCCTACTCAGGTGGTGATCTATGTTAAAGGTAAGACATCTTCCACCAATTTAGGTCATGGGGAAATCAAACGCATTGGTTAGTGCACTGGCTTCGCATATGAATGATCCCGGGTTCATTTCAAAGCTGAAACGAAAAGGTTCTCAGATCACAACGGCTTTTGGGTCGATCAAGCCTGAATTGGGGATCGGATCAGTTCGGAAAGTAAAGTCTGCGAGAGAAAGGAGATGGCTACAGCCCTCATATAGCAAAGCCACTGAAATATGAGATCGTTAACATCTCACACCCGTACAGCAGTTAAAGTGCTATGGGTTAACATTATATTTGCTCTCCTACTGTTTGTTGTTTGCTCTATACTACCGATATTACCTTAGACATATTGGAATCACGCAGTCATAAGGAGTATCCCATATTGATACTAACTAATGTTTGCATGCTTACCTGTATAATTAGACTTACTTCATAAAGTAAAGGTAATGCACTGTATGTCAACCCTATTTAATACAACACTATGGAATATGGCAACACTAGATCAAACAATACGTGAGTTTGAAGACAACGTGGAGAAGACAAGGTTTCAAATTTCGTATATTTGGGAAGCAAGATAATAGCAGACGCGGATACCAATTCAGAAATAAAGACTCGAATCGCTCTCGCCTCCAACGCCTTTAACAAACTCTCACACATCTGGAGATCGAAGATCGCAAGTAAACACATCAAATTACGACTATTCAATGCAAGTGTGATTACATCATTGACATATGGATGTGAAAGTTGGAACTCTACTGCAATTATGGATAAGAAGTTAGTTGCCTTCGAGAATAGATTCCTCAGGAAAATCACAAATACTAGTTGGAAAGACTTCAAATCAAATGACATACTAAGAGAGGAGACAAAACAAGAATACGTGACGAACATCATCAGAAAACATCGCTGGACATATATCGGCCACGTACTTAGAATGAAGATAGACAGAATTCCACGACAGGCCTTCATATGGACACCAGACGGGAGCAGAAAACATGGATGGCCAAAAACAACGCTCAGAAAAACATTTATGAATGAATTAATATCAACAGGCATAAATGCACAAGACCTGCAATCCTTGGCGACTGACCGACAAGCATGGAGAACTATGACATCCGCCCTATCTGCCAAACTTGGCAAAAGAGGAACTGACTGACTGAGTTCATACAACACTATGAAATATGGTAACTCTAGCTAATACAACACTATGAAACACGGTAACTCTAATACAACACTATGAAACACGGTAACTCTAATACAACACTATGAAACACCGTAACTCTAATGCAACACTATGAAACACGGTAACTATAATGCAACACTATGAAACACGGTAACTCTAATACAACACTATGAAACACGGTAACTCTAATGCAACACTATGAAACACGGTAACTCTAATACAACACTAAGATTCATGGTAACTCTAGTTCATGCAGCGCAATATAAATCAATCAAATAAAGTATTTTGGACATATTAAACGTGAGAACTCCTCGCCGAAGACCTTACTTGAGGATGGAGATGAGGGGACAGGAAAACGAGGTAGACTGACATACAAGTGGGGAGAAAAACATCACTAGATGAACAAGTTACAGTCAAGAAAGAATTATCCACCAAAGCAAGAGACAGAAGATGTTGAAGGTCCGTTGCAGTCAACGTTCGTTGCGTATACGGCACCTGATGATGATGAAATAAAACAATACTTATCTCCAGCAAATTTTCTTTGTGTTTTTCCCGCGTTGTACGACTTTTTGCATCGTCAGGAGTAGAAGCGTTATCCGAGACAACCTTTTCCCGCGTTGTACGACTTTTTGCATCGTCAGGAGTAGAAGAGTTATCCGAAACAACCTTTTCCCGCGTTGTACGACTTCTTGCATCGTCAGGAGTAGAAGAGTTATCCGAAACAACCTTTTCCCGCGTTGTACGACTTTTTGCATCGTCAGGAGTAGAATAGTTATCCGAGACAAATGTCAAGATAAACATAAATAGGTAGATGTGTTATCAAAATAAAACATAAAACAACCTAGCTGCTCCATGTCTGCTTCCTCTGCTACCTATTCCTTATACTCATTGCCATTTTTGAGGTAAGCATCTTAATTTAACCTTATTTATCTTATTTTACTTGCTACCACACCTTATCTATTTCCACTCCTCACTTCCTTCTGTGCACTTTCCCTTCCTCACTTCTTCTCCTCATACTCTCTTCCTCCCTGATATGCTGATCCCTATTTGCCTCTTCCGCTATCTATTCGCTATCTCTCCTCCTCTTTCCGCCCTATCAACCACGTTTGTCTCCATGTAAGATTCGTTGTACTGTTGTCTTTCGTTTGTCCTGATGAAGGCTTTTTAGTCGAAACGTCGTCTGTCCATGTATCTCGTTGTTAGGTTTTTTTACGTTTTATTTTGGTAACACATCTACGTATTTTTGTTTATCTTGACATTTGCCCGGTGTTACTCCAGCCACCTACTTCCTGTTTAGGGTTGTTACCCAACACAGGAACATTTATCCGAGACAACCTTTTGGTATGCTTTCATAAATGTTTTGGGTCAAAGGGCATGAGCCCATGGACCGCTGGATCAGCAACCAACCATAAATGTTAGTTTTCGCTGATTATTTGAACACTGTAATTCAGCGTTTGCATAGTCTGTCCCTGGCTTTGTATCCATAATGTCTGCACATAGCAATGTTTTTTTTAGGGCACTATGTGATGGTAGCCTGGAAGCATGTGGAAACACCTTTCAATCAGTTGTCTTCTAATGTAATGCAGATTTGGCATTGCGATTTAACAATGTAGCCAGAAAAATGTAAGCATATATAAACGATCAGGGCACCTACCAGCGGGAGCTGAGAAAGTAACGTCCAGTTGAAATTGTAGTTCAACTTCCGATGGAATTCCTACTCTTGTTAGTATGTTGTCTTTAATAAATGATCTAATGAAAGATTCAAAACGAATTGTGGAATACAATATGTTCAGTAAATCAAAAGGGTACTCTACAAGTATCAGTAACCAGGTTTTTACGGAACAAAAAGGTAACATAATTAAACGGAACGAAATTATGATAATGACGCATATACCGACACAACTACGTTTTACGCGTTATGCTATGAGAGCCCCCTATCACTCGATACGCCGCTACACACTGACTGGGGGGGGGGGGTGAATGGCCAGTGCTTTGCTCGCAAATCGCTAGATCGGTATCCTTAGTTACAACTTTTTAAATATCTGAATCACGGAAGCCCAGTGTAATAACATATGAATTTAAAAAGTTAGACTTTTGTCACGTGATATGGTCACTGATCACTGTATTGAACCAAATAACAGGAACACATTTATCAACAGAAGATATTGCACACGGTTCAATAAAATTCTTTGTATACAAGCAAATTATATTCCATCTTTGTATACAAGCCAAATATATTCCACCTTTGTATACAAGCCAAATATATTCCACCTTTGTATACAAGCCAAATATATTCCACCTTTGTATACAAGCCAAATATATTCCATCTTTGTATACAAGCCAAATATATTCCATCTTTGCTAATTAAATATTTCTTCTTACGAGATTATTGCGTCCGTTCTCATATTCCTACAGATTATCACTATGTACTCCGAAAAAAAGGAACGCGTATCATGGTTTACAGATGTACTGCGATATGTACAGCACTCAGCCCGACACATACGTTTTCATCATGACTGGGGGGTCATCTTTACATACCGCCAGCTTCTACCTAAATACCTCCTTACTCTTTTCATTCTGTATGAATGACAGAAACAAGAATTGCTATAAGTTACTCTTTGATAAAACACGTTCAAAATGAATTCAATGCTTCAACAATTCCTTGATTTGATGCTCTATCCATTACCACATCTGCTCTATAATCTCTTTTATTCCACATTATTCCAATTATACACTGGTCAACACATTTTTACAAAAGTTATATTACTGAAATGATATTGCTCATTTCTTATCAGTTTTGAAATATTGAACACTAATACGACAGTCAGTTTCAAAATTGGCTCTAGTTTTTGTTTTTTTAATCTGCAAAAAATGAATGTTTACATCACAACATGTATCTAATAGTTAATACCTGTAAACAATCAAGTAATAGACTACTTGAATCCTGTAAACCAGAATACCTGAGGCGACAAAGAAGTGAAGTAACAGAGGTGACCAAGAAGTGAGGTAACAGAGGTGACCAAGAAGTGAAGTGACAGAGGTGATCAAGAAGTGAGGTAACAGAGGTGATCAAGAAGTGAAGTAACAGAGGTGACCAAGAAGTGAGGTAACAGAGGTGATCAAGAAGTGAAGTAGCAGACGCGACCAAGAAGTAAGAAAACTTCTTATATTTCTTCGCCTTTGTCTTGTACAGTTGTTTGGGAGCATCTGTGGGGAGTGTCCACCAATAGTCAGCCAACTTTGTAGTTGATCATTGTTTGGGAGCATCTGTGGGGAGTGTCCACCAATAGTCAGCCAACTTTGTAGTTGATCATTGTTTGGGAGCATCTGTGGGGAGTGTCCACCAATAGTCAGCCAACTTTGTAGTTGATCATTGTTTGGGAGCATCTGTGGGGAGTGTCCACCAATAGTCAGCCAACTTTGTAGTTGATCATTGTTTGGGAGCATCTGTGGGGAGTGTCCACCAATAGTCAGCCAACTTTGTAGTTGATCATTGTTTGGGAGCATCTGTGGGGAGTGTCCACCAATAGTCAGCCAACTTTGTAGTTGATCATTGTTTGGGAGCATCTGTGGGGAGTGTCCACCAATAGTCAGCCAACTTTGTAGTTGATCATTGTTTGGGAGCATCTGTGGGGAGTGTCCACCAATAGTCAGCCAACTTTGTAGTTGATCATTGTTTGGGAGCATCTGTGGGGAGTGTCCACCAATAGTCAGCCAACTTTGTAGTTGATCATTTTTGGGAGCATCTGTGGGGAGTGTCCACCAATAGTCAGCCAACTTTGTAGTTGATCATTGTTTGGGAGCATCTGTGAGGAGTGTCCACCAATAGTCAGCCAACTTTGTAGTTGATCATTGTTTGGGAGCATCTGTGAGGAGTGTCCACCAATAGTCAGCCAACTTTGTAGTTGATCATTGTTTGGGAGCATCTGTGGGGAGTGTCCACCAATAGTCAGCCAACTTTGTAGTTGATCATTTATCCTGGTACCTTGTTCCATTGTTACGATATCTTGATGAAAACGTTCGCCATGCTCATCACTAACCGTGCCACAGCTCTCAGGAAAGAAACCCAGAAGAGAATGAAAATAGTGGACCTTTAGTGACATATTGCAGCCAAGTATCTGATACTTCATCAGCATGTCTTCTAATAGTTCCTTCTAGTTTTCTGTGATACTTCATCAGCATGTCTTCAAATAGTTCCTTCTAGTTTTCTGTGATACTTCATCAGCATGTCTTCTAATAGTTCCTTCTAGTTTTCTGTGATACTTCATCAGCATGTCTTCTAATAGTTCCTTCTAGTTTTCTGTGATACTTCATCAGCATGTCTTCTAATAGTTCCTTCTAGTTTTCTGTGATACTTCATCAGCATGTCTTCTAATAGTTCCTTCTAGTTTTCTGTGATACTTCATCAGCATGTCTTCTAATAGTTCCTTCTAGTTTTCTGTGATACTTCATCAGCATGTCTTCTACTAGTTCCTTCTAGTTTTCTGTGATACTTCATCAGCATGTCTTCTAATAGTTCCTTTTAGTTTTCTGTGATACTTCATCAGCATGTCTTCTAATAGTTCCTTCTAGTTTTCTGTGATACTTCATCAGCATGTCTTCTAATAGTTCCTTCTAGTTTTCTGTGATACTTCATCAGCATGTCTTCTAATAGTTCCTTCTAGTTTTCTGTGATACTTCATCAGCATGTCTTCTAATAGTTCCTTCTAGTTTTCAGCCCTAACATTAGCGAGAACGTTGGTGGACACTAGGCGAAAAGCGTTCGGTGCTTGTTTCTCATCATCCTGCAGCAAGTTGTTGAAACGATCATCGTGTAAGAGCTCTCGAATCTGAGGACCACCAAAGATTCCCTCTTTAATCTTTGCTTCACTGAGTCGAGGCAATTTTTCATGCAGGTATCGGAAAGCTGGCGAAGTCCGGTTCGTGAGTTTCAAGAAAATCATCAAACCTAGTTTGATTTGAAGGGGTGGTAGCAGGATTTTGTGAGACCTGGCCAGAGCTGCGTGCTGATTACTCTTCTCTCCAACTACTACATTTTGTCTGCTGATCCATTGCTTCCGCAAGTAGTGCAATTACCTTGTTCGATTATTGCACTCACATAAAAAGCACATGTATTCTGTGCATCCCTGATGCAGCCCATTAGTTAACAACTATCTTCTTCTTCTTATTCTGCGTTCGTTCTCAAACTCATGCAGATTGGCAGGATGTAGTCCGGAGAACGGAATGCGTTGTGCCATGGTTTACAGCAATGCTGCGATATCTGCGTCTTTTGGCCTGACACATCCGATTTCAGCATGGCTTTGGGTCACTGACCCTATATGGGATGGGACAGCCAACTCCATCCCATAACTTCCTTAGTCGCCTCTTACGACATGCATGGAAAGGTACACAGTGTTGCTATTCTTTGCCCCCCTTTTGGGCCCGACAACACGGGCGAACAACTACCTTCAAATCACCACATAGGTGCCAGTTATACTTGTTATACTCAATGTAATTCAGTATTTGTTTTAAGCTGTCGTTAGTCTCTTCCATGTGGACAGCATGCGATACGACGGAAGACGCTTTCCATTGTGTAAAAGCACAGCCTTTAGACTCGGTTTCAACAAGCCTACATATAATCTCCATTCTTGTCGATAGTTGTACTAAGTTGCACCAGAAAATGATGCAATCAACTAAGATGACGTAGTCATGGTCGTATTATACAATATATGATATATGATAAATATGATATATGATATAAATATTTGATAAATAATAATATATCATATATAATAAATATATGATATATATATCATTACTTTCTGAATGCCCCTCAAACATGTGACACATAAGTTTACGCTGATATAGAATTTGTCATGTCAAAAGGCGCAGATATTTCATATAAAAGTGTAAACAACATACAACTCATTCCGTTCTCCGAATTACATCCTGATTATCAGCAGGCGAGGAGTTTATGAAAGAAAGCAAAAGACATTGTTTTCAAACCTTTTATTAAATATTGATTATCGTTTGTCTACGAGAGTGTGCGTGTTAGTGATTAGTTCTTGTATGAGACATAGGCCCCTATATTGGCCACTATTGCTCTTGTAAATGATAACCAACCTTCTGTCACGTGATGCAGGATGATTTCTGCTAAAATCGTGTCCGGAATAGATGTCATTAGACCAATGCCTGCTCGCACGAAGTCGCCGAAGCAGCGTCTCTGACCCTGTCAATAATATCAGTTTGAATATATAATTAATTATCACTTAAAAGTTTCCACGGTAAAAGAATCGTTCTTCCTCGGCCGGTTCTTCAAGTATGGTCACGGTTCTTCACTAGACTAGGTTGTCTATTAATTGCGTCAACAAACTCAATTGGGTGGCCTTTTAAAACAATGTTAATTCTCGGGGCAAGTAAAGTCTTCACTATGACCTTTGCTCTAGTTTCTAGGTATTTCCTACCCTTTGGGTGTTCTAAGGTTAGGATAACTACAACTAGTATTTACAATTAAGACAGATTTTCTCTTAGCTGGTAAATCGCGCGCCCCTCTCTCAGTGTGTAGCGGGCAGAAATAATGAACGCGCAGTACAAATAAGTAGAAAAAAAAAGAAACAAACGTGTAAAATCTCGTATGTGATGAACGTGTATCTCAAAATCTCTGACAGCATTTCTGAGACAAGCATATGTCCTATTCAATTTATAATTCGTGGTTGTTTCTTTACCATGGACTGTCAGGAAAACTAATGTTGAGGTGTTGAAACAGTCAAATGCGAAAGGACAATAATCAATAATATTAGAAAAAGACAATCTCCATTTCTTGGCCACTTCATGAGACAGGGAGGTTTGAAGAACATGGTCACAACAGGCAAGAATTAAGGCAACAGAGACAGAGGGGGACAACGTGAGAAAATATTAGTTTGACAATTTGGCACGGCAGGAAAACAACAGCGATCTTGAAAAATAATGTGGGCGATAGAGAGCTGTGGAGAGCCATGATCACCTACGCCAGCCGGCATAGCACCTGATGATAATGATGAGTTGTTTCTTGATACAGGTTTCTATTAGATCGTAACGTGGATAAAGTCATTGTTCCTTTTTTTTTTTTGCTGTTATTTTTCATTGAGATTACTTTACGGTTCTTGTTTTTAGTTAGTGCATACCTACGTATTTTATGGTTAATTAAACCAAATACTATCTCAATAATTATGCAATAATTAATTTAAATATTCTTTAAATATTTTAAGTTTAGGGTTAGGGATTAGTTATATTGTACATAACTAAGCCTAACCGTAACTATATTTTTATTTAAATTAATAAATAATAAACATTAACTGATAAACATAGTCAAGGGAAATAATCACACATGTAGGCACTATTTCCAAACCAGTTCCTACTTTACATTTAGTATTTGTCCTATTTATTACTTATATTAGTAACCAGTGACAATAATACTTTAACATAGTTGTTATCGCTTCTTATTTTTGTTGCTGCGGCACTCTCCACCTTGTTGGATATCATCTGAGAGAGTGGTTATTATTTACACAAACGACAAAGGTGCAATTTACGCTGGCCCGCAGCTTTCCGTCATCTACATGGACTAATTGACAGAAGATAAAAGTAATACATCGACGTAAGTCATGCAGTGACATTGAATTTTCACAAGTGACAGGTCACATCAGTCCATCCCTCAAATTCCTTAGTCGCCTCGTGCGACATGCTAGAAAGAAGGCAGTATTCTATTTTGTGAACCTCAACTAGAAATCGAGACCATGGTTGACACACGGGAGAAGATAATAGATAGAATGATAAATGATCTCTGCCTTAAAATAGATTAATCAGTCATTATAATGAGTCGTCCATATTAAATGAATGAAGCCCATTCAATGATTCATCTAACGCCCATTATAAAATAAGATTTGACCTGAGATGCACAAACGATCACAAGACATAAATGAAAAGACACAACATCAAAAGTATACTACCACAATGCAGACCTCGCAAATCTTTGTAACACACAACTATTCATGACTATTCTGTGAAAATATGAGCTTTCACTAGTACACTATCTAATCTATGAAAATATGAGCTTTCACTAGTACACACTCTGTATAATCTATGAAAACATGAGCTTTCACTAGTACACATTCTGTATAATCTATGAAAATATCATCTTTTAGTGCACATTCTGTATAATCTATAAAAATATGAGCTTTCACTAGTACACTGTATAATCTATGAAAACATGAGCTTTCACTAGTACACACTCTGTCTAATCTATGAAAACATGAGCTTTCACTAGTACACACTGTCTAATCTATGAAAACATGAGCTTTCACTAGTACAGACTCTTGTCTAATCTATGAAAACATGAGCTTTCACTAGTACACACTCTGTCTAATCTATGAAAACATGAGCTTTCACTAGTACACACTCTGTCTAATCTATGAAAACATAAGCTTTCACTATTACATACTCTGTCTAATCTATGAAAATATCATCTTTAAGAAGTACACTTTCTGTCTAATCCAGTGTTTCCCAACCTTTTTTGTACCATGTTCCACCAAAGTCTTTCTAAAATTATGATGTCACCCCTATGTAACATATACATATTGTTTAATATTCAAAAATTGAATTATTCGCTAATGAAGTCTAATTACAACTTGTTCGAATTGCCCCCCCCCTAAACAATCATATTGCCCCCTGTGGGTTGTGAGCCCCACGTTGGGAAAAACTGGTCTAATATATGAAAACACGAGCTTTCACTTTGAAATATCATCTTTGACAAGTACACATTCTGTCTAATCTATGAAACCATCAACTTTCAGTAGAATTTCATGGCATACTTAACAACATAAAGCTGTCATACTAATATAATTTTAATGTCATGAACATACCAGATATAGCTCCAGGTATTACTATCCATAGAATAATAACAATTGGGGCGTCAGAAGTCATGGCTGCTGAGCTGAGTTGGTACCACTAGTTCACGTAATGAACATCCTAAATGAAATAATTATGTCTAAGTCATATTTACTTAATAGATGCTTATAGTTTATTGTAATAGAATATTTGAATACATGTAAAGTTAACATTTCTACAAGAACGTCACGACAGATATCCATACATGAAGTATACACTACAAGTAAAGTGAATGAAAACATACCTAGCTATGATAGACAAAAGACAATTTGTTGTAGCATTTCGCGTCATAAAGAATGTTCATTAACGGCATCAGTGCGTCATAAATAATCGGGAACTCCCGCGCACTATCACTTTCTGGTGTTGTTGCTTCCACACTTGCCGTTGAGCGTAGAGCCTCATCATCATCAGGTGCCATGCCGGGTGGCGTAGGCGGTCATGGCTCTCCACTGCTCTCTGTCCACAGTATTATGTATCAAAGTCGTTGTTGTTTCTTTGCCGTGCCAGGTTGTCAAACTGTCTAATATTTTCTCACGCTGTCGCCCTCTGTCTCTGGTGTCTTCAATCTTGCCTGTTGTGATTATGTTCTCTAAACCTGCCTGTCTCATGAAGTGGCCAAAAAAAGAAGATTGCCTTTTTCTTATATTCTTGATTAAGGTCCGTTTCGCATTTAACTCTTTTAACACCTCTACATTAGTTTTTCTGGCAGTCCATGGTATTCTCAGCATTCTTCTGTAGAACCACATCTCTGTTGCCTCCAATCTCCCACTTTCCAGTTTGTTTATTGTCCAAGACTCGCACCCATATGTTAGTATAGGGGTTATATAGCACTGCAGAACTCTCTTTCTCACCTCTAATGACAAGGTCATATTACACAATATATTTTTCATTTTTCTGAATGTTGTTTTTGCCTGTCCTATTCTGCATCTTATTTCTGTTGAACTTCTTCCATCTGCTGTTATAATTGTACCTAAATATTTGAATTGGTGGACTTGTTTTAATACTATATCATTCACTAGATGTCTGTAAAGGAGATGTAGTCTGCAATTCAGAGCCAGATGTTTTGCGCTGGGTGAGCTTTAGTCATGTTTATTCAGGATTTTCTTGATGTTGTTTAACCATCTTTTCCTAGGTCTGCCCTTGGCTCTGTATCCTGATTCCATCTTGTTATAAACTCTTATGGGAAGTTGATCGTCCATATTCATAAGATGTCCAAATTACTTTATCTGTTTATTCTCTATATACTTGATGCGATGCATGATGTTATATCTTTCTAGTGTTCTCACTACGCATTTTGTCGAGTCTGAAGACTCGAATAGCTGTTTGACATTTCATTTTGCAAGTTTCGATCTTTCTCTTATATCAATTAGGCCTACCAAGTCTGATAGTGGTAGCATAGTGTTGGTATAAGAATGCTCTTAATCATGCGTTTCATGTACAGTACTTAAATCTGCCTGTATTGTACTGTACGTTGTAAAAGTATATTTCACTGGATATATATATATATATATGGTACTGCTTGATTCTTTGACAGTTGTTCATTCGGGCTGTGCATGCAATGCCCAATGTTGATGATGAATGACGGAACTATCAGGGGAGATTATTACATTTGTTTCTGCATTATTTCCGTCAATGAACGAATAGACCCGATTTCAGCATCCATTGCCACCGAATTTCTGCCCTTGCAACATCTGTCGAGTGCAATGAGTACAAAGAATATCCACGTAATACATTCATTCATTTTCCTTTTGTGCTAGTTAGCAGAGGGCAGAGGTCAGATCTCTCTAATTCTTTCTGTTCAAAGCTATTCTGTACAGTTCTTGAATAGTATGAATATTGGTTGTTTTACTTTCTCTAAGTATTGTTCTTCTGAGTGTTTCATTTGGTCTACCCCTTGCTCTTTTGCCTGTAGGTACCCATTCAAGAGATTGGTGGTGTATTCTGTTGGTTTCTGCGCGTAGGACATGCCCGATGTAGGACCAACGGTGTTTTCTGATAACATCTGTGATGAAATTTTGATGTGTCTCTTCTCTGATTTTATCATTCGATTTGAATTCACTCCAATGGGTCACGTAATACAGACGGAGTGGAAATCACTACTCCACATAAACAATGCAACTAGGGTCACATAATTGTTTGATGTTATCTCTTTTGCATGTCCCAACCATAATGTGCCCAATATGAGACTAGAGCCCCTCACCTTATTGAGATCTGGGTGTAATGGGTGAAGTTTATCGGCGTTGATTTTAAGATATACCCGAGCATGCAACAATTTCCTTTTATCAGCGGTGGTCAAGAAGCCAAGGAGAAATCTCATCTTCACACAGAGTGTATCCTAGGTACAGCCCAATATGATACCCATATCCTCAATCTGAACCTTGTCCAGCATAGAACGCTGTGTACCACTAACAGTGAATATGGTACAGATGTTTTCTATTCTAGAAACAACAAGCCCACGATGATAGCAGTACGAATAGATGTTGTGGAATGGCACAAGCTGTCATTACTCTCAACACCGATATACATTTGCGGGCCTTGGTTATATTAACATGTTCTGTGAAGCAAAGACTGTAGTCAAATGTTACTCTTAGATAACACAGCGCAAGTATTCGAGAAATGTCCATATCAATACATTTTACTGCTAGGGTTTCTATGCTAGTGATGCGATTGTTTAGCGAGAACCACATAAGATCCTGACGATACTGAAAGACTCCCCAGTCAAGCTTTGATGTGGTCACCAAAAGACAAGAGAAAACGAGGAAGACCAAAAGAAACATTTCGTAGAACTATTACAAGGAAACGTTTCACCATCGGTATCAGAAACAATGAAGATCTAAAGCAAATTGCAATGAAACGAGAGACATGGAAATCTATGACATTCGCCCTATGTGCCGTCTTTGGCCCTAGAGGAATAACTAACTAACTAACATGAGATCCGCCTTCTTCTGGTTGATTAGGGCTCCAGATTCCGAACACCAGGTTTCCAAACAGCCCAGTTCCTTTGTATTTCCTTTGTAATCGCATTTTGGTTCTGTCTGCCTGTACACCAGAATAGAGCCGAGTTAGCGCAGTGGTTAGCGCACAGGCTTCGCATATGAGTGGTCCTGGGTTCATTCCCCAGCTGAGGCGGAAATGTTTTCAGATCGCAACGGCTCCCAGGTCGATCCAGCCTTAAATGGGTACCGGATTAATCCGGGAAGTAAAGACTGCGAGGGAGAGGAGATGGCTACCGCCCTCATTTGCAGAGCCTGTGAAATGTGAGATCGCTAACATCTCACACCCCTACGGCATTAATAAATGCTATGGGTTACTTTACTTTTTTTTTACACCAGAATATAATCGACAAAGACAAAGTTCCTCCATTACCAGAAAATTGCTCTTTCGTTATAATAACTATGTATACATTTAACAGTACTGGAGAAAGAGTACCTTTAACAGTACCTTTAGCATTCCTGAAAAATTTCAGTAGGCCCAGAGTATCAAATACCAACCATCTGCACTTTTCCGGGTCCATTTTATTGCTTTATCCATTGAAGACTATTATTGGAAAGGTTCTGTTGTCATAATTATCATTGTCAAGTAAGGAATTGTTAATTTAGTAGCTGGATATTTAATTTTTGAAAATTTGCCGCCCGGGGCGATCCGTACTTCCGCACCCCTCTCTCGCTACGCCACTGCTTAGTGACTCAATGAACGCGATCCACATACTTGAAGCAGAAGTCATACACTATCTATCTGTGGAGTTATTGATACAATCTATGACTAGAAAGATTACCTTTATATTCATGCTAAGACATGTTACGGTCGAAGTCATTGAGCGGGGCTGTATACTTCTTGATTCCAAACTAGCATCATAGCAAAAATGTGGCAAACAACGTATAACAATAGTAGCTGGATCTTGTATGCAAACAACTTATAACAATAGTGGAAGGATCTTGCACAATTTTATAACATGTATGTTTTATTTATACAAATGTATAAAAATTATGATGTGCAATGGTCACACAGCCTGCATGGCTACATTTTAGATTTAGGCAACACCAACAACTGTGCTGTTTCAATTATTTTATTTCAAATAGCGCAAGACATGCATATACTGTACATTTTCTACAACACTAAACTACATATCAAGCTTAATGTGATATTGGTTTGCAAGTGGTTCCAACATTTTATAAATGTAGCGCCGATTCAAAATGTTGTTAATTTTTGTGATGTCACTGCCTGCTGGCTCACTTCTATATTCAAAATGGCCACCATAGGTTTCACCCCTTAGCTGTGGAGGTATTCTTAAGGATATGATGAAAAGCCACCACCCTTTTTCTGAGATCCTTCTCTTTTTAGTTTCCCAGAGAAATAATATGTCTGGATGGTTATAATAGAGCCTACAGATGAATTGTTTCCCTGGGAAACTAAGGAGAAGAAGATCTCAGCAAAAAGGTGGCAACTCCTTATAGTATCCTTAATGATACCTCTGCAGCTTAGGGATTAAGCCAACCTCAAGCACATTTTTCTCAATTTGTACAAGTACATTTTACCAAGTACTCAACGCAGTAATTATGTTACAGGAGCGAGGAATGTTGCAGGATACCCATATCTGCACGCCATCCACTGGAAATGGCCCTCACACACGTACATACAAACCATCCACTGAGAGCCACACCCATACATCCCCCTTTAATAAATTTCTCCATCTTCACCTACTTTTTGGTAACCAAGGGAAATAATCAATGAAAGAACAAAGAACGTGGATTTGCCTGCTCCTTGTGATTTACTTCATTTTGCTTTCTTCAAACAAAATAGGATCATTAAGCAAACATGAACCATTAATTTTCAACCAAGTGCTTGAGTTATAAGTAGCTCTCTATATTCACTGCTGAGGGGTTGTATTTATGTCATCATTCAGGGTTGTAATGATGTCATCATTGAGAGGTTGTAATGATGTCAACACTGAGGGGTTGGAATTAAAGCATTAGTTAAGGGTTATAATGATAACATTACTGAGGGGTATGTAATGATGCCATTGCTGGGTTGCAATGATAGCATTGATGGGTTGTAATGATAGCATAACTGAGGGCTTGTAATGATGGCTGAATTTACCAGCTAAGAGATGTTTTGCTTCAGATGTCCACGATAGCGAGTTTAAAATAAGCTTCAGAAAGTTGAGCAGCCAGACTTGGCAGAGATAAAAATGCCAATTTACTAAACACACATTTTGCATAGAAATGTACTACCGCCAAAAAATAGACCATAATGAGTAGGTTGTTTAGGTTGTCTTTTTCATTAGTGTTGGCAATTTTACATAGGCAATTGATATAGGCCTATGTGATGAATAACAAGGGAGATAGAATACGTCCTTGTCACACGTATATGGGGAACGAGTATATGTGGAATTTATCTGAAAGCCCAACACTTGTTCTAACTACACATTGACTGTAGGTGTAACTACTTCTACACAAGTTGATTAGTTATAGTGAAACCCCATATTTACCGGTAGATAGTATTTTCGAAAGTTGTTGTCTGTCTACTCCGTCGAAGGCTTTTTTCTTAGTCAACAAACATGATATACAATTCTTTGTTGTTTTCATTTGTTTTTTTTCTGCCAGTTGTCTGAGTGTAAAAATGACATCTGTACACCTTTTGTTTTTACGGAATCCCATTTGAGTGTTGCTAAGCTGTGGGAGTTCGACAGGGATGCGTAATGTCCCCAGTACTTTTTAACATATACTTAGAGCACATCATACAAGAAACATTGCATGACTACAACACGTCTATATCGATCGGAGGTCGCCCTATTTGCAACTTGCGTTTCGCTGATGATATTGATCTTATAGCTGGGTCAGAACAATCATTGCAAGAATTAACATCAAAGTTAGAAAAAGTTACCAGCAAGTACGGAATGGAAATCAATTCAGATAAGAGCAAAATTTTGGTAAACAGCAGAGACACAGAAAACCAGACTAATATCATGATGAATGGACACAAGCTTGAAGAGGTGAATACCTTCAAATACCTCGGATCCAGTATATGCAGCGATGGTAAATGCAAAGCAGAACTAAAAATAAGGCTGGAGATGGCTTTAGCGTCCTTGTCAAGGCTAACTGTGATTTGGAAAAGCAACATCAGTGTTGGAGTGAAAATCAAACTGTATAGGTCGCTGGTGCTTTCTGTTGTGTTGTATGGTTGTGAGAGTTGGACACTCACTGCGGACATGGAGAGAAGATTACAGGCTTTCGAGTATAAATGCTACAGAAGAATTATACGAATTTCCTATAGGGAACATAAGACCAATGTGTACGTAAGAAATAAAGTAGAGATGTGTGCAGGTGTCCAGGAGCCATTGCTTTCAATAGTGAAACGACGAAAACTAGCATGGTTCGGACATGTATGCAGGCACGATTCCTTGTCAAAAACAATACTGCAGGGAACTGTCGAGGGTGGAAGAAGCAGAGGAGGACAAATAAAGACATGGACAGACAACATCAAGGAATGGACAGGGCTAGATATTTCCACACTCATCCGCATCGCTGACGATAGAATTCGCTGGTGTGCTGAAGCATCCAATGTGGTTCCCCTACGACCCTGAAGGGTTATGGGTTTATTGATTGATTGATTGATTGAAGCTGTGGTTCTAAGGATGTTCATAATCTTCTTTCTAGTTTACTAATTTTAATTAATAATTTTAATAATGAGTATGCCAAATTTTAATCTAAATGGATGTGAAGCATGGACTGCAAACACAATAATTATATGCCATACATCCGATTGTATAGGGAAATACATTTCTACTGCTATTGAGTCTTTATGCACATGTTAAAAACCCACAAATCGTTGATAGTTTAAAGTAACGAGGACTGATATAGTGGGACAGGATTGTAGACTATGTACTAACTCTTCTGCTACTGAAGTCGACATACAAGTGTACAATTATCATAAATCTCTTAATTAACAGAAACGATTACTACTTCTAATTTGTGCACCTAGTGTGACACATTATACTATAGGGAAAATTGCACACATGTTGCAGGTGTATGGTTAACAATGAGACTACACATGTTCCAGGTGTATGTTTAACAATGGGATAACATATGTTCCAGGTGTATTGTTAATAAATGAGACTACACATGTTCAAGGTGTATACTTATCAATGTTATTACACTTAAGCGTTGCAGGTGTATGCTTAAAAATGAGACTACACATATGTTGCAGACGTTGCTTAATAACGAGACTACACATATGTTACAGGTGTATGCTTAGCAATGAGACTACCCATATGTTACAGGTGTATGCTTAATAACGAGACTACACATATGTTACAGGTGTATGCTTAGCAATGAGACTACACATATGTTGCAGGCGTTGCTTAATAATGAGACTACACATATGTTGTAGGTGTATGCTTAACAATGAGACTACCCATATGTTGCAGGTGTATGCTTAACAATGAGATTACCCATATGTTGCAGGTGTATGCTTAACAATGAGACTACCCATATGTTGCAGGTGTATGCTTAACAATGAGACTACCCATATGTTGCAGGTGTATGCTTAACAATGAGACTACCCATATGTTGCAGGCGTTGCTTAATAACGAGACTACACATATGTTGCAGGTGTATGCTTAACAATATATGACTACACATATGTGTTGCAGTTGTATGTTTAACAATATATGACTACACATATGTGTTGCAGGTTTATTTTTAACAATAGGACTACACATGTCGCAGGTGTATGTTTAACAATAGGACTACACATGTCGCAGGTGTATGTTTAACAATAGGACTACACATGTTGCAGGTGTATGTTTAACAATATGACTACACATATGTGCTGCAGGTGTATTTTTAACAATATGACTACACATATATGGAATGTGAACAATAACGTATATTAAAGAGGTTCAATATAGCAAAGGTAATAATAATGATTATGATAAACTAAAATGTTGAAAAGAAAATACACATGTGACTAGCTTCAGAGAAACGGTTGCATCAGGCAGACAAGAATGAGTAAGAATATTGAGCCAATTGATGGGCTGGATGAATCCATATTTTTTGGAATAGTAGTAGTAGTAGTAGTAGTAGTTGTTTTCTTTTGTGTAGTTTTTCGTTGTGTTGTACGAACAGTTGTTGGTTTCGAAGTAGTTCTAACTGTAATTTGTACAGGGTCTGGAAAATCTTCTAAAGATCCTTGATGTGTCCCACCAAACGTGATTGTTGCGGGCGATCGTTTTTGCACAGGAACATATGGAGTCATACACATCTTTCCATACATTGGATTGGCTGCACTGCATGGGGCTAATGAAGAATAGTGAAAAAAGAATCAAGATTGCCTTGTGTTATGAGTTAAGTGTTTTTAGTGTACTACATTGCTAGGATTTTGAAAATATTGAAACTAAATGAAGTGTGGCTTCTAAATATCATCATAAGAAGGAAGCTACAATATTTTAGATATTTAAAATGACATGGTGGTATCGAAAGGTTGATTCAAGAGGGCAGAGTGCCGGGCAAGAGAAGAAGAGGAAGACTAAGAAGACAATGGACAAAGAACATCAAAGAATGCATACATATGTCTATGGCCAATGCATGCATGTTTGCCCATGACAGACAGGCATTCAGAATATCCACGACGAAGACAATGTTCTGGAAAGAATACGTCACTTGATACACATGGCTAGGACGCACTTGCAAGCCTACTTCAGAAATATGGTCTTAATAAAAATCAGTCACAATCAATCACTCGTTTAGATTAGGATTCGTTTGTGAGGAGAAGGGGCTTTTTGTGTGGTCATTCCTGTTGTTTTGTCATTTACTTTGTTTTGAGTCACAGTTGCTTTATTTTGATCTCATTCTCTATATTTTTAATGTATGTTTGTATGTTCATACGAGATGTATCAGTGCACATATTTTCTATAGTTAAATGTCTGTAGTCATATTTATTTGTGATTTTACTATTAATTAGTCAATTAATTCAATATGATTTGTTATCCATATCTATCTTGAAAAAGACCAACCGTCTGTGACATTTGTCTTTTTCACTGCCGTGGTATTCTCAAAATTTTTCTCTTGAATCACATTTCAAATGCATCACGTTTTGTTGCAACTGGTGTATTACGTGAACAGGCTTCCACCCCGAACATTTATACTGGAAATAAACCTGTTGTAATCAGATGTCATTGAAGTGTACAGCTGTTGCCTTGAGTAATTTGACTCTTAGAACAATAATTGAAGAATGTCTAGAATTTAGATCTAATCACATAATAAACTTCATTGATTTCCATAAAGCTTCGACAGCATCCATCAACCATCGCTTTGGGAAATTAAAAAAATATATGGATTCCAAAACAAATATATAAATGTTATAAAATCATTCTATACCAACTCAAAATGCTGTGTTCGAACAGAAAAAGGCAATTCAGAATGATGCCCTGTGATTACTGGTGTTAAACACGACTGCCCTATGTCACCATTACTATTCAATATCGTAATTGACTGTGCTATGAGAAAAAGCACATCCAACGCAAATTTAGGAATCAAATGGATAAATAAAACAACACTAGAAGACCTGGATTTTGCTGATGATCTTGCATTATTGAGTGAAAACCATCAAGATGCACAAACAAAAACTGATAGATTAAAACTCATTGCAGGACAAATAGGTCTCCAAATCAATTCAGCAAAACACAAATTATGAACTTAACCAATTCATCTAACGTAATTACTTTAAATGGACAACAACTTGAAACGGTACACAAATTCTCCTATCTAGGAAGCAAATTAACACTCGTCGGTGATGTCATGACAAAAATTACACTCGCATTGCACTAGCATCAAGTGCCTTAACAGACTGTCCAATATCTGGAGATCAAAGTCAATCAGCACACGCACGAAAATACGCTTATTTAATTCCTGCGTTATTCCGGTGCTATGATATGGATGTGAGAGCTGGAAAAGCTCTTCATCATCAGAAAATAAATTACTGAGTTCCAAAAACAAATGTCTTGGTAGGATAACTAACACACATTGGAGTGAATTCAAATCAAATAATAAAATCAGAGAAGAGACGCATCAAAATTTCATCACAGATGTTATCAAAAAATGCCGTTGGTCCTACATTGGTCATGTCCTACGCGTAGATATCAACAGAATACACCACCAATCTCTTGAATGGATACCTACAGTTGAAAGAGCCAGGGGTAGACCAAAAGAAACACTTAGAAGAACAATACTTAGAGAAAGTAAAACAATCAACATACTATTCAAGAACTGCACAGAATAGCTTTGAAAAGACAAGCTTGGATAGATCTGACCTTTGCCCTATGCGCTAACTTCAGCAAAAAATGAAAATGAATGAATGAATGAATTGCAATTATTCTCTCCAATGGGTACACAGTATTTTATTTTTTAACTCGGTTACACGCGTGTCTCTGGGTAAATATTGATAGCACACCTTGATTAAAACTGGGAAGGGCATGTAACCACATTTGCTGGTCATTATTATACCAGCAACGCATTGCAGAATATGGTACAAATGGAAATTTGGAACTTAAAATACAGTAACTGCTTTATGATAACGGACAGCTCTGCGCTGTTTGATCAAAGGTGAGTGTGAAATTTTGTTACAGTACAAGTAGATGCCACCACATGTTTAATTATTTCCCTTGTCTATGTTTGTAAATTTCATGTTCATCATTTAATAATTGAAATATTTATTTATTGTAGGTTGGGGTTAGGGTTAGTTATGTAAAACACAACTATCATAACCCTAACCCAAACCCTAAAATAAATTAATATTTAAATTACTAAATTCTGAACATGTTAAAAAAATGAACGTGAAATTTACAAACATAGACAGGGGAAATAACTCGCTATATGGTGGCACCTACTTGTACTGTACGGAATTTGTTAGATTTTTGGATAGAACTGCAGCGGATCAGCACAAAGTTTTCTAAGCAATAACCAAAATTATGAGAAAAACAATTGAGGCAGTTACGGTTGCATGGTAATGGATTTGGTAATGGTAATGGCACACTAAAAATGGAGATTATATATATATGTATATGAGTATGTATTACTTCTAGAAATTATATTAAGAACATGAAACACTTTATTTAATGTACTATATAACCACATCCATTATGACGTAGACGACATTCGAAGCATAACATTTGTAAAAGCTAGGTGGGTTGGAGAGATCTATCTATTAATTATCTATTGTCATATTCACTTGTGCCATTTAGTGTCATGGGGAAAATTTGAAGTTTACTGTCTTCGGCCATTTGGTTTTCATTTGAAATGGCCAACTAGTGTCTTTTTAAGGTTTCGTTGACTGTTTCCACCCATCTAGATCTTGGTCTTCCTCCTGCCTTATAGCCCGATCTTCTGCTGTTGTATGCATGAAGGGCTGGATGCGTTGGTTCCATTCTCATGACATGACCAAACCACTTGGTGTGCTGTCATTCAAAGTAGTCTTGAGATGGTCTTTTTTTCTTTCCTAATATCTTACTTTCTCTGTCGGTCTCTTCTTGTGACATTTATAGCTTCCCCAAACATCGTATTTCACATACGTTGATCTTTTTACTAGTCTTTGTTAAAGGTCCTGTTTGACTTGATAAAACAGAATTTGGTATAAAAATACTGTTTATCAAATGTCGTTTAGCAGAATGATGTTTTTGAGTATTGACGACAACTGATAAGTCACAGCATTTGCTTTCTGAAATCTTGTTTCGATCTTTCTATAGAGTTTGCCATCCTTTGTATAGACGCTTCCTAAATATTTGAACTCTGAGATAGAAATACACTCAGAAAAGTCAATACATTATAGAAATAAAAAAATATATGAACATTTACCCATAAATGCTAAAACCATTGATTGTACACAAAAGGCATCTGTTTGGGCACTGAACCAGGTAATTGCACGCAGTCTGAAATCTGGTGGAAGCTTGGACAAATCCCATCCACATTTGCTGCATTGGACAAGATTTAAACATATTTTAACATAAACTACTTAATCTGTCAGTCGTTAGTTTATTTAGTCAATTAGTCAGTCAGTTATTTAGTATTTTATGCAGCTATAGATATAAGCCCTATAGCTTTCTTAGTCATTTAGTTATTTATAGTAGGAATGTATGATTGAAGCTTTCTGCATGATTGAGAACATGCTTTTTTTGTTATCTTCCAACTGACTCACGCTTACTGAGTTCAGATTGACAGAGGGACATTGCCATTACAACAACAAGAGTCCCTTATGTAATAAAATAGCCGTCATTCTTTAAAATATCCATTGCATCTCTGGTGTTTGCAGACTGAGATGTCGAATTCTGACATAAAATCTCCTGCCACATTTTGGAAGTGTATAGTCAGAGACAGGCACCAGTGCAATAGTTGTTTTTTGGTGCAGTATGTTTTCTCTGAGATCTGATGCTTTTCAGCAACATGAGCAACTATTCTGGTGTTGTTGTGCCATGTGAGATGATACTGAGCAACAGATTCCCACAATATGACGCCAAAGATGACAATCTTTCCTAGAACTTTCAGAGTCCTTGAAGAGATTCTTCTGTCCACGGGTCAGTTGTATTTCTCTTAAGGAACAGTTATACATACATCAGCATTTTAAGATGTGTTTGTTATGTGGTTCCAGAACTGGGGGGGGGGGGCAGAGGAATCAACAGCTCATATGGGTTGGCTCTTTCGAGGCACAAAAAATGATGTCCTACCTGTGCAGCGGAATTTCACAGAAAAGTCATTACATCCCCTATTAGCATTATTATCTGACATTAGGGAGATAGGGAGTTTCTCGATATTGAATTATGTGCCATAGAGCCCCACAGTAGTCCTCTTCTGTTCAGTTTCTCTTTCTGGATGTAGCCTACTCCATGGCTTTGAATCGATACTACCAAACTGAAAGACAGAGCATGTTTGTTCTCGAACTTGTTTCTCCTAGCCTTTGATATGCCAGTATATCATATACATGTACAAGGCAGCATGTCTTTTAAAATAAGAGTTTATTTTCTCCTATATGAGCAACCTTCAACGTTGTTCTCTTCTTCTTCTCGTTCAGAGTTTGACATGTCTACACAGCAAGTCCTGTTTTCTTAATAAATGCTGCTGTATTTGAAAGCTCCTCAGTGCTCCCATACATCTTTCTGTGGATATCCATCTCTGTGGGCCAGTGTTCTTCCCTTAACTGGTTTAGTGTATTGCAGTCTTGCAGGATATGTTCAGCTGTCTGTGCTGCCTGCCCACAAGGGCACAGAGGTGATGGGACCAGTCTTAGTCTATTTAAGTGGCTGTTTAATCTGTTGTGTCCTGTTCTGAGGAGGAAGATAATAACCTGCTCTGCTCTGTTGAGATAGTGGTAATTGTCTTTTTGGTGGTCGACTTTCCTGACGGCTTTGATGAGGGTCTTCTTTTCTTGGTTGCTCCATCCTTTTCCAGTCTGTCTGCCTCTTCATTTCCTGGTATGCCACAGTGGGATGGTATCCACTGTAGTATTACCCTTCTTTGGATGCTCACTTCTCGCATGGCTTTCTTCAGGTCTCGCAGTTTATCGCTGTCAAGGGCTTGTAGGACAGACATAGCATCAGTAAGAAATACCACCTGCTGGAATTGACTTGTTGTGTTATTAATTATTTCTGCAGCAATGTTTAAAGCCTGTACTTCTGCAGAGTAGTTGGAGCAGAATATTCCAGTTGGTGAACATGTGGATTCATTTTCTTATTCTGGATATTTTATGTACACGCTATCACCTCCATTCTTTACTGTTCTGGTTGCTGATCCGTCGGTATATACTTGTATCCATGCTTCTCTGGGGTACATATCTTCAATCATGTTGCATACTATTGTTTTCTTTTGAAGATTATTCAGTTCTATCATAGTGTGGTCGTTGTTTATGGTGGTTCTGATAGTGAGATTTGGGTATTGCTCCCACAGAACAGGAAAAAGTGTTGGTGATATCTCTCTTGTTATATCTGGTAGTTCATCCTTATATTTTCTGTTTAGTTTTTTGAATCGGTGTATAAAACTACTCCTCTTCAGTCTTCCACTGGCTAGGTCACTGTATCTGGCCCTCATTGGGTGTGCTGGCATGCTCTTGTACTTTTCTGCATGTATTATGGTCTTAGTGTCTCGCCTGTATGGTAAGGGGGGGGGGGGGGTGATGCCTGTAATTTTTTCCATTTCATTTATGGGAGATCTTCATGGCATATGTGATAAGGCGAAGTGCTTGATTTTGTACTTTGTTCAGGGCTTGTAGATGGGAGTTGGCTGCTGAAGTCCATGCTGTTGATCCATATTCTAGTACTGGTCTAATTGCACCAGTATATACCTTCTTCAAAGTTTCCTCATTGGCCCTCCAGTTTATCCTGCCAATTTCTCAGGAAGGCAAATTTCTTTCTTGCCTTTGCTTCTATTTTCTCAATGTGAGGACTCTGTCAGTCTCTTATCTAGCGTAGTGCCCAAGTACACCGGCTTGTCTTCTGTTTGGATATGTACATTTCCGAGTTTTATCTCTTCTGCTCTGTCCTTATTTGAGAGTGTGAAGAGTGTTGAAGACTTTTCAGCATTTATCTTTACCATCCATTTACTGCTCATGCTGCTATGTTGTCTGCTGCCTTTTGTATTTTTTTGTTGGCAATCTTTAGCTGTTATTCTACGCACCACACCACTAAGTCATGAGCGTACATTGCAGTTCTTACACCTTGTGGCAATTCACAAATTATATCATTTATGAAGACAAGAAGCAGATTTGAGACAATACTGAGCCTTGAGGAACTCCATGTTTTAGGAGAACATTTTTGCTGTTGTATCCTTCCATGGTGACTATTGGTTTCCTATTGTGTAGGAAGGAACGGATCCACTTGCTCATGTTGCCCCCTATTCCGGTCCTTTGCAGCTTTATTATCAATCCATCTTTCCAGACCTTGTCGAAAGCTTTTTGAAGATTTATCCATAGGGTGAAAACTTTTTTCTTTTCTTGAAATGCGTCTTCTATGATCTGGGACAGGAATGTTATTTGGTCTTCTGTGCTGTTACACTCTCTAAACCCAGCTTGTTCTGGCACCAATAGCTTCTCAGATTATAGGTACCACTTTAGTCTTCTGTTGACCATCCTTTCCATTGTCTTGCAGACACAACTCGTTAGACTTATTGAACTATAACTGTCGGGTTTCTGTTTGTCCTTATCTTTTTTAATAATAGGACACATACATGCTTCTCTCCATGACTGTGGTACATTGCCTGTTTCCCAACTATAGTTGTATATCTGTAATAATTTGTACATTGCTGCTTGTCCTAGGTTCCTATGCATTTCATTGGTGACACCGTCCGGTCCTGGTGGTTTTCTATCCTTTAGTTTCCCTAAACGTTGTTGATCTTAATAAATCCTGCCAATCTAAGTTGGGCTTTCTTCAGCATTGTATGAATCTATCTATCTACCTATCTATCTATTCACTAAACCTTTTATTGCCTTTCAGCATCAGGGGTAGAAGAGTTTTCTGGAGATGGCCCTCTTGTGTGCTGAGTGTGGAATTTGTTACCTCCTTTAATTTCGGTGGTCCATCATTTTCGTGGTCGGCCTCTAGGTCTGCCTTCACTATATCTGTGTAGCATAGCTTATTGTGGTATCCTGTCTGGTGGTAATCTACTGATGTGTGCAAACCATTTGAACTGTTGGCTCTTAATATACTCCAAGATTGGGGCAGTGCCGGTTCTTTGTCTAATGTCCTCATTTCTCTAAGCGATCTTCCTAGGATTTTGCATAAGCATGCCATTTCAGCTGCCACTAATTTATGTTTGTCTTGTGCCATCATTGTACATGTTTGGCATTGGTAGCACAGCGTTGGATAATAATCATTTTGAATAGTGTTACGGTTATTATGCCACCACTGTGCTACTTTATGGATACTTGGGGATATTGCTCTAGCTAGGACCTCAGTATCAGGTATTTATCTTGCCACGTTTATTCATTGATTTCTGCGTATTTAGCATTTGTGAAATGGTTTTAATACTGTGAAATTCCTGCTCTACACTATCACTATCTAGGTCTCACAGGCATATAGCAAGGACATGGTAAAGTGGACATGAGACTTATCTGCTTGGTAACTCAAAACAAAAGTTCAAGAACACCAAATGGAACTTTTCACCACATATGTAGACCACATAAAGACATTTGATAAAGTGAAAAGAGAGGGTCTGAGGCAAGTGCTTGCCAAAGTTGGCTGTCTCTCAAAATGTATTAACACAGTGTGACAGTTACTTTAAAGATTAGTGACAGTTGTTATCAGTGGTGGAACATCAGCACCCGCCTTTCCTGTAAAAAATTGTTATCAAACAAGCATGCGTTCTCGCTCCAAAACTGTTTAGCCTGACGTTTTCTGCCACGCAGACAGACACATCTAGATAAAGTGATGTAACAAATAAAATACAGAAAAGAAAGTAACATTTTCAATCTTCGAAATTTTCCAGCCAAAACTAAGTTGCGAGACCCAATGGACAAGGAACTCCTCTATGTACAATGTATGCTGTTTCTGCAGACAGTATGCAGATCACCCTAAACCAATTTGCTGAATTTTGCCTGCAGCAACTTTGGCTTCACCATCAATACAAATAAAGCAAAGGTCATGTTTCAACACACAACAAACAAACCACACTTAAATCCCCATATAAGGATCAATGAAGGGTACTACAAGTACTTGAGAGTGATAAACTGCCAGACCTGAAGGAAGTCATGCGAGAAGTGAGCATTAAAAAAAGAGAAGGGTAATGCTACAGTGGATCCTATCCCACAGTGGCATACCAGGAAATGAAGAGGCAGATAGACTGGCAAAAGATGGAGCAACAAAGGAAAAAGACTAAGAAATCACCTACCAAGAAAAGAGGACCCTCATCAAAACCATCAGGAAAGTCGACCACCCAAAAGACAATTACCACTATCTCGACAGAGCAGAGCAGGTTATTATCTTCCGCCTCAGAACAGGACACAACAGATTAAACAGCCACTTAAATAGATCAAGACTGGTCCCATCGCCTCTGTGCCCTTGTGGGCAGGCAGCACAGACAGCTGAACATATCCTGCAAGAAGGCAATACATTAAACAACTTAAGAGAAGAACACTGGCCCACAGAGATGGATATTCACAGAAAGATGTATGGGAGCACTGAGGAGCTTTCAAATACAGCAGCCTTTTTTAAGAAAACAGGACTTGATGTGTAGACATGTCAAACTGCGAACAAGAAGAAAAAGAAGACTTACCTGGACAACACTCACTCACAAGATGTAAACATCGACACTGAGGTAAACAACATAATATCGAATTCTAGTGCTTCAATTGAAAGACTGCGAAAAATGTATAGGAAAGAAGGGGAATAAAAACTACCACTAAACTCATAGTTTACCAAGCAGCAGTAATATCATCACTTCTTTATGCCTGTGAAATATGGACAGTATATGCCAGACATACTAGAAACATCAACCATTTCTACATAAATTGATGTCGCAAGATACTCAAAATGCATTGGTAGAATAAAATGCCAGACAGTGAAGTACTAATGAAATCTATGTCTTTAAGGATACATACAATGTTGATGAATGCACATACACACTGGGCAGAACACATAGTCCGCATGAAAGATCATCTCCTACAAAAAAAAAGGTTTTTATATAATGGAGACCTACAGATTGGCTCTTGCAAGGCCAGAGGACAGAGGAAGCGCTTTAAAGACACTCTTAAGACATCACAGACTCACTTAAAAAAATAGACACACATTCATGGGGGAGTCTTGCACAAGACAGATCCCACTGCCATCGCATAATAAAGAGTGTTGAAACAGCTGCAGAGAACCTCAAACTTCATGTTGCGCAACAAAAACACATTCAAGAAGAAAGGCAAATGTTGTTCAATCTCACTCAGACTCTTCTACACATGTTCAATGTCACTCAGACTCTTCTACACATGTTCAATGTCACTCAGACTCCTTCTACACATGCTCAATGTCACTCAGACTCCTTCTACACATGCTCAATCTCACTCAGACTCTTCTACACATGGTCAATGTCACTCAGACTCCTTCTACACATGCTCAATGTCACTCAGACTCCTTCTACACATGCTCAATTTCACTCAGACTCCTTCTACACATGTTCAATCTCACTCAGACTCTTCTACACATGTTCAATGTCACTCAGACTCCTTCTACACATGTTCAATCTCACTCACACTCCTTCTACAATGTTCAATCTCACTCACACTCCTTCTACAATGTTCAATCTCACTCAGACTCATTCTACACATGTTCAATCTCACTCAGACTCTTCTACAATGTTCAATCTCACTCAGACTCCTTCTACACATGTTCAATGTCACTCAGACTCCTTCTACACATGTTCAATGTCACTCAGACTCCTTCTACACATGTTCAATCTCACTCAGACTCCTACGCATGTTCAATCTCACTCAGACTCCTTCTACACATGTTCAATGTCACTCAGACTCCTTCTACACATGTTCAATGTCACTCAGACTCCTTCTACACATGCTCAATCTCACTCAGACTCTTTCTACACATGTTCAATGTAACTCAGACTTCTTCTACACATGTTCAATGTCACTCAGACTCCTTCTACTCATGTTCAATCTCACTCAGACTCCTTCTACACATGTTCAATCTCACTCAGACTCCTTCTACACATGCTCAGAGTGTTGTAGAGAATTCCAGATACGCATGGGACTCATTAGTCACAATCATGAACCATGTCGACATCATCATCTTCATCATTATCCTAGTTGAGCTGAAAATTCATCGGTGACTACAATGGGCGAATAACATAGGCCAAAGTGTGAAAATCTTACAGCCTAATGGTTGTTATTGGTATATTTATCTATTGTATTGTTAATGTTTAAAATAGTCTATACTTCAGCGCTAGTTGCACTGTTAACGTTTAAAATAGTCTATACTTCAGCGCTAGTTGCACTGTTAACGTTTAAAATAGTCTATACTTCAACGCTAGTTGCACTGTTAATGTTTAAAATAGTCTATACTTCAACGCTAGTTGCACTGTTAATGTTTAATGGTTTATGTTATCGACACTAGCCGTTAAACATTGAGTGGGAGCCTCAAGTTTTGTTTCAAAGCCAGATGTGTCACCTGGGTTCCATTGAGTCGAGGTTTGTTGAAGGTTATCTTGATGATTTTTATCCAACTTTTTATGTCATCCTGTCTACCTTTGGCTTTATGTTTGGATATTCTTTTGTTATATGCTATTATTGGTATTTTGTGTCGCTTCATTCTCATAAGGTGATCGAAAATTCTTCATTACTTAATTTATCTAGTTTAGTAACCATTGTCGCTTTTCTTAGACCCTTCATTGCCCATGTAACGATAGATTATATATAATCTATTTACATATTAGATGTAGTGAATTATATATAATTCGCCATAATATATTGGCATACAGTGAAATATATCTAAAACATTGTTTATATCTATTATTAACTTTAAAACAAGTAGGCCTCTGCACATTATTGGGAAGAAGTACCTGTCTGGCTTGTTTAAAGACAGCCGTGCGGATGTTGCTGTTCAAGATAAGTTGGAATATTAATTTTATCCCTTTGGTTTATAATGAAGAATATTCTAGTCCCTGTGAGAAAAGTCACAGGAGGTCACTGTTTGTAATGGTGTTTCTTCTTATCTGTGTGCGTAACGGCATTGTTACCGTAGCACCACATAATGGAAGGAAGAAAATATTTTTGACATAGTTGGTATGATAAAAAGGCACAAGACGGTTCATGTATTTAACTTACTTGCCACAATCTGGATTTTGGGTACTGAAGAAGTCATTAGGCATAGATCTGATTTGTGTTGAATGAGAGTACAATAGAATAAAATATCTATGTTGCCTATCTGGCGGAGTAGGTCCTGAATAGTCCACTATTCGAGTCATTCCTGGTGTGTCTTCTATTTCTGAAATATGTTATCAAAAAGTTGTTTTCGGTAGTTGTTAATCATAACAATATTTAGATCTTTGTTCCTTCAGTGCTGAATACAGTACACAGAGCAGGAACTAGTGCTTTCCAGTATGACAAATGCAATGCTGATGATTGTAGAGTTTGTGTGTGATTGAGATCCACAGTCTTTATTTGCTGTTCTGCAAAGTGTTTCTCTTGTTTTTCCTCTTTCTTTTTTCATCTGGAACCCATTTTAATTATTTTATATTTTCATTCATTCTATTACATTACTAATACAAGTCCTTCTTGTTTTTTGTAGAAATACATTGCTATTTGGTGTTTTCTGTTATTTGTTTGTTTCGCTGGAATTCTTCGCGGGTAATTTTTAAGAATTGTCTAAGACATTTATTTTCAAATCAATATAATTTCTTCCATAGTACCTTTGTTACTTTCCAGCTTGGTAATACAGATAATAAATTACATGATATTATAAAATGATAATATAACTATTACTTTAGAGTTAAACATTCATAGTTTTGTTTAATTATTTATTATTTATGGCACAGTACAAGTGGGCGCCACCCCATAATTGAGTTATTTCCCTTGTCTATGTTTGTGAATTTCATGTTCATCATTTAATAATTTAAATATTAACTTATTTTAGGGTTTGGGTTAAGTTTAGGATAGTTGTGTAAACTACCATGTATAAGCTGAACATTTTTGAACATTTATCCATTTAACTTGAATTAGGGGTCTCGACCTATACACGAGTACAACAAAATTTATAAAAAAAAACAAATAGCGTCAAATTCCGGCAACAGGGATAAAAAAAAGTACCAGTAAAAAAATCCCCCAAAAACTAGTGCCTCGCTTGTTATTATCAAATATAACATATTCTTCTTCTTCTTCTTCAGCGTTTATTCTGAAACTCCTGCTGAATCTCTTATGTTTCAGGACCTTGGTCCTATTAAATTTCTAGCAGGATGTAATCTAGAGAATGTAAATGCGTTGTGTCGCCGTTTTCGCCCAGCATATCCTCCTTCAGTCGAATATAACATATTCATTAACTGAAATACTGTAATGGTCTGTGAGGAATAAACTAACGAAATATTGTATCTATCTATAACCTATGAATGTCTATTATACTATAAGGCCAGTGTATTGAAAATGTAAACAAGACTTCAGGCCGTTTTTGATTATTTACGTGCATGTCGCTGGTTGGCCTTGTCTATTTTTTTACATGCAAATCCAAATATATAAATACTGACCAGCTACAATAATAAAAACATAACAAATGAAATCCAAATAATTCTGTAGATGTCTTGTACACACGACCATCTCGCACAAACACGCCATTTATGGAATTTTGCCCACTTAGACATTGCGTTTTTTAAAAAATCCCATATTTAAGAGAGCTGCCGAAATCAATAGTGACATGCATCTTCTCTCTCCCTCTGGCTTTTGAAAAGTGGTTACAAATATATCATTACACCGTAATTGATACACGTAGGTTAATTTCACAATCCTCTCTCACGTTTTTTACCGTATACTCCCTAATATGTAAACACATGAAACGAAGCTCAAAGTCTTCTGTATCCCATAAAAACAAATGGTGCCCGTTTGTAATTTCATCTGAACCCTGTGGCAAACTAATTAGTCATTATGTTCACTATTATATAGGACATACAACACAAACAATTCGTCCGAACACAAACAATTCATTTGGGAAAGTATGGTCTGTTGTTTCACACCCGTGTGTTGCCGGGATCTGAAAAGGGAGCAAAGAATTAGCAGCATTTTTTACCTTCCACGCATGTCGTAAAAGGCGACTAAGGAGGTTATGGGATGGAGTTGGCTGTCCCATTCCATAAAGGGCCAGTGTCCCAAAGCCACACTGAAGTTCGATGTATCAGACCGAAATGCGTAGATATCGCAGCAATGCTGTAAACCATGACACAACGCATTCCGTTCTCCGGACTGCATCCTGCTAATCTGCAGGAGTTTGAGAACGAACGCAGAAGAAGAAGTTCCACAGTGGCGCCACCATCTATAGACACTGTTCAGGAGTGCTGGGTATTAAAAAATACATCGGAGTTTACGCATCTGAGTTAACAATCTAGTGACCAACATTTTTGACTGAATAAGACAGCTAGGAACAATACCTGGTGGTTAGGAAAGTCCACGCTGTATTATATCTAATGTATTGTTCCCAGAATACAGTGACCCTATTCATTCCTTTATTCATTCCGGTAATGTGAGTGGCACAAATGAAAGGAACGCCCTTGCATTTTACGATTGCTAAAGTTGTGTTAATTTCCATTTAGCATGTTCACTTATTCTTATAATAACCAGATTTCACAGTATTATTATCAGCATTGATACGTTATTTCTATGTCAGTCTACAATTGGATTTAGACTTTAGACACTTTCGGGATATCAAACCACCTCCTCGGCTTATTATCGGATATGTTTATATTCAGATATCTTTGGTAACAATAAACCAAATCCTAAATAAATATTTCAATTTTTGAATGATGAATATGGAATTTATCCCTGGTGAGAGAGATATCAAAATCTAAGTTGGTAAATTCCTTGATATTAATCTAGCGTTAACTTGAATCTAATTCTTCTGAATGATGACAAAGTCTATGCAATATTTTGCCTTATGAAATGTTGTGTCATCATGAAAAACGGTGCAGTATTTTTTATAAGTGTAGGAAACTTTGTTATTCATTGAATATAGTGCATTCGTCAATAAGCGAATATGTTCTGAATAATATCGTGAAAGTTTTCGCTATTATTGAACGAATTCAACGATAGCACGAAGTGAATGTAATACTCAAGATTAGAAGCTGTTATATTGAATCATACGATGTTAACGTTTGTGAACTAGTTGAACGTCATTGAATCGGTCAGAGCTAATTTCAATATGAGATGCATTGTCAACATCAGAACAGCGATATAAAGAATGTGAGAGAAGGAAAATCTATGTAATCACATCGTAAGAATCCATGGGCACCACCAGCTAAACCGTTCACCCACTGAAATATTGCAATGAATAATCAGACAATAAAAGTATAGAAAGACAAAATCAATGGATGGACAATACATTTTTTTCTTCACTCTTCCTTAGTGTTGAAAATAGAAATCGCTGGAGGATTCAGTGTGCTGAAGCATCCACTATGGTGCCTCTATGACTCTGACGGGTTACAGGATTATAGGATAGGATAGGTTGTCTTAACAACAGACAATCAAGATTTTTAGAGCATGATGAGAAAAATAAAACTTGAACATTTAGTAACCATCAGAGAGAGATCACGGGAATAAGAGACAGATGAAGAAACAGAAAGAACTTTCTGGATGGCTTGTCACTGTTTCACACAAAAAAATCACCAACTTTACTTATTAACAACACAAGAAACAGAGTTGTGGAGAAGCATAATTTCCTACGCCACTCGACATGACACTAGGTTGATTGATTGGATGTCTTATCAGGCGTAGGACTTAATGCCAGAACGTCTGCAAATATTAAGGTGACCAATAGTTATATCGTTAAAATATTCTTAATACTTAAGCCTCTCTGAAAATCAAGGCTGTCAACACTTGCAGCTTGTGCTGGTATCAACATTTGAACAGCATCTGGCATTATTTATTGATGACCGTAGTCTCCGATAGAACATATTAAATTTATGTTTGTGCTTGAATATAAAAAACCGCAATTCACTACAGTATAAATCCCATTCAAGTTGAACGAAAAAATAAGGGGAAGAGATTAGAAAATAACTCATTATCTTAACTTTAAGCACTGGTGTCCCACATTGCAGACAATAATGTCCTGTGTATGTTTTTGTTTGTCCATCACAAGTGATGATGAGCATTTGTTACATCCACTTTTGAAATTCAGTTAGAGTTATGTCCATGCCTGAGAGTTTGTAGATGGCTAATAAGCCCTATTCGAGCTGCAAATGCCCTTGACAGTCCGGGTATGGAATGACCACTGTAGACAGTTTTTGGTCTATCCGTGACTTCCTTGCTCTTCTACACTGTTGAGCTGCTGAATTTCTCCTCTTTTCACAAGATGATGCCCTCTTTTTCTCTATAATACATGTACAGTTTATGATTGTGTCTCATTGTCGTACCTTCATACTTAATGTTGGCTAACCACATATGATTGTCTTACCTTCATACTTCATGTTGGCTAACCACATATGATTGTCTTACCTTCATACTTCATGTTGGCTAACCACATATGATTGTCTTACCTTCATAATTCATGTTGGCTAACCACATATGATTGTCTTACCTTCATACCTAATGTTGGCTAACAACATATGATTGTCTTACCTTCATACTTCATGTTGGCTAACCAAATATGATTGTCTTACCTTCATACCTCATGTTGGCTAACCACATATTATTGTCTTACCATCATACTTCATGTTGGCTAACCACATATGACCATAAGGTCTTTGAGCTGCCCCTCCATATATTGTTTCAGGTACATCAGGATCCACCATCAGGACGGAGAAAAATATACTATTATCTGCAAAGGAATAAAATATAATCATGCAATTAATACAAAACAAATACACGGAAATATGTGGTAGTTTCTTCTTCCACGTTCGTTCTCAAACTCCTGCGGATTAGCAGGATATATTCCGGAGAACAGAATGCAGTGTGCTATAGTTTACAGCACTGCTGCGATATATGTGACTTTTGGCCTGACACATACAACTTCAGCATGGCTTTGGGTCACTTGGATTCTATAGTCGCCTTTTACAACATGCATGGAAGGTAAACAGTGTTGCTATTCTTTGCTCTTTATTCAGGCATCTACAACATACGGGCGATGTTTGGTAGACAACTGTAATGGTGCTTATTCTAGTGATTATAGTAGTAGTGAACATTTTTGTGGTGATACTATTAGCATTAGTATTTGTAATTTTTATAATGTACTACTAGCATTAGTAACTAATTTTTATAATGTACTACTAGCATTAATAACTAATTTTTATAATGTACTACTAGCATTAGTAACTAATTTTTATAATGTACTACTAGCATTAGTAACTAATTTTTATAATGTACTACTAGCATTAGTAACTAATTTTTATAATGTACTACTAGCATTAGTAACTATATAATGGAGGCCTACTACTAGTAATTGTAATTTATGCAATGTACTACTAGCATTAATAATTGTAGTGTAGTACTAGCAGTAGTAATTGTAATTTGTGCAATGTACTACTACCATTAGTAATTATAATTTGTGTAACATTTACTGACTGCAGAACATCTTGTGCGATACATGCATTGTAGTCCCAAGTCTAAACACCTGTACCACTTAATCGGAGACTGCCACCTAGGGACATGTATTTGCCTGTAAAGTCCAAGGTTACAGTAGGTAATAAACCGTCAGGACAAAGAGTAGATACACATCCATCACCAGGCGACATATAGGGAGGCTATTACAGACTAGTCATACCCACCCTAATCATAGGCATTCGGAAAAAGACTATCTTGTACTAATGCTACCAAGACTATCTTGTACTAAAGCTACCAAGACTATCTTGTACTAATGCTATCAAGACTATCTTGTACTAATGTTACCAAGACTATCTTGTAATAATGCTAGCAATACTATCTTGTACTAAAGGTATCAACAATATCTTATTGTAAAGGTTGCAAGACTATCTTGTACTGTTACCACGACTATCTTGTACTAATGTTACCAAGACTACCTTGTGATAATGTTACCAAAAGTATCTTGTGATAATGTTACCAAGACTACCTTGTGATAATGTTACCAATACTATCTTGTGATAATGTTACCAAGACTACCTTGTGATAATGTTACCAAAACTATCTTGTGATAATGTTACCAAGACTACCTTGTGATAATGTTACCAATACTATCGTGTACTAATGTTACCAGGACTATCTTGTACTAATGTTATCAAGACTATCGTGTACTAATGTTACCAAGACTACCTTGTACTAATGTTACCAAGATTATCTTGTGATAATGTTACCAAGATTATCTTGTGATAATGTTACCAAGACTATCTTGTGATAATGTTACCAAGACTAACTTGTAGTAATGGTTGCAAGACTACCTTGTGATAATGTTACCAAGACTATCTTGTGATAATGTTACCAAGACTATCTTGTGATAATGTTACCAAGATTATCTTGTGATAATGTTACCAAGACTATCTTGTGATAATGTTACCAAGATTATCTTGTGATAATGTTACCAAGATTATCTTGTGATAATGTTACCAAGACTATCTTGTGATAATGTTACCAAGACTAACTTGTAGTAATGGTTGCAAGACTACCTTGTGATAATGTTACCAAGACTATCTTGTGATAATGTTACCAAGACTATCTTGTGATAATGTTACCAAGACTATCTTGTGATAATGTTACCAAGATTATCTTGTGATAATGTTACCAAGACTATCTTGTACCAATGTTACCAAGACTAACTTGTAGTAATGGTTGCAAGACTACCTTGTAGTAATGGTTGCAAGACTATCTTGTGGTAATGGTTGCAAGCCTATCTTGTACTAATGGTAGCAATACTATCTTGTACTAATGGTATCAACCTTATCTTGTTGTAAAGGTTGCAAGACTATCTTGTACTAATGCTACCAAGACTATCTTGTGATAATGTTACCAAGACTATCTTGTAAAAATGTTACCAAGACTATCTTGTATCTTGTACTAATGGTAGCAATACTATCTTGTACTAATGGTATCAAGACTATCTTGTTGTAAAGGTTGCAAGACTATCTTGTACTAATGATAGCAATACTATTTTGATAAACCTATAAATGTGAAAATGATTATTGATTTTTGTTTTAACATACATTAATTTGAAGATATATCTCGTTCTATTTTGTATGTTATTACTTCTATTAAATGCATATGCATATTTACAATATAGTGCTCACAATTATAATATTTGTGGATACAACCAATTACAACCAATTATAAAGAAAATCGTTGAATAACACTGTACACACCTCTCGCAACACTTGTGCTTCCAGATAATTCAATGAACATTAATGTGTCAGCTTGCATATGAACATGAACCTTTGCGGTGTCATCAACCAAGATCATTGTGTCTGGGATAGCTCGGAAATTATATGAACTAGAATGTTAAAATGATAGTTAAAAAAACCCAATTAAAATGGTTTTAGTTAAAATATCTACTAAATCTGTATTTAGGCAAAGATAATAATAACTATTAGCTCAGACAAACACATGATTATTTCACATTATAATATAAATGTAAATCTTGTGTTTTTATCTTTATATCACTTTATGCATAGCATAAATGGGTATAACACCCCCAAAAAAATGCATTGAAGCCTCAGGGGTAGAAGAGTTCTCTGGGGATGGCTTGTGTGTGTGTTTCATAAATGTTTGTTTGCGTTGATTCTTTTATTTCTATAATTCATCTTTTGCATGGTTTGTCTCTGGTTTTGTATCCATTGTGTCTGCAGAGCAATGTATTTTGAGGGGCACTATCTGATGGTAGTCTGAAAGGATGTGAAAACCACTTTATTTGTTGTTTTCTGATGTAATCCAGGATTCGCATTGTGTTGTGTTAGTCTTCTGATGTTTTCATTTCTGATTCTGTCTCTTATTGTTACTCCGAGAATTCTATATACACAAATTATTTCTATTGTAACAAGTTTGTTTTTTTCATTGTTATTATCCATGTTTGACATTAGTAGCATAGTGACACATGATAAATATTTTATATAGTGCAGTTTTGGTGTTAATGTTCAAATAAAAGTAAATAATGGAACAATGACTACAGCAAAATGAAACAAAATTCTCATGCGCAAGCACTTTTTTAAAATAGAGTTACAGATAGTATTAGCTATAGCTCTCTTGTGCAAATTCTTGTACAAAGAAATGAAAAAGCAGATCTGGCTAAGGAAGGTGCTGCCAAAGATAAACCAAATGTACAAATCACCTACCATCAGAATAAACATTATCAAGTCAATAAGAAAGCCATAAACAGCAACACAAGATGACTAATCACATTATGAATAGATCAGAACAAGTTATAATTCTACGCCTCAGAACATGACACAACTGACTCTGCAGTCACATGTATACAAAGTTCAAGATTGGCAACACGTCCATGTGTACATGTGGACAGGCAGCACAGAGTGCCAAACATATACTTCAAGAGTGTTCTGAGCATGAAACGCTGAGGCAGACATATTGGCCAGAGGAAACAACACTGAAATCACAGCTCTATGGGACACTATATGAACTACAAAAGACAGTGAGTTTTATTCAGGAGACAGAATTACAGATATAGACATGTTTCAAGTGAACGAAAGAAGAGGAAGAAAAATATGGGATCAAGTTACATCAAAAAGATATTTTACTTCTCCAATCACAAAAATGTGACATACTAAACATCTATAGATTCACAAGAGCACAGGTACAAATTTTGACATACTAAACAGCTATAGATTCACAAGAGCACAAGTACAAAAATTTGACATACTAAACATCTATAGATTCACAAGAGCAAAAGTAAAATATGACTTACTTAACATCTTCAGATTCACAAAAGAGAAAGTAAAAATGTGACATACCAATAGGTGTAAAATTACTTTTTTTATTAAACGGTATTTGTAACAATGTATTTCTATATTTCAATAAAAACGTCCATATTTAGCACATAGGGTAGCCGGGGGCAATTATGCGCATTTTTCACTTTTTCCGTATTCTGACAAATAGACAACTATGAGAGACCAAACTAGTAGCAGTGTGTAGCTTATCCATCCATCTAACAATCGTCAGGGTATTTACAACATACAATCACGTTTAGTCCATAGAATGAGATTTTATGAACATGAGTAAAATCCCACCTTTGCCCCAATTTTTTGGGCAAACACGCGCAGGCAAAAATAATTACGAAATCATGGGAAAATTGACAAAACCAACAAAATAACAACGTAACTTCCTATCTAAACATAGTCAGTCACATTGTGGGAAGATTATAGAGCACATAAACTAGGCATATGCATCTTTATGTAACTTTAATACGAAAAAAATGAAAAAAACGTAAATATGAAAATAAAAAACAATTAATAAAGAGAATGGGTGCTTAGATCTGTTTGTAACTATAACAACGTGTTGTGGTGCTCTATAAAGCATTTGACTATAATTTCAACTATCTATGAATAGCGGAGGTCGTTCATCTCTGATCAGCGTTGATTGTACAACTATGACAGGCAGAGATCATGCAACTATGACCGACGGTAATCATGCATCTATGACCAGCAGAGATAGTGTTATTATGACCGGCGGAGATAGTGCAACTATGACCGGCAGAGATTGTGCATCTATGACTAGCGGAGATTGTGCATCTATGACTGGCGGAGAAAGTGCATCCATGGATAGCGGAGGAATAGCGGAGATCGTGCATCTGTGAATAGCAGATACTGTGCATCTATTATTGGCGGATATCGTACAACTATGACCCGTGGAGATTGTGCATCTATAGCAGCAACGGCTTCATTTTCAGTCAGTGGCATCAATTTCTCAATTTTCCGTGTGTAATTCCTAAAAAGAAACATAACGTGACAATAAAATATTGGTTTAAATATTTGGCAACATGAGGGGGAAGTGACTGGGGCAAACATGCGCAGTGAGTCCGCAGCGCATGTTTGCCCCGTCATTGTGCGCGGCGTTACCCCAAAATCACGCTGTTCACAATTTTTATAAAATATCATGAAAACAAAAATTATCTTGACAAGGTAACATGCTTAATAACTTAACAATATAATATAGTTTTCAGTTTAGATATGTAAAATAACATGACGGTAATGTTAACAGAAGACAAAGAGTGAGAAGTGGGGAAAAAGTTAGATCGAGAACGTTAAAAAATGAATTTACCTCATTGCTCAAAAATTACCTGCACTTGACCGATAAAAATTCGTCGTGCGATAGAAACGGATGTTAGCGTCTGGCGTGGCCACGTGGTTTGCGGGAAAAACCCATAGTTCCGGAAAAAAACGACTTCGAATCTTTGCCCCCAGCGCATCCTTACCCCCGGCTACCCTACAACCAAAAAAAAAAACACTCCAAAATACCCCCACACAATTTTTTTTCTTAGCCTTTCAATATGAGCATGTGAGATGAAAATTACAGCATTAGTAATAATTACTAGGAAATTTAACACCAAGTGACCTTTTTTTAAAAAAATGTTTTTTTAAATTGTGGTTTGTTTTTTTTGGGCCCGAAACCGTATTAATACAGAAAATACATAGTTGACATCTATGCATACCTAACATCTTTAGATTCACAAAATCAAAGGTAAAAATATGACATCATGAAATGTGGCACACGAATTTAGATTCACAACATGAAATGTGGCATACTAATTTAGATTCACAACATGAAATATGGCATACTACCCGGTAGTTTAGATTCACAACATAAAGTGTGACGTACGTAATTTCTATTTCTTCACAGCATGCCGTATAATGCAATGGTGTTGTAGAGATGAAGTTCAGATTGACGTACATATCTAACGTTGAGGGAACGAGATTTGTGAATCTAATATTGTTTTTCATCTGCGTCGCATCTGTAATAGTTACATAAATAATAACTCTGACAGGAACACAATAATTATGTAACTATTACTTAATGTAACAGTAACGCTAATATTAATACTAATAATAGAAGTAATAATAATAAAAGTAATAAAATAACATGAATAAATAGAAAGTGATTTATTTATTACATGTCATTTTGCATTTCATTACACTCTGTGCTGTCAATTTTAAACTTCGAAAAAAACGTGTAGGCCTATTTAGGCCTACTGCTCAAAATGTCTCATGTTGGATTCTGTCAAAGGTCTTGCTGTACTGCTCAAAAGGTCTCATCTCAAAAGGTCAAAGGTCTTGCTGCTGTAAATATAGATACATTTTGGACTTTTGACTTCACTTGATAGATAAATATAGGGGTAGCCGGGGGCAATGATGCGCATTTTTCACTTTTTTGCGCAATCTGATAGACTTACATATGAGAAATCAAATTAGCAGCAGTGTGTAGCTTATCCATCCATCTAACAATCGTCAGAGTATTTACAACATACAATCATCTTTGGTCCTTAAAATGAGATTTTAGGAACATGAGTAAAATCCCACCTTTGCCCCAATTTTTGGAGCAAACACGCGCAGGCAAAAACAATTACGAAATCATGGGAAAATTGACGAAACCAGCAAAATAACGTCACTTCCTATCTTAACATAGCCAGTCATAGTGTGGGAAAATTATAGAGCACAAAGTTTAGGCATATGTATCTTTATGTAACTCCCATATGAAAAAAATGAAAATACGTAAATATGAAAAAAAATTATTATACAGAGAATGGGTGCTTAGATCCGTTTGAAACTATAACTGAATAGCGGAGAACGTGCATCTATGAATAGCGGAGAACGTGCATCTATGAATAGCGGGGAATGTGCATCTATGAATAGCGGGGAATGTGTATCTATGAATAGCGGAGATCGTGCATCTATGAATAGCGGAGATCGTGCATCTATGAATAGCGGAGAACGTGCATTTATGAATAGCAAATATTGTGCATCGGCGGAGGTCATGCATCTATTATCTGCGGAGGTCGTACATCTATGATCCGTGAAGATTGTGCAGCTATAACCGACAGGGATCGTGCATCTATAAATAACGGAGATCGTGCATCTGTGAATATCGTGCATCTATTATCGGCGGATATTGTACAACTATGACCCGTGGAGATTGTGCATCTATAGAAGCGACGGCGTCATTTTCAGTCAGCGGCATCATTTTCTCAATTTTCCGTTTGTAATTCCTAAAAAGAAACATAATGTGACAATAAAATATTGGTTTAAATATTTGGCAACATGAGGGAGAAGTGACTGGGGCAAACATGCGCAGTGAGTCCGCAGCGCATGTTTGCCCCGTCATTGTGCGCGGCGTTACCCCAAAATCACACTGTTCATAATTTTTATAAAATATCATGAAAACAAAAATTATCTTGACAAGGTAACATGCTTAATAACTTAACAATACAATATAGTTTTCAGTTTAGATATGTACAATAACATGACAGTAATGATAACAGAGGACAAAGAGTGAGAAGTTGAAAAAAAGTTAGATCAAGAACATTAAAAATGAATTTACATCATAGCTCAAAAATGACCTGCCCTTGACCGATACAAATTCGTTGTGCGACAGAAACGGATGTTAGCGTCTGGCGTGGGCACGTGGTTTGCGGGAAAAACCCATATTCCGAAAAAAAACGACTGCGAATCTTTGCCCCCAGCGGATCTTTACCCACGGCTACCCAATATGTCCAAAAAAGTATATATATTTGTTTCATAGACTACAGCCAAGCCTTAGACAAAGTCCATCATGAAAATTAATCAAATGTCTTCAAGAAATAGGCTTAGATTGAAAAGACATAAGACTTGTTAGTAATGTATATTGGGAACAAACTGCATCAATAAGGTGTGGAAACAGCTACTCACCATGCATAGAAATAAGAAGAGGGTTAAAAAAAGGATGTATTTTATCACCTACCTAGTCTATTTCTTCTTCTCGTTTGGGGTTTGACATGTCTACACAGCAAGTCCTGCTTTCCTAATAAATGCTGTTGTATTTTAAAGCTCCTCAGTGCTCCCATACATCTTTCTGTGGATATCCATCCCTGTGGGCCAGTGCAGACATGTCAACTATTCGGTTTGCATGATACCATGGCTGCTGGTGCGCCTCTCTGCCTTGCATCTCTGACTTCAGCACCTGTGCTTGCTTGGGCAGGATTGTGACCCTACTCGATATTGGGTTAGCCCACCAATCTTATTTCCAGCCTCAACGTCAAGGAGTTGGCCTCGATGGGGCCTAGTCTATTTAATATCTACACAGAAAAAATCTTTAAGCATAAAGAAGAAATGCCAGGACTCATGATCAGTGGGGGGGGGGGGGGGGATAATAAACAACCTGAGATATGCAGATGAAGCTGTTCTTTTAACAGAAGTGAACATGAACTACAAGGACTAACAATAGATAAAATTGATAAATCAAGTACAAAATATGGACTGCAAATAAATATCCAAAAAATATAAACCACAATAATCAGCAGTCACAGAAAAACATGTGCTAAACATAAAATACATGGAGAGAAACTACAACAAGTAGAACATTATCAATATATAGTATAATTCATACTATTCAAGAACCGCACAGAATAATGTGCACAGCCAGAATTGGAGAGATCTGTCCTCTGCCCTATGCGTTAACTTCAGAGCTAAAGAAAAATAAATAAATGAATATTTATCAGTCAACTGGTATTTAAATTAAATATTAATTTGTTTTAGGATAGTTGTTAGCCAGTGTGTGTAAAACGTGTTAACGTTAAGTAATAAATAAATACCAGTTGTCTGATAAACATAACCACAGGAAACAATCAAGAGAGAAAGAAGATGGTAGGCACATGATATGTGATTGAACCATTAGCCAGCATCACACCCTGTCTGTAAGCTTGTCTGTCTTCGACATGTATTCCTTTCTGTAATTTTCAAATGGTTTCTATTGTCTTGTGTATTTCGTCTCCTATCGCCCATGTGGCAAACAGGTCCTAGGTTTCTATCTGGCGCAAAGAATAGGACAACAGTCTTCTTTCTGGGCATGTCACAGGAGGCAACTAAGGAAAGAGGGATAAGCTGACAACCTGTTACCTGTGAAAAAGTTCTCACCTCATCAAATATGTTCTATCAAATAATTGCCATAGAAGAAATTACTTAAGGACTTTTTTGTGTTTCTGGAGTCTAAATTGTATGTTTGGAATCTAGATTATATGTCTGGAATCAAGATTGAATGTCTGCAGTCTATAATGTATATTGTGGAGCCTAGATTGTGTATGTCTGAAGTCTAGATTTTATGTCTGGATTCTACATTGTATATGTGCAGCATATATTGTATGTCATAAGTATAAATTGTTTGTCTGGTCTAGATTGTATGTCTAGAGTCTAAATTGTATGTATGGAGTCTGGACTGCGATTCTGGAGCCCAGATTGTATGTCCGTAGTCTAGATTGTACGATTAGTGCTATATTTCAATATAACAATATTGAATTTCATTCACAATTGGTAAATATTACTAAAATCGTCTTTTATATCTCTCTCCACAATGCAAATGTGGACTAACTGTTCTTCTCAACGCATGTTCAATGGTCAATGGGTGAAAACAAATTAACTATTTAATATGTCATACGTCTTTTATTTACACATTATAACTTCTGAAGAATGTCAATATGTCATAGGTCCTTTATTTAGGATACAGTTAGCTTCTAAACATGTCAATCTGTCATAGGTCTTTTATTTAGGATGCAGTTAGCTTCTAAACATGTAATACGTGTTAGGTCTTTTATTTATGTAGTATAACTTCCAAAACATGTCAATCTGTCATAGGTCTTTTATTTAGGATGCAGTTAGCTTCTAAACATGTCAATACGTGTTAGGTCTTTTATTTATGTAGTATAACTTCCAAAACATGTCAATCTTGCATAGGTCTATTATGTATATCTTTCACAATGGTATTGCATATAATGAACTCTTGGATATCTTGCATCATTTCATGTCTGTATGAATAAGTTATGCGACTTCAGATGCTAAGTATTAGCAAAAGTTAATGTTAATACCCATCAACCAACCCCATCGAGAAGGATGTGCCGGGCTTGTTGGTGCAAATAAAATCCCGCTGGAAATCCAATAGGACCATTTTCCTGCTACAAAAGAGAACCAACGGGAGTTTGAGAATGAACACTGAAGAAGATACCCTTCATACAGTAGGCCTATAGTTATTACTTGAAACTACATGAACGGTACGATTTATGCTTGGATTGTCAGAACATCTCCGCAAACTAATATCTAAAGTACGTACAATTATAGCAATCGGAACATCATCATAATTAAGTGCTCTCTCCGCAGTGAAGGTTGGCGGCAACAGATCTGCAAATCGCCTATCCATATCTTAGTGGTGCACTCTACTAGACTGTGACCTGTCTATATCGCAATGTTACTCTTTCACTTGTATATCTGCTTTTCTCTTGCTCGCCTCCCCTACTTTCCCTCAGGTAAGGTTTTCAACAAGGTTTTTAATATTTCCAAAATAGTTTACTTGTTTGATCTTTATCTCCTTAAATAAATCTTTCTTAATACGAAGCGTTGCTAGGAGATCTTTGTTAGTTTTTTTTCTCTTTCCACGATGTTTTTCATATACCTCTATATATCCACATCTCATGGGCATCAATTCTGCCTTCTAGTTTGTCTATTATCCATCTTTCTGAGCCATACATTACTATATAAAAGATGTAGCATTTTATAATTCTCACTTTTAGCTTGTTTGTAATTCATTTAGATGTTCATATTTTCCTCATGTCATTAAAAGTACTTTTAGCCATTCATAATCACCTCTTAATTTCTGTTTCACATCTGCCATAATTTGTGATTGTTCATCTAAAATATGGATTTTGTTCTGCTTATTGTAGTTTCTCTCGATGTGTTATTGTGTTTGGCATCTATTCTTCTGTGACTTTGCTGGTGATCAGGGTTTTTAAAAAATATTTGTATATCTAGCCCATGTACTTTACTTGATTTATTGACTTGATATATTAGTCTTTGTAGTTTCTACTCATTTTCTGCTATAGGCCTAAGAATAGTGTCATCTACATATCTCAAGTAATCAGAATGTACAATTATAGCAATTAGAACATTACCACAAACTAATAAATAAAGTACATGCAGTTACAGCAATCACCTACAGGTTTGGAACTCATTGATGCAAACAGTGTTACAATAGAAGCTTTCTGTACATGCTCTGTACTGCTCATATTTTGAGGAGCCATCAGTGTAGAATACTTGAAGACCTTTAATGGCAGCTGTTTAATAATGAAAATACTTACAGATAAAATTATCTGCCACAATTTTGTATATTATGAATGTTTCTTCCTAGATCTATATAAGATAAAATATTCAGCCTACCACAATAGTGTATAAACATTAATGTATCTTTGTTGATATATGCCCTATCTAAGAGACGAAGTAATATACTAGCATATTTAATGACAAAAACAGGCTAATAAAATAGTCATGTGCCATTGACTGAATGTTCTTCTTCTTCTTCTTTCGTTCACTTGAAACATGTCTATATCTGCAATTCTGTCTCCTTAATAAAACTCACTGTCTTTTGTAGTTCATACAGTGTCCCATAGAGCTTTGATTCCAGTGTTGTTTCCTCTGGCCAATATGTCTGCCTCAGCGTTTCATGCTCAGAACACTCTTGAAGTATATGTTTGGCACTCTGTACTGCCTGTCCACATGTACACATGGCTGTGTTGCCAATCTTGAACTTTGTATACATGTGACTGCGGAGTCGGTTGTGTCCTGTTCTGAGACGTAGAATTATAACTTGTTCTGATCTGTTCATAATGTGATAGTCATCTTGTGTTGGTGTTTGTGGCTTTCTTATTGACTTGATCATCTGTTTTTTCTGATGGTAGGTGATTGGTATATCTGGTTGATCTTCGGCAGCACCTTCCTTAGCCAGTTGGTCTGCTTTTTCATTTCCTGGTATTCCACAGTGAGAGGGTATCCACTGCATGGTTACCCTATACTGGTAAGACAATTCGCTAAGTAGTTTTTTCAAGTCTGTTAGTTTTCCAGACTGGAGAGCTTGAAGCACTGACCTTGCATCTGTCAGGAATACCACAGGCTGTAGGTCAGAGTTGGAGTTCAGCAGTTTTTTAGCTGCCACAGTAATTGCCTGGATTTCTGCATCATAATTATTGCAGAATTTTCCTGTCGGTGTTCTGATTGTATCTCTAGGCTTGTGTGGATATTCTATATATACACCTGCACCTCCATTCCTCACAGCATTCTGTGCTGACCCATCTGTGTATACTCTGACCCATATATCTTGTGGATATTCCTCGTCCAGGAAACTGAGGGTGACTGTCCTCCGCTGCACACTGTTCTGTTCGTCCTCGCTTAGTATTCCTTTCACATGGGTCTGAATGTATATTGGCATTCCATGCCTTTCACTCCATGGGGTTTGTTCTGGTACAGACCTTAAGGGGCTGTCAACTTCAGGTAGGTCTGTAAGTTGTCTACGGAGTCGTTTAGCTTGATGGATAAAGCTGCTTCTTTTCAGTCGCCCCATTGCTAGGTTTTGGAATCTTTCCTTCATTGGATGACTTGGCATACACTGAAACTTTTCCGCTTGAATTAGTACTTTTGTGTCTCTGCGTTCGCCAAGTGTTTGCATTCTTCCCATTTTCTGCATCTCTGCTATGGGTGTTGATTTCATTGCTCCCAACATTATTCTAAGTGCCTGGTTTTGCACTTTATCTAGATCTTGTAATGTGGTGTTTGATGCAGGACACCACGCAGCTGAACCATATTCCAGGTGTGGTCTTATGCCTTGCTGGTAAACTTTACTGAGTATATTTCCACTGGCTCCCCATGTGGTTCCACTTAGTTTTCTCAGGATAGCTAGCTTCCTCCTGGCTTTTGTTGTTGCTTTGTTTATGTGCTGCTTCCATGTCAGCTTATCATCAAAAGTAACTCCGAGGTATGTTGGTTGTTTGTCTTCTTTCAAGAGCTCTCCGTCTATCTTGATATGACCAGCTTTTTGTTTTGGTGAGAGGGTAAAGAGTGTAGTGCTGCACTTATCTGTGTTAATGCTGACACACCATCTATTTGCCCATAAGGTTAGGGCATCGATAGCTCTTTGTATTTGTTTAGTGGCCACTGTCGCATGTTCTTCCGTGCACCAGATCACCAGGTCGTCAGCATACATTGCCACTTTGATCCCGTGTGGTAGTTCAGCAACTAGGTCATTGATGTAAACCAAGAAAAGTGTGGGTGACAGGACTCCTCCCTGGGGGACTCCATGACGCAGTAGGACTTTCTTGCTTTTGCGACCATCTAATTGTACCCTGGCTCTTCTATTATGCAGGTATGCTTTTACCCATTTGTACATTCTTGAGCTAACCCTGCAATTTCGCAATTTCTTTAGGAGCCCTTCTTTCCAGACCTTATCAAATGCTTTCCTGAGGTCTATCCATGCTGCTAGTACCAGTTTCTTATCTTGGAAGGCATCCTCAATCTCTTGGGAGAGGTAGGTTTCCTGATCTTCAGTAGAGTAGCACTGTCTGAAACCTGCTTGCTGTGATACCAGAAGGTTTTCACTTTCAAGGTACCACTGCATCCTAAGATTGATAATGCGTTCCATTGTTTTGCATAGACAGCTTGTGAGGCTGATGGGCCTGTAGTTGGAGACTGTGTTGCCATCTTTTCCTGATTTGAGGAGAGGTATCATTATTGCTTCTCTCCATGCCTGTGGTACATTACCTGTGGACCAGCTTGTGTTAAAGATTTGCAGCAGCTTTGCTCTTGCTGCAATTCCCAAGTTTCTAATCATTTCATTGGACACTCCATCAGCTCCAGGGGACTTTTTCATTTTCAATTTGGATATTGCATGCTCCAGTTCTCTCATTGTGATTGGTGCCTCCATGACTTCAGGTATAGGTTGGTCTTGTCCAATGTTTTGCTGGTTCGCTCGAACCTCCTGTTGTTTGTCTGGGCTGACTTTGACGTTATTGTCTTCTGCAAAGGAATCTGCAAAGTAATCAGCTGCATGTTTACCTGTTAAAATGTCTCTATCTTTATAAAGTGTGATCCTGGTATTTCTCCCTGTACCTTCATCATTTAGTTGTTTTACAAGTTTCCATAATTTCCTAGTATCTCGTTCTAGGTTCAGCGACTCTGTTTTTTCTTTCCAGCTGTTCCTTCTGGCTTGTAACTTGGCTCTTTGAAATTTAGCCTTTGTTTGCTGATATTTGTTGTGATGTTCTTGGCTAGGTCTGTTCTCAGCCTGCTTTCTAGATGTTTCCATCTCATTTTGCAGCTTTTCCAGTTCATCATTCCAGTAGGGTTTGTAGTTTTTGCGTGCCCCCCTGGGTATGGTTTTACTAGCAGCATGTAGTATACATCTATTAAATTCACTCACTGCTCTATTGATGTCTTTGTCCAAGTTCATGTCCTTAGCTAGAACACTGGTTAAATGCTGGTACATTTTCCAGTCTGCCCTCTTATAGTTCCACCTAGTGAGCGTGCTGCTGTCCTTGGTATATTCATTGTGAATTTCCAGAAATACTGGTCTGTGGTCACTACCCCCAAGCTGCTTTCCAACGACACGTGTGATGTTCCATTCCAGGCCTGGTGAGTAGAATGCCAGGTCTGGTGTAGAGGTGGTGTGCCATGCTCTCGAGTAGAAGGTTGGTGAGTCAGCTGGCTGGTTAATAAGAATGAGATTATTTTCATCCTGCCAGCTCTCAAGTTCCTCACCTCTCTTGTCGATATGATCGTAGCCCCAGCTCTGAGAGTGGCTGTTGAAGTCACCACACACCATAAGCCTTTCTTTGTCTGGAATTGTGTCTAGTGCCAATGGTTTATCATTTGGGCAGTAGTAGTTCAGGAGATGGAATTCTGCACTGTCTGTTTTTAGGTGGAGCATCTGGTATTCTGCCCCGTCCATGTATACTTCCAGCGGACATGCGCTGATATTGTTTTTAACTAGTGTCAGAATTCCACCCTTTCGCCTGTCTTTTCGGTCAGATCGGTAGCACTGGTAGCCTCTGATTTTGAAGGCTATGTCGCTGCTGAGGTGTGTTTCTTGGATACAGCATATATTAACTTGTTCTTCACTGAGGACATTTTCAAGTTCCAATTTTTTGCTGTATCCATCTCTTTTACTGTTGACACCCTCAGCATTCCAGTGCATTATTTTTATTGGTCGTTTGTTTGTTTGGCCAGTAGCTCTATTCCCTTGCCTCCTGGCTCCTCGGGGCAAATGAGAAGGACTTCCAGTAACTGAGGTTGGGCCCTTTCGAGGTATAGGGCCCGGCACCGTCCCTGCCTGAACGTCCGCCACAGGGCAGGCACCATAACGTTTATTAGATGCAGACATGTTTCCATTGTGTTTTATGCGTGGCAACCTGATTATCTGTGCGCCTTTTGGCTGGTTGCCTCCGTCTTCAGCACTCTGCTTACTTGGGCCGGACTATGGTTCTGCTCGAGTGGGAGTGCCCGACCAGTCTTAGTTTCCAGCCTCTGATGGCTGAACTAAGCCCCATCACCACTTCAAGGTTCTGGCCTCGATGGGGTGACTGAATGTAATAACAGCTAAGATTGAAGCGCTGAAGGCTTAGAAAAATGAGTTAGACCTATACATATTTATAGATTTGTACAATACAAAATGTATTGTTCAGGTTCCAACTAACATCCACCTTTTAACAGTGGTGAAACAGCGTAAACCTCTGTAGTTTCGACATGTAATGAGTTGTGGCTATATTTATAAAATAATTTTACAAGGAATTTTCGAGGGTGGAAGGAGGAGAGGTGGATAGAGAAAATTCTGAATTGATACACGATCCAACTAACATCCACATATTAGAAGATGTAATATATTTGTTTTTATTTTCCGGCTGCAATATACGGCTGTGAAACATGGACTCTAAGTAAAGCAGCAGCAAAGAAGATCAACACCTTTGAGATGAAATGATACAGAGGGATACTTTAAATGTCATGGAAAGACAAAAAGAGAAACTCAGATATTATAAATACATTGAAGATTCCAGAGTGTTGGTTACTAAACACAATAGCAAAAAGACAACTCCACCTGTTTGGTAATATAAAGAGACACAACTGTTTAGAAAGACAAATAATTGAGAGCAGACCACCTGGGCAGAGGAGGAAAGGCAGACCAAGAAGACAATGAACCGATGACATTAAAGACAACATGAATACATCGATGGAAAATGCAAGTCGCATCGCTCAAGACAGAGAAGGATTCAGGAAGTTCATTGGGAAGACAACGTTCTGGAGAGAATATGTCACATGACAATACATTTGTCACATATTAGAAGGCGTTTTTACCTTGACATGTTTTGGATCACAGATAAGCAATTATGTCGATTTCAGTGTCAAGAAAACAGATGATATTGCTATAGTGTCATAGCAAGGTTGTATGAAGTATAGAAAACCTTAAAGATCATTTTATGAAAATTATTTTCTTTTTGTGTTCAGCACATGAGCTTAGAAAGCTATCTTATTCAGCACCAGAGCTTTCAAATCTATCTCATTCAGCACCTAGATTTTGAAGTCTATCTCCTTCAGCACCTAGATTTTGAAGTCTTCTTCAGCAATTAAATTTTTGAAATATATCTCCTTCAGCACCTAGTTTTTGAAGTCTAGCTCCTTCAGCATCTAGGTTTTGATACATATCTCGTTCAGCACCTAGATTCTGAAATATATCTCCTTCAGCACCACAGCTTTGAAATATATCTCCTTTAGCTAATATGGTGCTAAAGGAGAATTATGAGAAACTAATTTTGATTGATGCAAGAATGTTAATGGAGAGCGTACTGTACAAATAAACATCAATACATTTTTAATGAAACAAAACTGAATGAAATGAAGCATTGTCATATCTAGGGTACAAAGGGACATAATACCAAATAATACAAAGGGGACAATCAGAAATAGTTGAACATTTTTATTGGGCCACATATTCTCTAAAAACAACAAGAATAACATAAAATGCGGTTTTCTATCCTCAGCGATGGAGGACTCTGTGTGCTGAGGCATCCAATGTGGTACCCCTATGACCCTGAAGGGTTACGGGTTTATTGATTGATTGATGGCGCTATCAAAATAAGTTTTTCATAATTCTCTATGAACCTCTTGTTTTGCTGATGATATTGATCTTATAGCTGGGTCAGAACAATCATTGCAAGAATTAACATCAAAGTTAGAAAAAGTTACCAGCAAGTACGGAAAGGAAATCAATTCAGATAAGAGCAAAATCTTGGTAAACAGCAGAGACACAGAAAACCAGACTAATATCATGATGAATGGACATACGCTTGAAGAGGTGTATACCTTCAAATACCTCGGATCCAGTATATGCAGCGATGGTAAATGCAAAGCAGAACTAAAAATAAGGCTGGAGATGGCTTTAGCGTCCTTGTCAAGGCTAACTGTGATTTGGAAAAGCAACATCAGTGTTGGAGTGAAAATCAAACTGTATAGGTCGCTGGTGCTTTCTGTTGTGTTGTATGGTTGTGAGAGTTGGACACCCACTGCAGACATGGAGAGAAGATTACAGGCTTTCGAGTATAAATGCTATAGAAGAATTCTACGAATTTTCTATAGGGACATAAGACCAATGTGTACGTAAGAAATAAAGTAGAAACATGTGCAGGTGTCCAGGAGCCATTGCTTTCAATAGTGAAACGATGAAAACTAGCATGGTTCGGACATGTATGCAGGCACGATTCCTTGTCAAAAACAATACTGCAGGGAACTGTCGAGGGTGGAAGAAGCAGAGGAGGTCAAATAAAGACATGGACAGACAACATCAAGGAATGGACAGGGCTAGATATTTCCACACTCATCCGCATCGCTGAGGATATAATTCGCTGGAGGACTCTGTGTGCTGAAGCATCCAATGTGGTACCCCTACGACCCTGAAGGGTTATGGGTTTATTGATTGATATTGATTGATGAACCTCAGTGTACAACTATCAAAATTTCAGTTTCTCATAATTTATACAAGCGTTATACAAGGAGGTTAATGGAGAATTATGAGAAACTTTATTTTTGTATAGAGTGATATGAGTTTATGGTGAATTTTGAGAAACGTTAATAGTGAAAAACAATGAACATTGTAGAAGCATTACAGAGACAAATTGGGGATCTCCCTGGCATAGTGGTTAATCTGTTCATCTTGTGCTCAAGAGGTCACGAGTTTGAATCCAGTTCGTGTCGTCTTGTTTATAAGGTGGATTTTTTTAGGAGATCCCTGTGGATTATCACTTGAAGCTACGGAGTTACGTGTTTTAAGTGGTACTCTCGGCAGGCGACGTGCCGCTTCGTTGAAAGTGACGGAGCATATATGGGAAACCGAGTACAGTGAAGTCAATCTTCTTCGGCTTTTAAACCCTTTTTAAACTGTCCTAATTAATGGTGGTATTGGAAGATGTTTCCGAACGAACTTTTGTTTGAGTTCGACAACGATGCATATTATCAAGAGTATTACCCAATATATCCTTGGAACATATGCAAGAGACATAAGTACCTAAGTACCGTCAAAAAACATTTTTATCAGTGGCCAGTCTATCTGCAACTTGCAATTTGCAGACTTTTGATTTTAAGGCTGGATGTGAGAAAGATCTTCTACAAATTGCTTCTAAAGGTAACCGAATCTAACAAATATTATGGTATAGGCGCAACATAGATAAAAGCAAGATAATTGTGAAAATAGATGACACATTTCCTATCTGTGAGATATATTTTGTCTTTTTTCTAGTCATCATCATCAGATGCCATGTCGGCAGCATAGGTGATCATGGCTCTTCACAGCTTTCTATCTCCAGTAATATGTATCAGAATCATTGTTATTTTCCCGGCATGTTAGGTTGTTAAACTGTCTACTAGTTTAGCACATTCTTCCCCTTTGTGTCTGTTACCTTCAATCTTGCCTGTTGTGACTATGTTCTCCAAACCTCCCTGTCGCATAAAGTGGTAAACAAATTAAGATTAGTTTTTTTCTAATATTATTGATTAAGGTCGGTTTCACATTTGATTCAACATCTCCACATTAGTTTTCCTGGCAGTTCAAGGTAATTAAAGCATTCTTCTGTAGAATCATATCTCTATTGCTTCTATTTTTCTAGTACAAAACAGAAACCAGAAATTCACTTTAAAGACAGGATCTTATATGATGTAAGTTCTAATAAACTAACAAAAAGATTAAATGTGGACTTGAAATGGCCTCAACTACAATATCTAGATTTAATACTGGAGGTAAAAAAAGACCATGTACATCAGTGAAGACAAATACTACAGATAATACCTATTTGTGTACAAAGATGTAAGAGGTGAACACTTACAGCGGACATGGAGTGAAGAATATATGTTCTTCTAAATACAAATACTATAGACAAGTATTATGCACGAACAAATAATTAATCTGGAGAAACGAAAAAAAATGGTTTTGCAGGTCTAGAACATCGCCTGACTGCAGATAAATGTCAAACTTTGGAAAAACAAGACTTAATAATAAAAATTATGCCTCATACCTTGATTGAAGTAACCTCTCAGGAAATCACGACATTTATTATAATTAACTGTGGAATTTCCTTTTGCCACACATTTACTAGCCTGTAGTGACTGTACATTGACTTGTGGACCATTTTCCACCAATGCAATCAAAGTAGGGTTTGTGTTTCTGGTAGGATTTGCTGGAGGTAAATATGGCCACACAGCCTACAAAATTCACAATTCTTGTAATGCAAAAGCAAGTTTATTATCTCCGTAATCACAAAGCATATGGGGTTCATATATTGCCATAGAGGATTATTTAATAACTACATTAAAGATTTATGATTAATTATTACCTAGACTGAAGGGATTTATTGTTACAAATGTCGTTTTTGAGATAGCATAGATTTGATTTTATGTGGAAATTTTACAGTAATTGTTCGAATAGGCATATCATATCATTCATTCATTTGTTATTACAAGGGTAAAATTGAAGTATTTCGAATGTAATATTTTTCTTTTACTGTGTTGAGATTAGGACTATATGCAACGAGATATAAAGTCAACAGTTAAACATTTAAGAAATTATAGTAGGGGGCCTATTATTTATATTCTTGTATATTTAAATTAAACTTAAACATACTTTGTACTTACTATGCTCATCATCATGTCTGCCCTAATATGAACATTGTAAGTAGTAGTGGTGGCATTATGAAATCTTCGACCAAAACATTTTCTGAGTTCATGTTACAATGTGGAGAAAATCAAAAATGTCCAACCTTTAACATTATCTGTCCAGACCTTATGTTGACCATCTCTTCTCCTTACCCATCTTTCTGCCAATATTCGTCTTCCACTTTCAATATATGGTCTTTAAATTTCATCCAGAATGCTTTGTCAATGGCGGAGAGTATAGTATATGCAATATTCTGAACATCATTCAGTTTGAAAGTTTTTTTTTCTGCTCCCTTTATTTTAGCCAAAACAGGCATAATCAGCTCTGTGTACATTCTTTACCAGCACCAGTAACTCTAGTTTCAAGTGCATTTCAGTAAATGGATTATGTTATTATTTTTAAGCTATATTTTATCTCTTCCCTAATCGATGAGGATAGGGGGATATTATCATCACATGCAACAACATTATAGTAGGAAGCGTTGTTCATAACCAGACAAGAAGGTGTATCTAATGATGGAAGTACAGTTTTCTCTATCTACTCTCTAAATGTATGACCATTCACCTCAGCACGGTAGTCTATCGGAGATTTGGAATTCAGAATGACACTACAGTAAAAGCATGTCGATTATTCGCTACACCTTTGAGTAAACTGGAGTTTAGCTATTATTTGAAAATAGAACAATGAAATGTCTAAAGAAAATGCCTACATATATTACACCTGTGAAAACAGTGACTTCGATACCACGATTGATCGATTTGATGTTCACGAAACGCAAAACGTTGCGTTTCACTGCTATATATTTCCAATACTGAGAACATCTTTTTATCTGAATGTTTTTTTAATTGGCCATTATAATTATACTTTGCCTAACAGCCAATGAAGAGTTGGAGTGGGAAACAAAAAATTCATATAATACACATTTCCCATTGATAGAAAATATGGTAATTTGTACAGCAAACCAGTCTACGTGTATGGCTATCAACAAACAAGTATTGTTATCTTATAAATGACATTTGTAGCGACTACTGTGATAATTAGTCATCAAAAGTCTTTAACATGGTTATGAAATAATCCACTCAGGCAAAATATGAAGCCAATACGCTTAGTAATTACGGAGATAATAGACAATATTGGTGTTCAACTTTTAATAAACGCACTATAATAATGACAGCTATTTGTGAAATTGTAATATAATGGAATCACGTTATAAGCACATTTTTTATATAAACATTTTCCTATATAGCAATACTTTAAAATTCCCAATAATTTATATATTATATATTATTTGTGCTGTATATAGGCTATACAGTATTTTTCTGTTATTACATACATATTTTGTTAGTCCAGGTCATGTTTTTATAAAGGAGTTCCACTGTATATTAGCAGACAATTTCTTTTTTTCTCAGCACGTGAGCATTACAAAGAAAAATACATGATAGATATATAGGCCTAGACCCACATAGCAAGAGCAGTGTTCATTCTTATCTCCGCATATCCAATCAGTGTGACCATGCAATGGATCCCTGGACATAGCAATTTATCAGAAAATGAAGTAGCGGACAGACTAGCAACAGATATCCAAATAACAAAAGCAAAGACCAAATAGTATGGTAACATTTAAACAGATACTCAGAAACAACACCAGATAAATCTGGCTGGTCAGATGGGCAAATGGGCTGACTGGTTGAAATGTATTTTGTGAAATGACATTGCCAAAGGACAATGACAACATAAATAGATTCCGCAGAAGAAACCAATCCCTAATCTTTCAGTTTCGAACAGTACATGCAAGGATTAATAGACATTTAAACCATATCAATCCTCAGCAACTACCCACTTTAGACACTACCGTACTCTCATCACAATGACACAGTGGAGTTGAGATTCCAATGAAATCTGGTTTTGTTGTGTATAAACGTATGTATATTTTATTTGGTACTGTCCTAGTAGATGACAAAAAATAATCTGGTTATTTCCCTTGTCTATGTTTTAAAAAAAATTTAATGGTCATCGGTTAATAATTTAAATATGAATTTATTTTAGGGTTTGGGTTACGGTGGATTAGGATTGTTGTGTTTTACATAACTATTCTAACCCTAATCCAAACCCTTTTTAAATTAAATGATGAACATGAAATTTACAAATATAGACAAGGGAAATAATTATACATTTATTGGTGTCTACCTAGGAAAGTACCTTTTATTTTATTGAGACATTCTAGGATGCCATCATAATCATCAGGTAGCATATTCTGAACAGAATGTAGCAGTCATAAAAGCTTCTAGAAACTTATGTTATTTTGAGCCAGTCTTACTGCTTCTGTTCCTGTCATATTCAGGTGGTTTGGTATCTTGCTTCCATCTTCTTCTTGGTCTTTCTCTTGCTTGTCTCCCTGGCATCATCCCCTCCATTATGGTCTTCTCTAGGCTGTCATGATGTTTGATATGATCAATATATTATTTATTTCTGGAAAGAACCATGCTGTTTAGCCAATTTTCTTTTTACATCCATTTCTCTCAGAATGGCAACATTGGTGATCTTTGTGGTCAATGGTATCCTGAGAATTTTTCTGCAACATTTTGTTTAAAATGCTGCTATTTTATTTTTCACTTTGTTGGTAATTGTCCAGGATTCACAACCATATATTGCCACTGTGAATATGCAAGTTCTTAGGAATATTAGTTTAATTGTTTTGCAGCAGCTAAGCATAGGCCTATGTTTTTCATTTGTATCAGCTTCTTTGACATGATAGCCAACCTCTTTCTCACTTCTTCATAGCAATCACCATAACTGTTGATAAGAGAACCAAGGTATTCAAAACTGATGACTCTTTCTAATTCACTGTTTTTGATAATGATTGATAACTTTTTATAAGTGGTTTTGTCACTTTTAATAATTATGGTCTTTTTTACCATTCAGAAATAGGTTATGTTATTCACTATGCTCTTTAATGGAGTTCATGAGATGTTTATGACCTGCTTGACTGTGTGCCAATAATATTGTATCAGCATATCTTAGTTCTGGTATCTCGTGACCTTCTGATGTTGAGTGGGTCAAAGCTCTTTTTTTGTTGGTCATTTCTTACACTCCTGATTATGTTATCTGCCTTTCTTGGTTGGTCATTTCTTACACTCCTGATTATGTTATCTGCCTTTCTTGGTTGGTCATTTCTTACACTCCTGATTATGTTATCTGCCTTTCTTGGTTGGTCATTTCTTACACTCCTGATTATGTTATCTGCCTTTCTTGGTTGGTCATTTCTTACACTCTTGATTATGTTATCTGCCTTTCTTGGTTGGTAATTTCTTACACTGCTGATTATGTTATCTGCCTTTCTTGGTTGGTCATTTCTTACACTCCTGATTATGTTATTTGCCTTTCTTGGTTGGTCATTTCTTACACTCCTGATTATGTTATCTGCCTTTCTTGGTTGGTCATTTCTTACACTCCTGATTATGTTATCTGCCTTTCTTGGTTGGTCATTTCTTACACTCCTGATTATGTAATCTGCCTTTCTTGGTTGGTCATTTCTTACACTCCTGATTATGTTATCTGCCTTTCTTTGTTGGTCATTTCTTACACTCCTGATTATGTTATCTGCCTTTCTTGGTTGGTCATTTCTTACTCTCCTGATTATGTTATCTGCCTTTCTTGGTTGGTCATTTCTTACACTCCTGATTATGTTATCTGCCTTTCTTTGTTGGTCATTTCTTACACTCCTGATTATGTTATCTGCCTTTCTTGGTTGATCATTTCTTACACTCCTGATTATGTTATCTGCCTTTCTTGGTTGATCATTTCTTACACTCCTGATTATGTTATCTGCCTTTCATGGTTTGTCATTTCTTACACTCCTGATTATATTATCTGCCTTTCTTTGTTGGTCATTTCTTACACTCCTGATTATGTTATCTGCCTTTCTTGGTTGGTCATTTCTTACACTCCTGATTATGTTATCTGCCTTTCTTGGTTGGTCATTTCTTACACTCCTGATTATGTTATCTGCCTTTCTTGGTTGGTCATTTCTTACACTCCTGATTATGTTATCTGCCTTTCTTTGTTGGTCATTTCTTACACTCCTGATTATGTTATCTGCCTTTCTTGGTTGGTCATTTCTTACACTCCTGATTATGTTATCTGCTTTTCTTTGTTGGTCATTTCTTACACTCCTGATTATGTTATCTGCCTTTCTTGGTTGGTCATTTCTTACACTCCTGATTATGTTATCTGCCTTTCTTGGTTGGTCATTTCTTACACTGCTGATTATGTTATCTGCCTTTCTTGGTTGGTCATTTCTTACACTGCTGATTATGTTATCTGCCTTTCTTGGTTGGTCATTTCTTACACTCCTGATTATGTTATCTGCCTTTCTTTGTTGGTCATTTCTTACACTCCTGATTATGTTATCTGCCTTTCTTGGTTGGTCATTTCTTACACTCCTGATTATGTTATCTGCCTTTCTTGGTTGGTCATTTCTTACACTCCTGATTATGTTATCTGCCTTTCTTGGTTAGTCATTTCTTACACTCCTGTTTATGTTATCTGCCTTTCTTGGTTTGTCATTTCTTACACTCCTGATTATGTTATCTACCTTTCTTGGTTGGTCATTTCTTACACTTCTGATTATGTTATCTGCCTTTCTTGGTTGGTCATTTCTTACACTCCTGTTTTTGTTATCTGCCTTTATTGGTTGGTCATTTCTTACACTCCTGATTATGTTATCTGCCTTTCTTTGTTGGTCATTTCTTACACTCCTGATTATGTTATCTGCCTTTCTTTGTTGGTCATTTCTAACACTCCTGATTATGTTATCTGCCTTTCTTGGTTGGTCATTTCTTACTCTCCTGATTATGTTATCTGCCTTTCTTGGTTGGTCATTTCTTACACTCCTGATTATGTTATCTGCCTTTCTTTGTTGGTCATTTCTTACACTCCTGATTATGTTATCTGCCTTTCTTGGTTGGTCATTTCTTACACTCCTGATTATGTTATCTGCCTTTCTTTGGTGGTCATTTCTTACACTCCTGATTATGTTATCTGCCTTTCTTTGTTGGTCATTTCTTACACTGCTGATTATGTTATCTGCCTTTCTTGGTTGGTCATTTCTTACACTGCTGATTATGTTATCTGCCTTTCTTGGTTGGTCATTTCTTACACTCCTGATTATGTTATCTGCCTTTCTTGGTTGGTCATTTCTTACACTGCTGATTATGTTATCTGCCTTTCTTGGTTGGTCATTTCTTACACTCCTGATTATGTTATCTGCCTTTCTTTGTTGGTCATTTCTTACACTCCTGATTATGTTATCTGCATAAATATTGAAGAGATTTGGTGATAGGACACATTTTTGTCTGACTCCATTATCAACGCTGAACAACTCAGATATTTCACTATTTACTCTCATGGCTGCTTGCTGGTCTTAATATAAGTATGTGTCAATCTTATATGTGTCATTTACAATTAAGGTTTTTTAATTGAAACTTTTATTGGTGTCTGTTGTCCTGTGCATTTTTTAATTTTAGCAAATTTAATTACCTAGTTTTCATTTTTTCTTTATCTAATTTTAAAATGGTGGCAACTTTGATTACACACTATACAAATGATACTGACAAGTTTCTACTAATTATTTTGTGTGTTTGCTTTCATACCACCCCCCCCCCCCCCGATCTCCTGCAACAGGACTTTGGTTCAATAATAAATGTAAATGGATTTAATCTGAATTTGAAGGTTAAACACAAGGTTAAAATTTACAACTTAACATTTTAGCAAAAGAAATCATTAGACGCAATGAGTACAGACGAGACATAATCGAATAGAAGTAAATATTAAAACTGGAAATTGTCTTTACCTCTCCAGCTAAACTGTTTGCGCGTATGGATTGTACATATGCACGTATCTTGTAATAACCTGTGTCTACAAATATCAAATCCAAATTCTGAGTACCGCTATTGCTCCATCTAACAGTTGGCATTTTACGATAGACTTCAGCTCCACGCTAAGAAAAGCAAGAATGCAAATAGTTATCAGACGTGAAAATATGAATATTTTTACAACATTGTTACATTTATGTGTGAGTGAATGTGTAAGCATATTTGATCATCAACAAGTGCTGCCTACCGGTCCCTTGTAACCTTTTCCGATATTAGGCTCTCTGAACCACGGTGCCAATGCTGTCCTGCTAATTCGCTGATCTTCTGAGTCGCGGCTCCACTACATAGTTTACATAAGCGTATCAGCTGATCAGGATCTGTCATGAAAGGTTTTGATCCTCCTCTACTACTGATTGTGTGGGTTATTATTTTGCTTTATATCGACAGGTTTAGTCTAATGTGACATGGTATTAGTCTTGGATACATCCTTTTTGGTTTAAAACTCGTTAGACTCCTTCTAACCAGTAAAGTTTTGCAATAGTTTCTGACACATATTGGTTTGGCATAATTATCTGCTGATAAGTGTGAACATGTCAGAAGTCATTCAGATCTTCTAAGTATGAAAAAGTCAGAAGTCATTCAAGTTAGGCTGATAAGTGTGAAAAAGTCAGAAGTCATTCAAGTTAGGCTGATAAGTATGAAAAAAGTCTGAATTCATTCCGATTTGCAGATAAGTGTGAACACGTCAGGCATAATTCAGTCAATGATTATCCATAGGTTAAAGGTTTTAGAAAGCACTTCTGTTTTTGCACTGATAATAATTAAATTTTATTTTAATTTTGACAACTTTGGCAACATGTTAGCTGGGTTGGATTTTTAAAAATCTGAATTTGATAAAATGGTGGATCAACATCACTCGGTACCTTGTACATTAAATTTGGTAAAGGGTCTACCATCCAACTGTTTATAAAATCTGCCTCAATCAGAAATTATTTATAATTTTATGACATCACTGACAGCCGGCTGATTCCTAGATACAAAATGGCTAATGTAATTGTAAGTTTGTTAGAGATGTTATAAGTATGTTACAGTTGCAAAGACTGCTGCCAAATGCAAAGATGTGCATGCCACTTACTGAGAGCCCCATTCCATGTGCACGCCACCAACTGAGAGCAACATTCACACAACCTCCTAAATTAAATATGTCGACTACAACCAGTGATAAGTAATGATATCAAAGGAAAATAATAGCGGAAAATGTATGTAGTTTAATTTTCCGTTTACGGGTATTGAAACTTTCCTTGATTAGTAGTCATAAACTTACCAACTATTTTTTGATTTAGTGAATATAAACGTACATAATACTTCTTGAATGAATGGACACAATATTCATATTTTGATATGATAGAATTAAATGATTGCTAAAACATACTGTTAGTAGCGAGGGGATTTCATATCCATTAGTATTCAGCTTGAAAGCATTGACTGCTGCATAGCTGACACTTTTGCCACAGACATCTAGATTTTCTATGGATTCAGAAAATAAGTGTGTCAAATTTAATTGAATAAACAAAAATGCTAACAAAAAATTCCTTCTAAAATGTTTGTTCCATTTTCGACAATGACAACTTGACAATGTACATGTAAAGTCGATGCACGTGATTGTTATTGCTAAATACAATCAAGAAATATATTTTTCTTTTATAAAGATTATTTGTAGGATTTTAATAAATGATACATATCTACTGGATGGGAAGTTTTATAAGAAAAAATGTACATCTGAATCAATTCACTATCAATTAATCAGACGTACCATGCTTTCCTCATGACATGACTCAGAAACTGTGATTGTCATCTTCTAATACAGTTAATAAGTTCTCAATTTGAGGTTGACCAGTTGTAGAATTATAGCATTACTCATTTTAGATGTCCATGATATTTTCAACATTCTTCTATAAAACCACATCTCTGTGGCCTCCAGATGTTTTCTTGTAATATTGTCAATTGTCCATGCTTCACTACCATATACAGTATGGGCTATATGTAACATTTTAATATGCTATTTCTTACTTCTATTGATAATGAATTATTACACAAGATGTTCCTCATCTTCTGGAATGCTGTTTGTGCATGTGCTATTTTACTTTTTATCTCAGTGACGCATCTACTATCTGAAGTAATAATTGTGCCCAAATATTTACATTTGTCTACTTGTTTAAGACTGTCCCATTGACCTTGATGTTACATCACTATAGTACAGTCTTTTTGTATCATATAAGAAAGATTTACATCTGAAATATTATTTATATACACTTTTTTGTACCATAGGCCTATAAGAACAATTTACATCTGAAATATTTTATATAGGGCCTATACACTTTTTGTACCATAGGCCTATAGGAACAATTTACATCAAAAATATTAACTATAGTACAGCATTTTTGTATCATATAAGAACAATTTACATCAGAAATATTTATTTTTGTACATATTGCTGTATCATATAGGATGACAATCAGTTGTAATTCAGATGAAGTTCCTAGGTTTGTTCCAGTAGTTTCAGAAAATGACTTTTAGTTGATTTTTGCATCGATATTTCACATTGGTGACACTGATAGGTATCTCATAATTTGTTTCATAGACGAAATATATGATCTGTTAATATCTTGAAATATGAAGACAGTGATAAAAAAGGCCCGTTATCTGTGAACACCTATCTCTTGACAACTGATATATTCTATGATAAAGGTACCTTTAGCTGTGAACATTTATCTCTTGACAGCCTATATCTTTTCTGATAAATTCCCTTTTGTTGTGAACATTTATCTCTTGACAGCCTATATCTTTTCTGATAAATTCCCTTTTGCTGTGAACATTTATCTCTTGACAGCCTATATCTTTTCTGATAAATTCCCTTTTGCTGTGAACATTTATCTCTTGACAGCCTATATCTTTTCTGATAAATTCCCTTTTGCTGTGAACATTTATCTCTTGACAGCCTATATCTTTTCTGATAAATTCCCTTTTGCTGTGAACATTTATCTCTTGACAGCCTATATCTTTTCTGATAAAATTCCCTTTGGCTGTGAGCACCTACATCTTGACAGCCCACATCCTATCTGATAAAATAATAGGAGCTTGAATAGTTGGTGTAAGCGAGATGACACACTTTGAATTAGTGGTTTTCCATTAATTACATCAACAACTTATTGCCAATTTTTTGTATCTCCTCTTCCCCCATTGTCAACAACTGTCAAGAATTCAGGGACTGCCTCCCTTTGCTTAATTATGTAAAATGAATTATAACTTCCTCGCGACTTTCCCTAAACCCTGTTTTAAAAAAAACAACTAAATATTTATGAAAAATCAACATGATTCCCTCAGATTTTAAAAGAATATTTCTAATTCAAACCAATTAAGTGGTAGGAAAAAAAACACCATTTTATTGACACCAACGTTTATTAACCCCCAAACACACCCCCCCCCCCCCCCCCCACCACCACACACTAAATCTTGTAGAATGCTGTCAAACTTTTCAGATCCTCCTTATTTGCTGATGCAGTAATAGTCGCTTACGTGGGAAAGGATACACATTTAGTTCTCAAAAGGAGATATTTGAAGAATTGCAATGGCGACACTGAAACTTGCGCAACTGAAAAATCTTTGGTAATGCTCTAGCAGCAAAGTCAAACTATATATGATCAGAACGTGCATATTTCCAGTGGCAATATACGTTTGTGAGGCATGGACATTAAATAAAATAATAGCAAAGAGACAAGTCAAGAAGTGTTAAAATCAATAAACGTCGAAGAGGGTTGGCTCCTTAACAACATCCTAACAAGAAAGCTGTGTTTATTTTTGGTCATATAAAGCAACATAACAGCATGGAAAGATTTATAGCTGAAGGCAGAGTTAATGGCAACAGGAGAAGAGGGCGCCCAAGACGATGATTGTGCAGTGATATATCAGATTGTTTCTGATGTCTCTGATATATCAGATGTCTCTAGCTGCGGCAGGTCATCTCGCCCAGAATCGTGGATTGTTCAGAGAATCCATAAGGAAGACCACATTCTGGAAATAATATGTCACATGAAGAGAAGAGGGAGATATTTCACTGCAGCAATGTCCTAAGATCACCTATCCTAATATCATCTTACCACTCGCTTGTGGGCCAACTAGTTCATAATTCATCTGTCATATCTGTTGAGCCATTAACATTTATCATAAATCTAGCATTTTCCACCACCTAGGTATTTCTTACAAAATGACAAAGGTATTTCCTAGGTATTTCTTACAAAATGACAAAGGTTTTTCCTAGGTATTTCTTACAAAATGGCAAAGGTATTTCCTAGGTATTTCTTACAAAATGACAAAGGTATTTCCTAGGTATTTCTTACAAAATGACAAAGGTATTTCCTAGGTATTTCTTACAAAATGACAAAGGTATTTCCTAAGTATTTCTTACAAAATGACAAAGGTATTTCCTAGGTATTTCTTACAAAATGACAAAGGTATTTCCTAGGTATTTCTTACAAAATGACAAAGATGCAATGTCTAATGAACTGCATCTCATTATCTTCCCGAATAATAATAATAGTAATTACAAAACCCATAACTAGTCATGGTTGTAGGACAGCCACACTTAAGACATTAGCATAAAAAGTCCTCAAAAATCCTCTGTCCTCAACCATTTGGAGAAGCGTAGAAAAAATGATATTCCTTGATGTTATCAATCCATGATTTTGTGCTTGCCTCGCCTTCCTTCACTCTTGACTGTTCCTTGGAAAATAATTTTAGAAAGTTTCGTGTCTCAGTGTGTCCAAAAATAGCAGAATAATCTATGAGGATCATAAGACAAAAGTCAGAAATCAAAACAAGACATGCAGTAACAATGACACATATTTTTGGCTCGGACATAGCATTTTCGCAGTCTATCCCTCATCGTTTTTTGGTCGTCTCCTACCACATCCATGGAAAGAAGTTAGTGGTACTATTCTTTGCAACCTGAACTATAAGTGTGGGCCACAATTGTTACACAGGCGATCTTGACTGTATGTATCTTCCAGAATGTTGTTTTCCCAATGAACTCCCTGAACTCTTCTCTGTTGTGGGCGATGAGGCTTGCATTTTTCAACAATGAATTCTTGTTAATCTTTAATGTCGTCAGTCCATCGTCTTCTTGGTCTGCCTTTCCTTCTTCGCCCAGGTGCTCTGCCCTCCATTATTTGTCTTTCTAAACAGTTGTCTCCCTTTATATTTTGCTATTGTGTTTAGTAACCAATACTATGGAATCTTCAATGTGTTTATAATATCTAAGCTTCATTTTTATTTCTTTACATGATATTCTAAGTATCCTTCTGTAGCATTTCATCTCAAAGGCACTGAACTTCTTTTCCATTGTTTTAATTAGAGTCCATGCTTCACATCTGTATGTTGCAACCGGACAAAATAAATGTCCGTAGCATTAGATGTTTTGTTTATATTTTGTTGCTTTTCCATATGCTTTTCAACCGTGTTATTTTACAATATGCCATTGCTAATCTCTTCCTTATCTCTGCCATGCAGGGAATTTCTAGGCACAATATTCCCATGCGTTATTGAAAGGGGCATGTCTGACTCTAGACAGACAAATCCACCAACTAACAAACAAACAAATGTAATAAAATGGACGATAATATAATTGTTCACACTGATGGATCAGACACATCTCTGAGGCACAATTCTCCTTTAGAATTCCCTGAACAGTTGGGACACATATATTCAGAGTTGAAGTTGTGTGTTTGTGTTTTGTATCCTTCAGGCAGCACTTTTTGTACACTCAGTGCCTCCGCATTGTGATGCATTTCAATAATGCGAGGATCTCTGCTGGTATTACTGAGCATGTTGTGAGATTATTATTGACATATTCCCAGGAGGTAACATCAATGAGGAAGATCTTTGGAGATGCAGCCAGTCATTTGCTTTCAAGGAGCTCTTCACAGATAACATGATTGTGATGCATTTGTCTGACATGCTTTATAGTCCTTATCAGTTCGATTAGGTCTTTCTACAATTAAAAACTATGGAATCATTGGAAGATAACATTCTAAAGTAAGTAATTTGAATTTCCCGCAATTTTCATTGACTGTTCGCACAATTTATACAATGACAGTCACGATAGAAGTCAAATCAGTCTCTTTAGAAAGCTATTTTCCAATGAGCCAGAGGATTTTATATTGATGATTGGGGACATTTCAATAGTATGCTGTCATGTGACATATTCTTTCCAGAATGTAGTTATCCTTATGAATCTCCCGAAATCACCTCAGTCTCTGGCAAGTTGTCCCGCTTCATCTAGCGAAATGTGAATTCATTCCTGAATCTCTTTTGTCCAACGATAGATAATAGTCAGTAGTATAGCATGGTAAATAAACCACAATTTTCAACAATAGTATAGTCAGATATTAAACATTTCACTGTACATAATGATGTCTAATCCACTTACCAGCGGGTGCCGAAAAAATGACGTTGAGTGTGAGTGGTGGTTGAATATTAGAAGCAATTCCCACTCTTGATAATATGGAGTCTCTTACCACTGCTCTAATACAAAAATTGGAAAGGAAATTATAAAGCCTCATTTTTAAATCATGAGAAAATAAAGTTCTCAAGTAATATGTGATGTTTAAATCATGAGAAAATAAAGTTCTCAAGTAATATGTGATGTTTAAATCATGAGAAAATAAAGTTCTCAAGTAATATGATGTTTAAATCATGAGAAAATAAAGTTCTCAAGTAATATGTGATGTTTAAATCATGAGAAAATAAAGTTCTCAAGTAATACGTGATGTTTAAATCATGAGAAAATAAAGTTCTCAAGTAATACGTGATGTTTAAATCTTGAGAAAATAAAGTTCTCAAGTAATATGTGATGTTTAAATCATGAGAAAATAAAGTTCTCAAGTAATATGTGATGTTTAAATCATGAGAAAATAAATTTCTCAAGTAATATGTGATGTTTAAATCATGAGAAAATAAAGTTCTCAAGTAATACGTGATGTTTAAATCATGAGAAAATAAAGTTCTCAAGTAATATGTGATGTTTAAATCTTGAGAAAATAAAGTTCTCAAGTAATACGTGATGTTTAAATCTTGAGAAAATAAAGTTCTCAAGTAATATGTGATGTTTAAATCATGAGAAAATAAAGTTCTCAAGTAATATGTGATGTTTAAATCATGAGAAAATAAAGTTCTCAAGTAATATGTGTTGTTTAAATCATGAGATTATAAAGTTCTCAAGTAATATGTGATGTTTAAATCTTGAGAAAATAAAGTTCTCAAGTAATACGTGATGTTTAAATCTTGAGAAAATAAAGTTCTCAAGTAATATGTGATGTTTAAATCATGAGAAAATAAAGTTCTCAAGTAATACGTGATGTTTAAATCATGAGAAAATAAAGTTCTCAAGTAATATGTGATGTTTAAATCATGAGAAAATAAAGTTCTCAAGTAATACATGATGTTTAAATCATGAGAAAATAAAGTTCTCAAGTAGTTAATGATTTTTCAATCATAAGAAAATAAATTTATAAAGTAGTTAATCATATTTTAATCACAAGAAAATACATTTTTCAAGTAGTTAATTATGTAAAATCACGAGACAATAAAGTTCTCAAGCAGTACACGACGTTTCAGTCACGAGAAATTAGAGTTCTCAAGTAGTTAATGATGTTTAATTTAGGAGAAAATAAAGCTCTAGTGTTTATATATATATGATTTAGTCATGAGACATTAGACTTCTCAAGTAACTTATGATGTTTCAACCACGAGAAAATAGAGTCAAACAGCCACATTGTATTGACAAAAGGACACTTTAAGTTTCACAATATCTAGTTCATTAAACTGAAAAATTGCATACCCTTAATAATCCCATCACACCACCTAAATGAATAACATGTTAAATGTATTTATTAATGACTTAACTCCCACTTTTAGCATATCACTTATGATATAGATGGACTAACCTGAACCATGTTTGTCTTAAGAGACCGTTGATAAATTTCAGAATGTATGTAATGTCAACAATCTCTCTCTCTCTCTCTCTATATATATATATATATATATATATATATATATATATATATATATATATATATATATATATATATATATATATATATATATTTCAGTATATAGTAGTGAAGTAAGCTAATCACAATAAAATAATATTATTACACAAATTACAATTGTGAAGATAAAACTGCTCGCTCATCAATTGATAATAATATAAATTAATAATAATAATATTAATTATATTATTTATAATATTAATTATAAATTAATTATAAATATAAATTATTTTATAAATTATTTTATAAATTATGTTATAAATATAAATTATTTTATATTTTAATTTATATTTTATATAAATTATTTTATTTTATATTTTATTTATTTTATTTTATTGTATTTTATAGTTTATTTTATATAAATTATTTATATTTTATATAAATTATTTTATATTTTAATTTATATTTTATATAAATTATTTTATATTATTTTATAAAATAATATAAATTATTTTATATTAAACTATTTTATAAATTATTTTATAAATATAAATTATATTATTTATATTATTAATTAATTATAAATATAAATTATTAATAATAATATAAATTAATAATATAAATTAATAATAATAATATAAATAATTAATTGAGCTATAATTAAAATTGTGAAGATAAAACTGCTCGCTCATCAATTGATAATAGGCAAGATTGCTGTAAAGCTATACAACAATAATACGTACGTAGAACACACGTTTTGATGGATTTCTACCATAACAGGCTATCAGACTTGGTATGAAAAACTGAATATGTCTTGTATTGTTATTTGTACTTTTTTCGTATCAATTCTACATATTCCAATAGTCTGTTAGTCATCGTATAACTCCATCAAAACTAAAGTTCTACTAAGCACTATTGCTCATCATCAAGTACTGTCTTTGCTTTAAAAAGTTGTCGGCAGTGGAATTTCAACATCTGTCTTTTAGTGTAACGGTGTGCTCTGACAGATTTATCGTGTCCATCTCAGGATGTTTTCCTCTCATGATCTCTGCTCACAGCATTTCTTGCCATCATTAAACTTTACCTTCAAGTAATGTCTTTAACAAGAGATTGTCTTTTGTCTTGTTATGTCCAAATGTGTTATTTGATTATTAATCTTTGTTTCCAAAGAAGCTATTTGTCTGGTTAACATCAAGGAATGGACAGGACAAGATTTTTCCTCACTCATTGGCATCGCTGAGGATAGAAATTGATGTAGGACTCTGTGTGCTGAATCATCCAATGTAGTATCTCTACGACCCTGAAGGGTTATGGATTTATTGATTTATTGATTGATTGGTTTGTCTGATTATTTATTTATTTTAATAGTCCACTTTTTCAATACACAGTTGTCAGAACCTCTGTTTATTTTTTCCTCGTTCCATGAAGTTTTCACTAAACTTCCATATAGTCACATTTCAAAGACATTGTTCCTGTGATCTTGCTGTTTGTTCATTATATACGTTTCTCAGCTGTACATTAATGTAGAGTTGATGGTGCACTTTACAATTCATATTTTAGTCTGTTTGTTTGAATGCTTTTCATTGGACGTAATTTAAAGTACTTTTAGTCATTCTTATGCCCCTGCTGTTGTTCTGCTCTGTGGCTAAGAGGCCCATAGTGTCTGTGACATCCAAGATAATATGTACAGTCCCCACAATATACAATTATGCATTTGGACTGTCCATGAAGCAAAGAAATCTATATAATGTATTCATTTTGCCTAGAATGCTAGGTTGATGTTTACCTGCTGAATAGGATATGCTTCCAAATAATATATTTTTCTGTTGACTTCTATTTCGCATCTACCATCACGTGTATTTATTTACGTAATAGTATATGCCTTTTCTAATGGTCCACTAACCTCTCATTACGTGACGCAGACTGACTTGAATGTGTATCATCAAAATAAGGCCAGCTCTTGCTAAGTTGCTGCATCAAAGTTTTGGAATCTGGAAACAATACCATGTTGGGAGCGTTAGGTTTTGTTTTTAGATAACATTAATCTAACATGAACATATTTGTATATTTTCACACTTAAAAGGAACAAGGTCAAGCACAAAATAATTGTTTTTTAAACCCTGAAAAAAATTACTAAAAAAAAAGGTAGCATACCTCTTAACACTAATTAAGCACATTATTTGTGAAATTTTGGCAACATTAATAAGACAGTGAATAACGTAAACGGAGAGCAAACTTACTTAGTCATAGGAGACGATAATGCTCTCTTAGGAACAGAATGAGCAGGGATAGAAGGTTATCTACAGCCTATAAAGGATAAAGGAAGTGCCAGCAACCTGCCAGCAGAAATGAAGAGTTATCTACATGAACTAAGCCGCAGCAACTATTAGATGGGTTAGCCAGTCCACTTCCTTGCTGTGTTTACCTTCCCCAACCCATGTGTCAGGTGCCCATTTACAGCTGGGTCGATTGAAGGAACTTCATATCAGGTGAGAAATCATGACACAGATTCAGACTTGATTTCAAACCTATAATGATATAATAAACCATTGAAATGGAGTTTGTTATCAATGTTTATTACACAAAGTGAATTGTGGTCGAATTCAATGTTTGTTACACGGAGTGAATTGTGGTCGAATTTCTCGTTGAAAAGAAGGACATTGTTGTGAACATTCAAAAATGTCTATGTAATATGAATGGGATCTTTGCAGGTGACAGGAATACAATGCTACTTGCAGTAAGTTGCTGGGTTCTGAGACAAAGAATCTGGTAATGGAGATACAAGTCTACATGATAAGCTGTGCTGTGATCATCATGCAATAGCAAACATCACAGAAATATTGAGATGTGCCTCCATTATGAGGCACTGCTGTTGTGATTCTTGGATTAAATATCCATTATGGGGCACTGTGGTTGTGATTCTTGGACTAATTATCCATTATGAGGCACTGCTGTTGTGATTCTTGGACTAATTATCCATTATGTGGCACTGCAGATGTGATTCTTGGACTAATTATCCATTATGAGGCACTGTGGTAGTGATTCTTGGACTAATTATCCATTATGTGGCACTGCGGTTGTGATTCTTGGACTAATTATCCATTATGTGGCACTGCGGATGTGATTCTTGGACTAATTATCCATTATGTGGCACTGTGGTTGTGATTCTTGGACTAATTATCCATTATGAGGCACTGTGGTTGTGATTCTTGGACTAATTATCCATTATGTGGCACTGCGGTTGTGATTCTTGGACTAATTATCCATTATGTGGCACTGCGGTTGTGATTCTTGGACTAATTATCCATTATGTGGCACTGCGGTTGTGATTCTTGGACTAATTATCCATTATGTGGCACTGCGGTTGTGATTCTTGGACTAATTATCCATTATGTGGCACTGCGGTTGTGATTCTTGGACTAATTATCCATTATGTGGTACTGCGGTTGTGATTCTTGGACTAATTATCCATTATGTGGCACTGCGGTTGTGATTCTTGGACTAATTATCCATTATGTGGCACTGTGGTTGTGATTCTTGGACTAATTATCCATTATGAGGCACTGTGGTTGTGATTCTTGGACTAATTATCCATTATGTGGCACTGCGGTTGTGATTCTTGGACTAATTATCCATTATGTGGCACTGCGGTTGTGATTCTTGGACTAATTATCCATTATGTGGCACTGCGGTTGTGATTCTTGTACTAATTATCCATTATGTGGCACTGCGGTTGTGATTCTTGGACTAATTATCCATTATGTGGCACTGCAGTTGTGATTCTTGGACTAATTATCCATTATGTGGCACTGCGGTTGTGATTCTTGGACTAATTATCCATTATGTGGCACTGCGGTTGTGATTCTGTTGGATGATATTCCTAGAGGAGTGACAATAAATTCGCAATCGTACATTAAGACATTGGAAAACTCAACTTATATCATGTCACACACATTATATTCATTGTTCTGAACGATACTGTAGGATAAACTAACACATATCCAGAATTATATGTGCTACTACAGACAGTTCCAGGCAAGCAGGTCTGCATTGGCCAGAGAAATGTGCATACATTCTTCGATGTCGTTGATCCATCATCGTCTTCTTGGATTTCTTCTTCTCTTGCCTGGCACTCTGCCCTCCATAATCAGCCTTTCGATACCATTATGTCACTTTTAAGTGTCCAAAATACTGTAGCTTCCTTCTTATGCTGGTATTTAGAAGCCACCCTTCATTTAGTTTCAGTAACTTCAAAACTTCAATGTTCTTTTTCTCTGTCCAAGATATTCATAGGAACTTTCTGTAGCACTTCATTTCAAATGAATTAATTCTTTTTTATATTGTCTTGTTTAAAGTCCAAGTCTCGTATCCATATGTCACCACAGGAAAATAATTTCAAGTACTCTTAAAATCTCGACAGAACAAACTCCGGAACTGTTTATATGTGCTCCCAGATATTCGAATTTGTTTACACATTCTAGTTCTATATTGTCTATGTTAATTATTGGTTTGATCTTTGTTTTGTCTGTTGTCATAATTTTTGTTTTCTGTGCATTTAGATATAGATTTTGGAGCTCACTGCATTCCTTTGTTGTTGTGATTAGCTGTTTCAGTCCCTCATGATGTGTAGTAAGGAGCACTGTGCCATTTGCGTATCTTATTTCAGAAATCTTGTACCCACCGATATTTGTTGGATGAAACACACTTTTCTCCAGTTCTTCTCTTTCTCATTATATTATCCGCATAGATATTAAAAAGATAAGGGGATAGAGTGCACCCCTGTCTCACTCCACTTTGAAGTCGTTATTATAAATAACCTATTCAAATATTATAAAATGTATATTTATGTGTGTATATATATATATATTACTATGAATCATCATTATAAAGAAGTTCTAGAGGAAGATGGATAGATAAATGTCAGAGATATGTTTTGTTTTCACTAACCCCAGGAACTGCGAGCAACTTGTTCTTACTTCTTAGTTGCAGTGGGGTAATTTTGTCATGCACAGAAGGCTTCAGCTTTCGGCTTAATGTAAGTCTATTGTTCTCACACGACAGCTCCTCCTGTAACCTAGCTGTAAATGTTTACGTGACGCATAAGTAGGGGAGGTAAAAACACCAAGGAAGGGCACTAGTCTCACCGCCTAATAGTTTCTACGGCTTAGTTCATGAAGAGTTATCTTCATCCCCGACGGCAGGAAGCTGCCATGGGAGCTATCTTTTACTTTACTGAAGCAGCCTCATGGGAGGAGACGACATCAGAAGTACAATAGAAACATAATATCACTCAACAAACTTATAACATATGTGATTCAGCAAGACACTTATAACTAAATCAACATACCGGATATAACTACAGGCATGATTATTCCTAACATACAGACAATGTTGATAGGTGTCATTCTACTGGGCCTTGTCAATCGTTCTCGGATTCAGGTAAATGGGCAGTCTAAATAAGGACATTTCAAGCAATTCATAAAACATGTTATATTTAACTGACGGTTAATTGTACAGTGACTGGAATCCCCATATAACATAACATATTTCCTTATATAACAACGTTTAAAATCAGCAATATTAATTATCTTTAATGTTTGCACTGTAGGCCTAGGCCTATATAGTGAATTTATGTTATTAAATAGGCTATATACTTTGTCAGTCCGGGTCAAGTTGCTATAACAGGACTCCATATTCAATTATTTATAAATTATATTCAATTTACATGCGACGAAAGCGGAAGGACAACTCCGAAAATTCTCCCACCCCAAACCCTCTACACTCCTGCATGCACTACAATAGAACTTTCCTGGAACGAATCGGACTCATCGGGCATCTACAAACTCACAAAGCAAATTAAACAATCACATATGTTTTGTTGTTTTTCTACTTGTTCATCACGTTTATTGTTTTTCGTGTTATGCTCATCTTCACTTGCGAAGGAGGAATGTCATCCTCATCATTATTTCTAAATTATGTTCATAGTTATTAATATGGTGCCATGGGTTTTAATGCAACAACCGGTGTTTGTGTAAAAATGTAATGTATGCCGACCTATTGCAGCCACTCTATAAATGTGAAATCTATCATACAAGGCATGTGATGTATATTACGTTCGAGTCAGTTCTAGAGGTGGATATTCCTGAAGCACCTTCACGAAGAGAATCATGAAATCAGAATATTTCTAATTTTGTCATGTAAAGGAGCAGGTCGTAGTTGGGAGCGGCGGAAGATACTCTCAGACAAGTATTTATGATTATTGACAAGTAGTCTTGCACTTAGTGATTTTTTAGGCAATATAAATACGTTCAGTAGTTTTTTGTTGCTTTCTGAATGGTCCAGATGCTCAAATGTCTGTGGCGGGGGATCGAACTCGTACCTTGGCCGTCACAGACACGAGCTGTGCAACTTCACCACAGAGTGGACGTGATGGCTACGTCCTGAATAGGATATAATACAAATTTTTGAAAATTCTTGCACAGACGCTGTTACTAATTTGGTACCCAATCCACATGCATTAATTTGTGCTTTCTCTATAGGGATTACACACAAAAAGTTGCAAGAAGATATTCGGGCCCAGATATGCAGACGTGAGGTTGCTTATTGTTGACAACATTGCAGAAAATTATGTAAACATCAATGTTATTGATCAACAAGAAGTGAATACATTATCATGTAAGGCATCAATGTCTTGAATGAAGGTAGCAATGTCCTTCTTCAATTTATAGAAGTTGGCAGCAATGTCCTTCTTCAATTTCTAAAAGTTGGCAGCAATGTCCTTCTTCAATTTCTAGAAGTTGTTAGCAATGCACTTTACCTAATTTAAAAGTATCGCCCTGGGTTTTCTGCTAACTTAAAACTAAAGTCCTTTAATAGTAATTCTACATATACACATGCTAATTTTTTTTTTACATACTTACATATATATATATACGGACTTCTTCATATAGATGGATGGATGGATAGATAGATAGAAAGATAGATAGATAGATAGATAGATAGATAGATAGATAGATAGATAGATAGATAGATAGATAGATAGATAGATAGATAGATAGATAGATAGATAGGCAGGCAGGCAGGCAGGCAGGCAGGCAGGCAGACAGACAGACAGACAGACAGACAGACAGATAGATAGATAGATAGATAGATAGATAGATAGATAGATAGATAGATAGATAGATAGGATACATACGCTGCTATATAATGCATGTCACTATCTCGATGGAACAAAGTAGAATGTGTGTTGTGTGTTAACGTCACACATACGTTCATAGTGAAACCAGTGCGTCAATAAATAATCGGGAACTTCTGCGCAGGTGAACATTTTACTCAACAACATCGACAGATTAACCAATCACTTTAATGCAAACTTTGCCTGAGTTATAGGACATCTTCTTCTTTCCTTCCTCTTTTACCCTTTACGTGTGTCGAGGGAGATACAATGTTCTTGTTCTCGCTTTTCTGGCAGCTTCAGATAATGTTAATTGATGTTCGTGTAATATCTCCTTGATGTTGTCGATCCAGCGTACTTTAGGTCTATCAGTTATAGGACGTTTAATTATTTCTCTTTTTTTCCCCCAAGTTATACCCATTTATGCCTTGCACTATCAGGTGTAAAATAGTTCACCGTGGACGACCCTGTTGTGTGTTTTATATATGTTTGTTTTCTTTGATTCTGTTATTTGTGTAACCCATCTTATATCATCATCATCAGGTGCATGCTGGCTGATATAGGCGATCATGGCTCTCTACAGTTCTCTATATCCAGTATTATGCTATGAAGATCGTAGTTGTTTCCCTGCTATGCCAGGTTGTCAAACTGTTTAATATATTCTCTCGTTTTCGTCCTCTGTCTCTGTTGCCTTCAATCTTGCCTGTTGTGACTATGTTCTCCAAACTTCTGTCTCATGACGTGGCAAACAAAATTAATATTGTGTTTTCTTTTCTTATATTATTGATTAAGGTCAATTATTGATTCGTATCTATATGTTAGTATATGAGTTATAGGAAATGTTTCTCAGATCGCAACGGCTCCCAGGTCGACCCAGCCTTAAATGGGTACCGGAATAATCCGGGAAGTAAAGACTGCGAGGGAGAGGAGATGGGTACCGCCCTCATTTGCAGAGCCACTGTAATGTGAGATCGCTAACATCTCACACCCCTACGGCACTAATAAATGTTATGGGTTACTTTACTTTTTTTATAGGAGTTATATAGCACTGCTATTATAGAAATGTATAATATTTTTATAATAGGCATATACGATTCTGTGATAATCTAAATACCATCGTAAGAAGGAAGTTACAGTAATTTGGACTCTTAAAGCTACATGATGGTATGGAAAGGCTGATTCTGACGGGCAGAGTGAAAAGGGACAAAAGAAGATGGACAAAGAAAACGGTGAAACAGCGACATTGAAGAATGCATTAATATGTCTCCGACCAATGCAGACCTGCTTGCCCGGGACATAGAGGCGTTCGGAATGTCCACGATGAAAATAACGTTCTGGAAAGAATATGCCACTTGATCTATTTATATATCCTCCTGGTAATCTAGTAAGATAATAACTTGACGTTCCGACTATATCCTGCTGGTAATCTAGTAAGATAATAACTTGACGTTCCGACTATATCCTGCTGGTAATCTAGTAGGATAATAACTTGACGTTCCGACTATATCCTGCTGGTAATCTAGTAGGATAATAACTTGACGTTCCGACTATATCCTGCTGGTAATCTAGTAGGATAATAACTTGACGTTCCGACTATATCCTGCTGGTAATCTAGTAGGATAATAACTTGACGTTCTGACTATATCCTACTGGTAATCTAGTAAGATAATAACTTGACGTTCCGACTTTATCCTGCTGGTAATCTAGTAAGATAATAACTTGACGTTCCGACTATATCCTGTTGGTAATCTAGTAAGATAATAACTTGACGTTCCGACTATAGCCTGCTGGTAATCTAGTAAGATAATAACTTGACGTTCTGACTATATCCTACTGGTAATCTAGTAAGATAATAACTTGACGTTCCGACTATATCCTGCTGGTAATCTAGTAGTATAATAACTTGACGTTCTGACTATATCCTACTGGTAATCTAGTAAGATAATAACTTGACGTTCCGACTATATCCTGCTGGTAATCTAGTAAGATAATAACTTGACGTTCTGACTATATCCTACTGGTAATCTAGTAAGATAATAACTTGACGTTCCGACTATATCCTGCTGGTAATCTAGTAAGATAATAACTTGACGTTCCGACTTTATCCTGCTGGTAATCTAGTAAGATAATAACTTGACGTTCTGACTATATCCTACTGGTAATCTAGTAAGATAATAACTTGACGTTCCGACTATATCCTGCTGGTAATCTAGTAAGATAATAACTTGACGTTCCGACTATATCCTACTGGTAATCTAGTAAGATAATAACTTGACGTTCCGACTTTATCCTGCTGGTAATCTAGTAAGATAATAACTTGACCTTCCGACTATATCCTGCTGGTAATCTAGTAAGATAATAACTTGACGTTTCGACTATATCCTTCTGGTAATCTAGTAAGATAATAACTTGACGTTCCGACTATATCCTGCTGGTAATCTAGTAGTATAATAACTTGACGTTCTGACTATATCCTTCTGGTAATCTAGTAGGATAATAACTTGACGTTCCGACTATATCCTGCTGGTAATCTAGTAAGATAATAACTTGACGTTCCGACTATATCCTGCTGGTAATCTAGTAAGATAATAACTTGACGTTCCGACTATATCCTGCTGGTAATCTAGTAGTATAATAACTTGACTTTCTGACTATATCCTTCTGGTAATCTAGTAGTATAATAACTTGACGTTCCGACTATATCCTGCTGGTAATCTAGTAGTATAATAACTTGACGTTCGGACTATATCCTACTGGTAATCTAGTAGGATAATAAATCGACGTTCCGGCTATATCTTGCTGGTAATCTAGTAGGATAAATTGACGTTCGAACTATATCCTTCTGGTAATCTAGTAGGATAACTTGACGTTCCGACTATATCCTGCTGGTAATGTAGTAGGAAAACTGTGTTACTATAGAAAAGATCAGGTGATAGCTGGAGAGCTCTGTAGCTCCTGATGATATCTTGTCCTGCCATAATATGTACTAGTCATTTATAAATATAGGTCTGGTTTAAGCGGTTCCTCTAGCGGTCTAACTGATAAGAGAGAAATGGACTACAGTAAAACAATCATGATTTGTATTGCCAGAAACGAGGATTTTCAACGACGTGGCATTAAATAAAATTAACTGAAATGCAGATGAAATCCATTGATGCAACAGGGTATTCCCGTTCTTAGAGCAGATCTTATAGTTCATTTTCTATTTCCAAAAACTGGAATGTGAACATGAACACTAAAGCTTCACTATATAAAACGATCATCATACCATCACTATGCTACCAATGTCAAACATGGACATTATCAACGGAATCCAAAATAAAACTTTTTACAATAGAAATAACTTGTCTACGTAGAATCCTCGGAGTAACAAAACAAAATCATAAACGGAAACATCAGAAGACTAATAAACACAAAGCCAGTCCTGGATTACACCCGAAGACTACAGATTAAGTGGTTTTTACATGCTTCCAGACTACCATCAGACAGTGTCCCTCACAATGCATTGTTATACAGACACAATGAATACAAAGCCAGGGGTAGACCATGTAAAAGACGAATTACAGAAATAAAATAATCAACGAAACAAACAGAGGCTATAAGCTTAAGAAAAACATACTGTTTACAAAAAAAATTAAGCACACAAAAACGTCGTCTCCAGAGAACTCTTCTACCCCTGACGCTTCAAAGCATTTTTTTCGCGTTATACCCCTTCATACCATGCACAAAGTGATATAAAGCGGTAGAAAAAGAAATTTACGTTTATATTATGGTGTTTAATAATCACCTGCTGACCTGAGGTATTAGTTATTATTGTCTTTGCTGAAAGACAGATTTCTTGTTTTTTAAAACTATTTTAATGTACCATGGTTACAAAGCTAGAGACAGACCTTACAAACGATGGATTACAGTAATAAAGGAGTCAACGAAAATAAACATAGGCCTATACGAAGCACACAAAAAGGCATCTCCAGAGAATGTTCTTTCTTCTTCTTCTGCGTTCGTTCTTAAACTCCTGCAGATAAGCAGGATGTAGTCCGGAGAACGGAATGCGTTGTGCCATGTTTTACAGCATTGCTGCGAATCTGCGCCTTTCGGCTTGACACATCCAACTTTAGCATGGCTTTGGGTCGCTGACCCTATATGGGATGGGACAGCCAACTCCATCCCAAAACCTCCTTAGTCGCCTTTTAAGACATGCGTGGCAGGTAAACAGTGTTGCTATTCTTTGCTCCCCTTTCCGGCCTCGACAACACACGGGCGTTTAAATCTCTGATTATATTAATCACTTTGACAGCGTTTTCTTGTGATGTGATTCTATTGAAACTGCGCGTACTATACCATAGTTGAAATGGAATTGCGCATAATATTAAATAATAAGAGTGTAGTCACTTCTTCTTGTACTGTACCTAATATAATATAATAATAACCTATATTTGATGGGAATAGAAATATCATTAGAGTTATCCGCAGTTATGTGATGACCGCTTTGCGAAAGACTAAATTTTTTTTTGGAACTATTCTTTGCATTTTCTCTCTGCCTTACATTCATTTAGATATCCTTATGTGTACAATATTAGATGGTCTGCCATCTCTCTAATTTCCATCTGTGCTTTTATTGTGTAGAACTATATTTTTTCATGAATGAATACGTTTAGCTGTGACCTTCGTTATGATAGAAGACCTGTGAGCAGAAAATGTAAACATGACCTAGCAGGTACATTTTGATTATTACCGTATATTTCGTTGATAAATCTTACCAGTTTTTGGCATGTGACTCCAAGTATATAAATAGTCACCAACGAGAAACACGACAATAATCAAAAGTGTAACGAATGTAATACAAATAAATTCCGCAAACAGGTCTTCATACTGAAGAAAGTCACGGTTTAGCCATCAAATTTAGTGAACACTTAACTACTGACATCCTGGACGCTTCATATATCATAAATCATATCTAAATAGGGAGGGACATTAAGTCAACAGTTAGGAGGAGGGGTTTTTAAAGATATTTGATAGTTGTTGGATAGGGGGCGAGGGAATGGATTTCATAAAAGTTGACGTCAATGTTACTGTTTATTATGCATAAAAAAATTGTGTGATTTTACAGCATATTGTCTAAAAATCATAAAAATTAATGTATTTTTTTGTTTAATTTGCCTGCTAGGGTTTTTTTTTGGCCATACTAAAGTTGAATTTCTGACAATTATTGACCAGGGGAAGCAGGTCAGAAAATGACAACGATTTGTTAACGTACCCAGGGACAGCTCCATAGATGGCCGTCCATGCATTACTATACACATAATTGTTCACATAACGTATGCACAGCTCCCTAGGTGGCCGTCCATACATTACTATACACAGTATTGTTGACATAACTTATCGACAGCTCCCTAGATGCCCGTCCATACATTACGTGAACAATTAGGTGGTTGGAGTCTGGTTAAGTCTGACAGTTTTTGACAAGGGATGAGGGGGTTGTATGACAAATGTTGACATCAACAACTCGTTTGTTTAAAATTCGTGATTCTTGATTAGGAACAAGCGTCACAGCACTGGGGGCATTCACATATATGCTCTGCTTGCAGTTCCGTCAGCCATCTAATAGTGTATAAGCTCAGTGTTCCAGTCAGTTGCTGAATACGCGTTCTTCTGATCTTTCCGGAGAGGGAGCACTTTCTACCATCACTTCTAGTCACTTCCATTTCTACCATTCTCTGAATATGTACATTGTCACGTTCGACTTCCTCCTCGTCTTCTCGTAGGTTATCCATGACTACTCTAATCAATTCAATCCTGTCTCTTCTTATCTCGGTGCCGTTCACCAAAGCTTTACCAGCCAACACATCGGCTCTTTCGTTTCCTCTGACCCCAATATGACCAGGAAAATAAATCCATGTAATGCTCTGCGCATTGTCGAGAAGAGTAACCCATTCAGTTCTGGTCATATACTTTTCTATCTTGCGCAGCATACTTTGACAGTCTGATAGAATCACTGAGTCTGTTGGTGGTTGCGTCGCCAGCCAAGTGAGAGCTGCTGTCACCGCTTCTATTTCCATTCTCATACTCGATGTTGTAGTGGGGTAGGCAACTGATTTATCATCTAATTTCTTGTCATTTTAGTAGGCCACGAAACCCCAACCACACCTGTTTGTTTCTTGCGTTACTGAGCCGTCTGTGTAAATTATTGTATCGTCTGGCTTCGAGTGCTGCAGTATGAGTTCGTGCATAATTTTTTTTTAAATACACCAATTAAATTGTACAATTTTTTTAAAAACAATTATATAAATTAGATTTAAAAAGTGTGTGTTTTTAAAGTACTTTTTCTGCAAGGCAAGAAATACATTTATAGGTGAAGGTGGTAAATTGTTTTGACATAATTAATCAGGGAGTGTCCCGGAATTCTTGACAAGCTGTTGACAAGTGTGAATGGGTGGAGCAGTGCTGAAGGATCAAATATTCCATAAAACATGTTGACGTAATATATACACATTCACTAAACAGTGATCGTATCTAGGCTCTCAGCGAGATCTCGCACATCTCCGTGTTCTTTCATCTTCAAGTTGTAGCGCTCATTCAAGTATCTTCGCGTGTTTTAACTGTGTCAACGACTCGCTAGTTCACGACCTCAGCAACATTTCCTGAGTTTGTTGACAACGTTCTAGATACTAACCACACGCGCGACATCTACATTTCAAGACCTTCGGCAGAAGACTTCCGTACATAATTAATTAGGGACTTCATTCATTCTTTTTTTTAATTATCGTCGTACTTTTCGTTGGCGACTATTTATATACTTCGAGTCTCATGCCAAAAATAGCCAAGGTGACTCTAAACATAGAAATAGTGAGCAACAACAATAACGACAGTAATCAAAAAACCTTACTAACGAAATCCTCATTAATTCTCTACAGATGTGTTATAAGTAGGCCATACTGCTCTTTTGCCTGTAGGTATCCATTCACACCACCAATCTCTTGAATGGATACCTACAGCCAAAAGAGCCAGGAGTAGACCAAAAGAAACACTCAGAAGAACAATACTTAGAGAAAGTAAAACAACCAATATTCATACTATTCAAGAACTGCACAGAATAGCTTTGAACAGACAGAATTGGAGAGATCTGGCCTCTGCCCTATGCGCTAACTCCAGCGCAAAATGAAAATAAATGAATGAATACTGTCGGAGATCGCGTCGCATTTTCGTTCATTACAAATTTGAGAACGTAAGATACGTCATACATTTCTGTGCATAAATGTGTTTTGAAAGAAATTAATCTTTATTCGCATTAATATTGTAATCTGTAAAAATCCGTCCACTGTATTTGATTTGCATATTCCAAGCACATTTTATGCTCTACCTAAAACCCAAGAATATAACAGACTGTCTAAAACTATGCTAGATATATTTATTTCCAAATGTCTCTTGTCCGCGTTGCATTTTGAAAACAATCATTGTAAGGCATGCTGCTGTTAACAGAAAGTATGACGACCAATGCCTATGTTCTTCTGAATTGTACCTTACCCCGCCCCCTCCCAATCACGTATATACTTTTCCATGGTACTTGTTATATGAAAATGGTTATCATTAATCAAGCCCGAGGCAGGAAGGTGAGGGCTAATAGGGTTCAAACCTAATATTTAATAAAAGCAGAACATTAGCTTTATATCCGTTGTTGCTACCTTATTTAGGAATTCCTATTCTGCATGACTGTACCCTATTCTCCCCATGATCTCATGTTTTAAGTCGTGTTGTATCAATGCTTACTATATTGTCTCTTCTCTCTCTCTCTCTCTTTCTCCACCCCCCCACCCAACCCATATGTTCAGGTCGTGTGTTACTTTTTGCCACAGGACACTCTTAAAAGAACCAGCACAGTGAAATATGTATGAGTGCCTTGAGAGTCTGAGTTCAAAGATGATATCGACCCCATCATTTTGATGGTACGAAAAGGTCTTGAAGCAATGAACTGAAGCAGTTATGGCTGTCAACAAAGATTACTATTTCTTCTATACCAAAATATGGTTGTTTCCGTGATAGATCTGGCATTAGTAATTCTTGCGCTCGTACAGACGCAGACCAAGAGATGGATACTGTCTAGAATGAGGCGATGAGTATCATACTTGGGTTCACACGAGACTTTGGTTCGAGCTATGAGATTTATAGGGATAAATGGTTCAGTGTAGGGTAACAACCCTAAACAGAAAGTAAGCGACAGGAGTAACACAGGACAAATATCAAGATGAACAAAAATAGGTAGATGTGTTACCAAAATAAAACATAAAACATTAACAACGAGATACAGAGACAGACGACGTTTCGACTAAAAAGCCTTCATCAGGACAAACGAAAGACAACAGTACAACGAATCTTACATGGAGAAACGTGGTTATGATGGGGAGGAAATGAAAAGAGAGATGGCGGGGGAAGCAAACATATAGCAGCATAGCAGGGAAGGAAGAAGGTGTGAGGAGAAGAGAGGAGGAGGGGAAAATGCACAGAAGTAGGTGAGGAGTGAAAATATATAAGGTGTGGTAGCAAGTAAAATGAGATAAATAAGGATAAATTAAGATACTTACCTCAATAGTGGCCACAGGCAACTGTGTGCATCTCGTTGTTAAGTTGTTTTATGTTTTATTTTGGTTACATATCTACCTACTTTTGTTTATCTTGATATGAGATTTATACTCCACTGCTCTACTGCAGGGCACAAATCAATTTTGCCGAGCACAAACCTACCACCAAATTATCACTGACACAAATCGCATAATAGATTTGGAAATACATAAAGTGATAGTAAGTAAACTACTGAAATACATAAAGTGATAGATAGTAAACTAATGAAATACATAAAGTGATAGATAGTAAACTAATGAAATACATAAAGTGATAGATAGTAAACTAATGATGGGAGAGTCGTGTATGGGATCTCGTGAGGGTGTAATAAAGTGTCTCTTCATGTTGGAGTGTGGGGATGGGTTAACAAGTACAACCGTAGATTGATGCAAATTTCGAACAGTAATAATAACAAATAGAGTTAACCAATAGTTGTTGTAGAATTCAAGGCATCGAACAGAGATAATTTCTGGAACAGGTGACACGTTATATATTCAGGTGTTTTGGTTGCTAGAGGCGTCAGTGACGTCTGGGTCTTCACAGCTCAGTGCTGCATTAAACCGGAGAGTGGAGCTTATTTCACCATAAACAGCATGCTTCAAAATGTAATATATAAGCTATCAGTCTGTCTGTCTGACTGCCTGTCTGTCTACATATCTTTAAATGTATATCTATATTCTTTCCTCATCGAATACGATGCACAAGGTAGAAACAAGAGCTCTCCAGTTCGAGCGATTTGATAGTAAATCCTGATGGTAAGATAGATAATGATCTATATTGTTAGGGAATTAAGGATTACAAAGCACCGATTAATCGCTCCTGGAGGAACTGAACCATTGAATCATGTTTGAAATACGCACCATGTGAATGATGCTTATAAAATAATTGTTTGTGTTTTATTGGTGTAATTGTATTTCGGAGTGTAGATATAGTTCCGTGATAATTATTGATTGTATTTTAACTATTTCATGTAGTGTAGCACGTACAATGGCATTTATTAATGCTTATAACGAGTTATATTTATATTAAAAAATTGTTAGTATATCCTTAATATCTAAACAAATTACAAACAAGTTAAAAATGAGAATTATAAAATGATACATCTATTCCATATTAATGTATGGCTCAGAAACATGGACACTAAATAAACAATTAGAAGACAAAATTGATGCCTTTGAGATGTGGGTGTATAGAAGAATAGGGAGAACATCATGGAAAGAGAATAAAACAAATAAAGAGGTGCTAAGCCCACTCAATATGAAGAAAGAACTACTAAGTGAAATAAAGATCAGGCAAATAAAATACTTTGGACACATTAAAAGACATGACACCCTATTGAAGACCTTACTTGAGGGTAAAGTCAAAGGGAAGCGAGCAAGAGGTAGGCAGAGATACAAGTGGGAGAGTAACATTACACGATGGACAGGTTACAGTCTAGCAGAGTGCACCACCAAGACAAGAGACAGCAGATGTTGGAGATACGTTGCAGCCAGCCTTCGTTGCGGAGACGGCACTTGATGATGATGATGATGAGTATATCCTATTGTAAGCCATCATCGCATCAGATTGTTTTGGCTGTGAGATTTTAATAAATTGTATCATTCAGTTCTTGACCATTTATTTTTTTTCCGCCAATGATGGATGTGTCGGGCCATTGTCGCAAATAAAACTGCGACAAAATGCATTTATTTTCTCTGGACTACATACTACTGGAAATCTAGTAGGACCATTGTCCTGCTACAAGTGACAACCAGCGGGAGTTTGAGAATGAACGCTGAAGAAGAAGACAATTTATTTCTGAAAGGTCCAGATGCACAACTGCCGATGCAGAAATGCAAACCTGGTGACTCGACCGTCATAGATGCGCTCTGTACATCTCATCTACAGAACAAAGCTATTTCTGCATGTGCAGCATATCTTTTTCAGGACGAAGGTATCATCCAAGGTATTTTTAGGCTGTATTGATGTTCGAGGCAATGTGAATGCATTCAGTAGTTTGGCATTGCTTATGTAGGGCCCGGATGCACAGTTGCGTGCCGCAGGATGTGAACCCGGTGCTTTGGTCGTTAGATGACTACATTCCGAGTACGATATACTAACTGAGCAGGATATACTAACTGAGTAGGATATACTGAGCAGGATATACTAACTGAGTAGAATATACTGACTGGATAGGATATACTAAATTAGTAGGATATACTACTGGGTAGGATATACTAACTGGGTAGAATATACTAAATTAGTAGGATATACTACTGGGTAGGATATACTGACTGAGTAGGATATACTACTGGGTAGGATATACTAGCTGAGTAGGATATACTAACTAGATAGGATATACTGACTGAGTAGGATATACTAACTGGGTAAGATATACTAACTGGGTAGAATATACTAAATTAGTAGGATATACTAGTGGGTAGGATATACTGACTGAGTAGGATATACTAATTGAGTAGGATATACTACTGGGTAGGATATACTAACTGGATAGGATATACTAACGTAGTAGGATATACTGAGTAGGATATACTGACTGGGTAAGATATACTAACTGGGTAGAATATACTAAATAAGTAGGATATACTAACTGGGTAGGATATACTGACTAGGTAGGATGTACTAACTGAGTTGGCTATACTAAGTGAGTAGGATATACAAACAATTTGTTCATATAAATGTTACTATCTTTATTAGCATTAATAATTGTCATTTTACTGGCTACACTACATGAAATAGTGATAATACAATGAATGAGTATCACGGAACTATATCTACATTCAGAAATACATTTACACGCGCCCTGTAACACGTCACCACAATCAGTCCGTGTTATTACTATAGAGCAGAATTATAAACGTGCGATGGATCAGGCGAGAAGTGATAGATGAATGCCGCCAGCGCGTTACGTTATCGTGTTCTGACATGAGATGTCTAGTTACATGGTAAATCCTGCTGATACATCCATCGTTTGCTGCTTTCTGTAGCAAATCTGTAGTTATGGCATTAGTATTGTTTGGAAAGGAAATGTCCAATAAGGCGTATTCCAACACTACAACAATATCCAACAGCAACATACAACAGTAGGCCTATGTTTTGATTACTATCGGTCATCTCTCATGCGCGATTGTGGCACAGAGCGATGGGATAATGGACCGAGCTACGTTTTGAACTCCATAACCACGCAAAATAGCACGCGAAAGTGAGACTAGTGTAGATGATGTGGATGATGATTCCTTTTCGATGGCCAGGATTAAGGAGCAGGGTTTGAAATGCGGTGTTTCTAGAAGTAAACATTTTGGAGGGTGCAGAAGAATGATGGTCAACCAGCAGAGGACCGTCAGTAGAAGTGTAATCGCGTATACACTCAGGGAGAGATCGGAGCAACTATGAACGTGTTCAGTTTGCAGTGATGATGATCCGACGACTAACTAACTCTGATGGAGTAACATAATGGTCGTGATCAAAAGCTATACATTTCAATAACCTGTAATGACATGAAATCTATGAAAGCTATACAGTGTAAGAAGTTCGACCTGGCATAAACTTTAATAATAATAATAATAATAATCAATAATAATAATAATAATAATAATAATAATAATAATCAATAATAATAATAATAATAATAATAATAATAATAATCAATAATAATAATAATAATAATAATCAATAATAATAATAATAATAATAATAATCAATAATACTAATAATAATAATAATAATAATAATAATAAAGTTACATAAACAGTGGTAACTCATCCACCGTGAAAGAAACCGATTAAATCATACGGCATCCGTCACATGACCTTAGTGCTAATTCAGACAAGATACTGCAAGACAGAAGCGGACACGTAGAAAAGAAAAAAAACATCTCAACCCCATACAGATACCTTCTATTGTTGTCAATTCTGTAAAAGAACATTTTGTGAGCGCATTGGACTTGCTAGTCATTTAAAAACGCACTATTAACTTTTATTATTTTTATTATTTATTGTTATTATTATTATGGTTGAGTTTTTGGTCATCGTCGATAACGACGGACGAACATCATCATCAGTGCTAATTAAGGTGACTTAATGTTAAGGTGACTAAGTACATTCGTGGCTCTAGAGAATACGGGTCTACTAGTTGAATTAATTTGGACCCTGTTTGTTACGTTTTTTATTATTGTTGGACTTTTAATTAGTGGATATTTACAAACTTGGAGTCGCATGCAAAAACAATCCCAGGCTAACCAATAGATTTCAAGCAAATCGGAGACAAGTTCATATTTACGTTTTAGCGAACATGTCTCATATACTCCCGACGGTCGCGATACATTATTGAGGAAAGAAACTGCTCAGCTGCTGTATAGTTAGATCTGGAGAGTATTGTATTATCTAGTTAAGATAGGTTTCCATTCATTCATTTTCCTTTTGCGCTGAAGTTAGCGCATATGACAGAGGTCAGATCTCTTCAATTCGTCTGTTCAAAGCTATTCTGTGAAGTTCTTGAATAGTATGTATATTGATTGTTTTACATTCTCTAAGTGTTGTTCTCCTGAGTGTTTCTTTTGGTCTACCCCTTGCTCTTTACGATGCTTTGTTAGTTAGAACATCCTAATTAACGATGCTTTGTTAGTTAGAACATCCTAATTAACGATGTGGAAGAAATAGAAATAACATAAACAATACAAATGATAGCAACCAACTAATCTATTTATGTGACGTTTCCTTCACAGAACGTTGTCCTCACTGTCAATCTGTGAGCCTCTCTGCACTGTGCAAGTTCTCCAGCTTCTAGTTTTATATTCAGTCTTCATTGTCACCAAAAAAAAGAAATAGATATAAGGAAAACTATTGATTTTCCTCATCCAAGAAAGAGAATATATGTTTTTTTTCTAATCCACTTTAACAAGTCGTATTTACTTTCATGCGCCTGGTAAATATCCCTGTACAGCCTATTGCGTCTTGAAGACGGTCATTAAGCAAAAAGAATAAGCAATCCATTGAGCATTTTCTAAGGAATGGGGACTTTTCAAGCAATCATGTCACAGCAACAGAAGTTATTTTTTTTACGTCTTTCTTTTCCATCTTTCATATATTCAAACATATTGTTTCTTAACAACGTTGCCACTGCACACAGATTATGCTTCAGAGAGTCAGAGTGTTGGTCTTGTTTTTCTAGATTTTGCGGTCTTTGAAGAAGTCTTTCATTTAGGATTTACACATGTCTTTATACCTCAACATTAGTATACAGCGGGATTGTTGACCTTCAACCAGTTCTACGAATTGTGTGTATGTGGGGGGGGGGGGAGACGGACAAAACATTAATATAGACTATTATGTTATTCTCCTAATAGTAATATTTTTTATTAATCTATTGTATTAACTGTTTCCTGTTTCCATGGCAGGTGGTAAATATACATATATATGTATTGTGAAAGTACATTCGGCAAACGAACACAACGTGATAACATTTGGTAATTATTTCTACAGGAAAAGGTAATTTAAAAGCAGGAACCTTCTTCTTTAGCGTTCATTCTTAAACTCCCGAAGGATCCCTCTTGTAACAGGACAATGGTCCCACTTGAATTTCCGTTTTATTTGCGCAAATGACCCGTCAAATCCGTCTTCGGCGAGTGCAAGAACATTATGTAAGCATGTCTCATAGAAACTGTCAGTGTAAGACCTGATCCGAGTGTAGTAGAAATTGTCACAGTAATAAGTAACAATAGATGTTTCTCCGTGTTCGCTGAGGTCATCAGAGAAATCGGTGACATATTTACGAGTAGGCCCTACCATTATACATACATTACAACGAACAAACTGCCAATAATTTCTTCGTACGCATTCCTAACTAGGTTAACAAGTTTCATTCAGCCAATAAAATCTAATATGACTAGTCTGAGTTGACGTATTTCAAAAGACAATCCCCTTCTGCTCACGGATTCTGTTATAGCCGGATGAACGTACATGTTCAATGAGCATATCAAAGCTTTACAAGCAGCTTTATGAGTCATATCCTGCGGAGTGAGCTACGGCAAAGTAACTATAAACCTGCTCCATATTTGATGATTGATTTTGCTACAGTCATTGAAGGCACATATCGCTTGAAATCACAAAAAATGATGAAATATAATGTATATTAGGGGCTTATTAGTTAATCACACGGAAAGATGGTGTTTTTTTTTCTATTTGATCATCGTGTTACTAATTTGTGGAAGATTATGAATGTTTTTAAATATTTAAAATCCGTTTCAGAAATCTTCCTGACCAAGATCCTTTTTCATGGATCAGGGAGAGATATCCTATGTATTGCTTGTTGTTAGGGAATCCACCCTTTTATTGTATAATATATTGATGTTGCAAAGCAATTAACAGTCCCCCTCAGAGTACAGAAGTACACCATACAACCATTTTGAGTTCAATAGCCATCTTGAGTACTCGGAATTCTCTAAGATCCCTCTCGTCATAAAAGAATGCCAGGGAATACAAATCTGAAGCTGAAAGTAAAATCCACCACGTAACAGACGGAACAAGAGAGACAACCTGGCACCTCTTGAAAATTAGCATTCAATTAATTCCATGTTTACTATTATAATACATGCATAATTTATCAAACATGATGTTGCATATAACAGTAACTTAAATTGGAAAGATCGATCAGTAATTGATACATTAGGTAATTGTATTGTATACAGTATTGTAATAGCTCGTGGTCATATATTTCTAGAGACTCAGATATTATGACACACACCAACATTAGCTTTAAATAAAACATTTCAAAACAATAGGCCTATAGTAAGCAATATTCCACACAGAAGTCATTAATATCACGAGTAACGCTTAGTAGATCAATACAAGCTTGGCAACGATGTCTCATTCTATTACAGAGTGTCTCTAAAAATGTTTGTGATATGGCGTTCCATTCTGCAATGAGCGCTCGGACATTCATACTATTGATGTCATGTTGCCGGATCTTTCTGTTCAGTTCATACCAAGCGTGTTAAACCGGGTTCATGTCAGGAGATAGTGCAGGTCAATCCAAAACCAGAAAAGGTTGTTCGGTTAAGAAATTCCTGGTTACATTAGCTGTGTGAGGCCTAGCAAGAAATACCTGGTTACAATAGCTGGGTGAGGCCTAGAAAAGAAATCCTGGTTACACTAGCTGTGTCAGGTCTAGCAAGAAATTCTTGGTTACACTAGCTGTGTGAGATCTAGCAAAAAAAATCATGGTTACATTAGCTGTGTGACGCCTAGCAAGAAATTCCTGGTTACATTAGCTGTGTGACGCCTAGCATTGTCGTGCTGAAAGATACCCCACATCTTGGTGAATGTTGAAGAAACAATGGTAGGTCACACTACTCTATTAACGTAAACACCAGATATTACGTTAACTGTGAAAAAATGAAGGGTAGTTCGGTTGTCATGGAAGTATCCACTCAAACATGAACGCTCCTAACTCCATATCTTTTATGCTGGACACATCTGTTATGCTGGACACATACGTATATTTTTCTCCAGGTCGCCTCCACATTCGATTTCTCGTGTCATCAAATAAGACATTGAACCGGCTTTCATCAAAGAATAATGTCGCTCTTCATTCCACCCTTGGAAGGTAGGGCATATATATTTTGTTGGCCCAAATCCACATGTTCAGTTGCATTTAGTAAGAATATAAATAATGTAACGACATTTGTTGTACAAGCCAGAGCGGTGAAGTCTCATTCGCAATTTTAGCACTAACAAGCCTCCGAGTGCCACGTGTGTGGGCTGCTGTCTGAGTTGCTGTTTGGAAGGGTTTGTGCAGATATATCTGTACAGTATGACGATCTTGATCCAGTGTTGTTATTGGTTGATCAGATCTGAGGCGGCCATCGGTGGTAACTGTTACCATGAATCGTTAGTGCAAACTTACTATAGTGGAAGACTAGCGCAGTGGAAGACCCAGATCAGAGCCACAACTCCTACCAAAGACCGCTTCATACGACTGTATCACCTCAGAAATCGATTTGCATCTGTGTTCTTCGCAGTCCAGTCAATGCTAGCAGCTCGTCGAATTTCAAATCAAACGCTCAAACGTTGCAGGAATAATCTTTGGGCTAGAAGACCTTACATAGGTCCTGTTCTTACGGACCGGCATCACCAGAACCCAATGCAGTGGCACTCCAGCATCAATAATGACTGGAATGACTGGAGATGGGTTTGGTTTAGTGATGAATAATTTTGTTGTGTTCCAGCGACACGATAGACCACGCAGAGTTTACCACAGAGTCCGTGCGCTACGCCCAGAACAGGGGTGATAAGACTCCTCCACATGATAGTGGAGGTGTTCTCATGTGGGGGTGATCAACTTCATAGGAAGAAGTGATCGGGTGTAAATTTAAGGAGGCCTGAATGCCGTAACGATACGTTGCTTAAATTGTTCGCCCTCGAGTCCTTCCAATTTTGGCAGCAGGAGAATCTATTTTTCTGCAGGATAAGGCTTGACCTCATGTAGTACAATTCACCACCCAGTTCCTCGCTAACAACAACATTCAGACCATTCCGTGGCCAGCCATTTAATCAGACATGAACTCCATAGAACACTTATGGCATTAACGCGACATGCCACTCCGCTAGCTAGACGCGGCTCCAGCTAATTTCCGACAATTGTCTATTGCACTGCGGGAAGAGTGGAGAGCCATCCCACAACAACCGATCCAACGGCTAATCTGATCCATGTCAATGAGATATCGTTCTCTGATATAGACTAGAGGAAGCATACACCTTACTGAAACGGAGACCTCAGTCGTAAAGAAAAAAAAGTCCAAACCAGATTTAATAAACATCATTTCATTGTTAACGCTGTTGGTCCTACATCGAGCATGTCCTACGCGCAGACACCACCAATTTTTTGAATGGATACCTACAGGCAAAAGTGCCAGGGGTAGACCAAAAGAAACACTCAGAAGAACGATACTTAGAGAAAGTAAAACAATCAATATCTACACTATTCAAGAACTACTCAGAACAGCTTTCAACAGACAGAATTGGAGAGATCTTACCTCTGCTCTAACTTCAGCGCAAAAGGAAAATGAATGAATGAAATTTCATTGTTAAATCCTAACAGTTTCTTCATGCCAAGGTTGAAACATTAAATCTGTAAATTAAAAACGTTTGAAATTTTGTGTCCATTACAACTACAGTAATATTTAAGTTTTTTTTGTGGTAACAGTATATAGCCTATTTTAATTTACAATTTCTTTTGTTTTTTAGTGATGAATTAAACAACACGAAATGTGGCCAGTTGCAACATTTAGAAACTCATTCAAAAAATGTATGATACTTGTAAATAGGTTTATAAGTGTTTGTACTTTAGGCCAGGATGTCAACACGTGTTGCTTATCTAGTGTCAAGAAGTATGAAGTTCATTTTAAAAAAAAATACAAATGTGCATGCACAAACATGTATGTTTATTTTTTTTTTTTAATTTCCCATATCGTTAATAATACTTTTAACATAATGAATGAGTTGTAAAAACTCGGCTCGTTTGAAGTAGCTCTTGTTTTGATGCACAACTTTCCAGAGAGTACTGGCAATGCTATTGATTGCAGTCAGTGCTAATTAAATATTTAAATTCATAAGTTGTCGTAGTCGTATTGACATTATTCTACTCGAGATGTTCTTAGCTTCTATGTCAAGGCTAAACCAAATTTGGAAAAAATAACATCAGTGTCAGAGTGAAAATGCTACTGGTGCTGTATGGTTGCAATACTTGGACAATCACTGTGGACATAAAGAGACGACTACGGGTTTTTGACTACACGTTTTACAACCGAATTAATATGTAACCTTGGGGTCTTTGTTACCTCTAATATTTTATGGCAGTGTGTCCTGATATAACCTAATTGGACCTTGTTGTCTGCTGGTTGAAAGGGGCACCCTTCTCCAAAAGAGAGGCAAACTCATTAACTACCTACCTACTACGAATCTCTTATAGAATACGATACAGAATAAGACAAATGTGTACGTAAAGAATAAAAAGGAGATGTATATAAGTCCACAATAACCATTTCTTTCAATAAAGAAACGACGAAAACTTGCATGATTTCGACATGTATGACAACATGATTCACTATCAAAAACAATATTGATGCGAACCGTCAAAAGTCGAAAAAGAACAACATTGTATGTTGTTATTTATGTTTATAAGTATGCATATAGATATGCATATATAGAATAGTATATATAGTATAGTATATAGTATGTATGTATATATAGTATAGTATATAGTATAGTATAGTATATAGTATAGTAAATAGTATAGTATATAGTATGTATGTATATATAGTATTGTATATAGTATAGTATATAGTATTGTATATAGTATAGTATATAGTATGTATGTATATATAGTATGTATGTATATATAGTATAGTATATAGTATAGTATATAGTATAGTATAGTATATAGTATAGTATATAGTATAGTATATAGTATAGTATATAGTATTGTATATAGTATAGTATATAGTATGTATGTATATATAGTATGTATAAATAGTATATTATAGTATATAGTATAGTATATAGTATGTATGTATATATAGTATAGTATATAGTATAGTATATAGTATAGCATATAGTATAGTATATAATATAGTATATAGTATAGTAAATAGTATAGTATATAGTATGTATGTATATATAGTATAGTATATAGTATAGTATATAGTATAGTATATAGTATAGTATATAGTATAGTATATAGTATAGTATATAGTATAGTATATAGTATGTATGCATACATAATATAGTATATAGTATATTATATAGTATATTATATAGTATAGTATATAGTATAGTATATAGTATAGTATATAGTATGTATGCATATATAGTATAGTATATATAGTATGCGAGGAAAACTAATGTTAAGGTTTTGAAAGAGTCAAATGCGAAACGGAGTTAATCAATAATATAAGAAAAAGACAATGTTCGTTTTTTATGGCCACGTTATGTGACAAGGAGGTCTGGAGAACATAGTCACAATAGGAAATATTGAAGGTAACAGAGACAGAGGGTGACAACGTGAGAAAATATAGACAGTTTAACAACCTGGCACGGCAAGGAAAAAACAACGATCTTGATACATAATACTGGAGATGAAGAGCTGTGGAGAGCCATGATCGCCTACGCCAGCCGGTATGGCACCTGATGATGATGTTAATGGAAAGGTGCTAGAGAGGATAATCGCTTGAAGACTGGCCTTCGATTTGGAAAATATAAGCTTACTTCCTGACACTCTAGGGGCATACAAACCGGGGAGAGACACGCCGACAAATGCGGCAATCCTCGCCTATGGCATCTGCGAGGGTTTTCAGACAAAACAGGATTCAGTGGTCGACACAATCGACCAAAAAGATGCTTATAATAGAGTCAGCTTCGGCCAAATGATAAATGTGCTAACTGATCTCAGCACTACTCGTGAATAATTCGATGGATAGCAATGGTGCTAATGTCCAGACCTGTTGCTCTGAGATTCACCTGTACTCTTTTTAACGTTTATACATACAAAATAGCGCAGCTTCAGGAGGGTGGGCACGGCCGGATACTAACATATGCGGATGACCTCTTGATGTACAAGCACGGCAGAAACAGAAGTGCCATGATTGATGGCGTCCAGAGTAATCTAGAGCATTTGTTGCTTTGGTGCACTGACTACATGGAAGTCATCAATCCCACCAAGGCAAAGATCGTCTGGTTCTCGCTGAACAACAATATAGTCACAGACACATAACCAGCAGCCACCTGCATGGGCATCAAAATTGACAGGGAGCAGACTATAAACTTCACTTTTGATAGAAGTCTATCTTTCACGAAACATGTGGACAATGTCATTCAGAAAGCCAGGAAGGGCACCAGAGCAGTCAAAATCATGGCATCTACAGAGATTCCACAGCAAACACTTTTTCAGATGATGCAGGCAATGGTATTATCTATGCTGGACTATGGTTTAGGTTTACTGACACTGTCGCAAACGCAGGTGAATAGATTGGAGAGAGTTCAAAACGACGCCATGGGAGCTATCCTAGGATGAACAAGAGAAGCACCTATTGCGGTCATGCGGTTTCTCCTAGATCTACCGAGCGTCAAAGCAAGACATAAAATAGCTCAGGTTAAAGAATACATCAATGTCGATAATAATGTTCATCAACTCTTACACCAATCTCTAGATATCACAATAGGAAGGTGTATCAAGAGATGAAGGTCTTGGATGGCAGAATCAGAAGATGCCTATTCAAAGTTTGTGAGCTGGAGGAAGTGGGAAGAGAATGGGTAAAATTTATCAAAGAGAGAGAGAGAGAGAGAGATTTATTGACAACAGTTGTGACACAGATGGAAAGAGAGTGCCTCGACTGGGTTGCCAACAGAACAAAGATATTGATCCAAGAACTAATACTGCAGCACTCGAAGCCACACGATACAATAATTTACACAGATGGCTCAGTAACACAAGCATCAAACAGGTGTGATTGGGGTTTCGTGGTCTACCAAAATAACAAGACATTAGATGAGAAGTCAGCTGCGTACTCTACTACAACATCGAGTATGAGAATGAAAATAGAAGCGGTGACAGCAGCTCTCACTTGGCTGGCTACGCCACCACCAACAGACTCAGTGGTTCTATCGGACTCTCAGAGTATGATGTGCAAGATAGAAAAGTGTATGATCAGAACTGAACGGTCACTCTTCTCAGCAACGCGCAGCGCATTACATGGATCAACTGTCCAGGTCGTGCTGGGGTCAGGGGAAACAAAAAAGCCGATGTGTCGACTGGTAAATCCTTGTTGAGCGGCACCGAGATAGGAAGAGAAAGGATTAAATTGATTAGAGCAGTCATGGATACTCTACGAGACGATGAAAAGGAGGTTGAACGAGACAATGCACACTTTCAGAGAATGGTAGAAATGGGAGTGACTAGAGGCGATGTGATAAAGTGATCCCTCCGGAAAGATCAGAAGAACGCGTAACCAGTAACTGACTGGGACACTGAGCTTATACACTTTTAGATGACTGACGGAACGGCAAGCAGAGCATATATGGGAATGTCCCCAGTGGTGTGACACGTGTTCATAATCAGGAATCAAAGATCAAGATACTTATATTACAAATGCGGATGTTATATGTTTGTCGTTACTGAGGATACTTCAATGCTTGTACATGATGTTCGTTATTGTTGTAATAGTCCTCGACTCCATTGGTCCGTTCTCAGTGACTTGAATACACAGTTTGAATGTCTTGACAGGATAACATATTTTGTGTTTGTTCACACGTACACAGTTTAAATGTCTTAACAAGATAATTTCTTTTTTGTTTCTTTGTTCACAATAAACATTGCAATACAGTACAAGCATATGAAAAAATGAATATTCCTTTGGCAATTTTCATAAAAATACATATTTCTTTTATATCACATATTTTGAAGACATCAATAGTTTACTTAGTTAGACCCATTGTCTTGAAAAAGGTGTTTATGTGTTTTTTTTTAATTTTACGAAGTCTTTTATGTGTGTGGTCATCGTTGTGTTAATTATGAGGCTATATCATACGAAAAATATATGAGCTGTACTTTTGAGTTTTTCGTATTATAATCCTTTATCTTTCTGTAGACTTGCAGTGTCTTTCGGATGGCGCGGAATTAAAATAACAATGTGCCAACAACAAACAGTTTCAGGATTTAAAATAATTGGGGTGCCGTGTTAGTTAGTTAGTCGTCGGATCATCATCACTGAAAACTGGACACGCCACAGTTGCTCGGATCTCTTCCTGAGTGCATCAGCCATTAAACTTCTACTGACAATACCGGTCCTATGTTGGTTGACCATCATTATTCTGCGACCTCCAAAATGTTCACGTCTACTAACACCGCATTTCAAACCCTGATCTTTAATCTTGGACATGAAAGGAATCATCTTCACTGCTAAGCGATATTACTATTCTCAAAAAGTTTCGAAATCTGTGGGTACACCTATGCATTCCTCCGTTTATACCAGTATAACCCTATAATATATATATATATATATATATATATATATATATATATATATATATATATATATACATGTATAGGAGCCTATATTGTTTGTGAAATTGTTTCATTGTCACATACACTTGTGAACATAATGGGCATATCAATAATAAGAATTTATTACACAAAATCGTTTGACTATTCTTGATTCTTGATAAGAAGCTGGCTTCACAGCACGCGGGACATTTCCATAGGTGCTCCTACCTCCGTTCCAGCAGCCATCCCAGTGTATTTAGACTGAGTCCCGGTCAGGTGTTGATTGTGTGATCTTCGGGATATTCCAAAAAATTTACTTTTCCTTCCCTCACCTCTAGATAATCTCATTTCTAACATTCTCTGTATGTGTACGTTCTCAACCTCATTGACATCATCTGCATCTTGAAATGAATTTATTACTGCCTTCATTAAGTCTGCTTTATCTTTTCTCAGCAATGGGAGATCTATGGCCGTCTATTGACTAGTATACACATTTAAACCTTGTAATTTCAATATAGTGTACAAGTTTAAACCTTGTTTTACTAAAATACAAATTTACACTTTGTACTTTGACTGATATACAAGTTTAAACCTTGTACTTTGACTGATATACAAGTTTAAACTTTGTACTTTTACTACTGTACAAGTTTAAACCTTGTACTTTGACTGATATACAAGTTTAAACTTTGTACTTTGACTAGTATATACGTTTAATCCTTGTACTAGTAATTTTCAATCATCTGGAGATCAAAGATCGCAAGTAAATACATCAAACTGCGACTATTCAAGCAAGTGTGATTCCATTATTGACATCATCATCATTAGGTGCCATGCTGGCTGGCGTGGGCGGTCATGGCTCTCCACAGCTCTCTGTCTACAGTATTATGTATCAAGACCATTGTTGTTTCCCAGCCGTGCCAGGTTGTCCAATTGTCTAATATTTCTCACGTTGTCGCCCTCTGTCTCTATTGCCTTCAGTTTTGCCTGTTGTGACTATGTTCTCCAAACCTGACTGTCTCATGAAGTGACGAGGAAAAAAGAAGGTCTTTGTCTTTTTCTTATATTATTGATTAGTTAAGGTCCGTTTCGCATTTGACTCTTTCAACACATCTACATTAGTTTTTCAACATTATTATTGACATATGATGTGAAAGATGGAAATATACCGCAATAATGAATAAGAAGTTAGTTGCCTTCGAGAATAGATGTCTCAGAAAGATCACAAATACTAATTGGAAATATTTCAAATCAAACGACATACTAAGAGAGGAGTCAAAACAAGAATATGTGATGAACATCATCAGAAAACGCCGCTGGACATACATCGGCCACGTACTTAGAATGAAGGAAGACATAATTCCACGACAAGTCTTCATGTGGACACCAGACCGGAAAAGAAAACAGAAAAGACCAAAAACAACGATCAGAGAAACATTATTGAATGAATGAAATCAACAGGCATAAATGCACAAGACCTGCAATCCTTGGCAACTGACCGACAGGCATGGATAACAATGACATCCACCCTATGTGCCAAACTTGACAAAAGAGAAACTGACTGACTTTGACTAGTGTACGAGTTTAATCCTTGTACTTATCTATTTCTTCCAGCCAGTTCTCGAATAATCTATTCCTTCTAGCCAGTACTAGAATTATCTATTCCTTCCAGCCAGTACTTGAAATGTATTTTCACTTAAACTTTTACTTGATATATATATATATATATATATATATATATATATATATATATATATATATATATATATATATATATATATATATATATATATATATATATATATATATAGGCCTACTTCCTTTAGATTGTATTCGAATTATATACTTTCCGCAGCTAGTGATCGAGCTATGTACTCATATCATTCAGTTTTGAATTATGTGCTCCTGTAACAGTAACATGATCTACACTTATGTGTGACAGAAACATGATCTACACTTATGTGTGACAGAAACATGATCTACACTTATGTGTGACAGAAACATGATCTACACTTATGTGTGACAGAAACATGATCTACACTTATGTGTGACAGTAACATGATCTACACTTATGTGTGACAGTAACATGATCTACACTTATGTGTGACAGTAACATGATCTACACTTATGTGTGACAGAAACATGATCTACACTTATGTGTGACAGTAACATGATCTACACTTATGTGTGACAGATACATGATCTACACTTATGTGTGACAGAAACATGATCTACACTTATGTGTGACAGTAACATGATCTACACTTATGTGTGACAGTAACATGATCTACACTTATGTGTGACAGTAACATGATCTACACTTATGTGTGACAGTAACATGATCTACACTTATGTGTGACAGAAACATGATCTACACTTATGTGTGACAGAAACATGATCTACACTTATGTGTGACAGAAACATGATCTACACTTATGTGTGACAGTAACATGATCTACACTTATGTGTGACAGTAACATGATCTACACTTATGTGTGACAGTAACATGATCTACACTTATGTGTGACAGTAACATGATCTACACTTATGTGTGACAGAAACATGATCTACACTTATGTGTGACAGAAACATGATCTACACTTATGTGTGACAGAAACATGATCTACACTTATGTGTGACAGTAACATGATCTACACTTATGTGTGACAGTAACATGATCTACACTTATGTGTGACAGTAACATGATCTACACTTATGTGTGACAGAAACATGATCTACACTTATGTGTGACAGAAACATGATCTACACTTATGTGTGACAGTAACATGATCTACACTTATGTGTGACAGTAACATGATCTACACTTATGTGTGACAGTAACATGATCTACACTTATGTGTGACAGTAACATGATCTACACTTATGTGTGACAGTAACATGATCTACACTTATGTGTGACAGTAACAACTTGTTACCGAAACATATAGTTGACTGTCTGCCCTGGACAGACTAGTGTGACGATAAGAAGATCTGCAGCGTCACAATAACTTTCGACGGAAGAAAATGCCTTTTAAGACTTACTGGAATACTGGTGCTGTGACCAGGTCTAAATCTGTGTAATACTTCTCGACATCAATCAGTTAACCAAAGCACTCCTTCACAAGAATATGAGGTTTATTTACACAAGTTGATATACATCAATTAATAGCATCATACTCATAAGAGAGGCAAATAAACACAAGGCACAAGTCCTAATCTAGTCTTATTCGAGACCGTCCTCAACTCTGCAGACTAATCCTAAATTATCTGACACTGGGCAATAATATAATCATCTCAGATTACAAATTACGCTAACACATGCAGAAATTGTTTCACTCGGATTATAAGCTAAGTCTTAGAGATTATACACCGACTAACTATCTGGCTCTGACTCTGACTATACGTCTTTCCTAGGAGACCGAAGACTCTGACTGTCTCAGCTGCGAGACTAAACTGAGACGTGTCTCTCCGGGGAGACAAGTACAGACTGTCCGAGACAAGCCTGATAGAGACTGACCTCTAACCCGGGAACTGACTCCGGGGACTGCTGTCTCTAGCACTGCTTGACCCTTTTTTTGTGTGCTCCGGCGAGGTCCTCAACCCCGCCCTTATTCTTACTCCCCACCTATCATCGTCTCTTCTCGGTCCGCACTTCTGCTGCTTCTGACTCTGCCTCTACATTATCACATGTCAAACTCCTCTATGCGTTTATTAAACCATGCGTAACGTTAGATGTTCCTCTCTGGTAAGAGGCTATGCCTCTAGCGTTACGTAACTTAATCGTCTTGCCGATTCTATTGTCTGGTTGTTGTGCGTAGCAACAATTTCAGTCGGACTCTGTGTGAGTTTGTAGACACTCGTCTATTCCAGTTCAAACATCACATTGTCCTTCCTGAGGTATGGTATAGCAGCGTCACAATAGTTTTTCTGCTTCTGTAGTTAGTCATGTCTACCTCCCGTGTCCGAGTGCGTAAGATGCAGACTTGTGATAAATAATATTGCCTTTAGCTAAAGCGTACTAGCTTGTCTCAGATCTTTCTGTCTGACATGTGTGCGAACAACTCGTCTGCAATTTCCAGTATTAGTACAAACAAACCGTCTGCCGTTCAGTATTAGTACAAACAAACCATCTGTCATCAAGTATAGTACAAACAAACCGTCTGCCACCACCGATCGTATTACACTCCATCAGCAAGTACTCAAAACATGTACTTCCTTCATCCAGTACTAAAAACATACACTCCCTTCAGTACTACTCAAAACATGCACTCCTTTCAGTAGTACTCGAAACATGTTCTCCCTTCAGTCAGTACTCAAATATATTCTCCATTCAGTCAGTACTCGAAATATATTCTCCCTTCAGTTAGCACTAAAACACGTAGATGAATTCAAATATCTGGGCAGCGCATTGAGATAGACCAGGGGTAGACTTAAAGAAACACTCAGAAGGCCAATACTTAGAGAAAGTAACCCCATCGAGGCCAGCAACATGTAGTGGTGATGGGGCTTAGTTCAGCCATCAGGGGCTGGAAACTAAGACTGGTCGTGCAGTCCCACTCGAGCAGGACCATAGTCCTGCCCAAGTAAGCAGAGTGCTGAAGACGGAGGCAACCAGCCAAAAGGCGCACATATAATCTGCATGCCACGCACAAAACACAATGGAAACATGTCTGTATTTATAAATAGTTATGGTGCCTCCCCTGTGGCGGACGTTCAGGCAGGGACGGTGCCGGGCCCTATACCTCGAAAGGGCCCAACCTCAGTTACTGGAAGTCCTTCTCAATTGCCCCGAGGAGCCAGAAAGCAAGGGAATAGAGCTACTGGCCAAACAAACAAACGACCAATAAAAATAATCCACTGGAATGCTGAGGGTGATTACAAAAAATTGTAACTTGAAAATGTCCTCAGTGAAGAACAAGTTAATAGATGATGTATCCAAGAAACACACCTCAGCGGCGACATAGCCTTCAAAATCAGAGGCTACCAGTGCTACCGGTCTGACAGAAAGTACAGGCGAAAGGGAGGAATTCTGACACTTGTTAAAAACAATATCAGCGCATGTCAGCTGGAAGTATATATGGAAGGGGCAGAATACCAGATGCTCCACCTAAAAACATACAGTGCAGAATTCCATCTCCTGAACTACTACTGCCCAAATGATATACCATTGGCACTAGACACAATTCCAGACAAAGAGAGACTTATGGTGTGTGGTGACTTCAACAGCCACTCTCAGAGTTGGGGCTACGATCATATCGACAAGAGAGGTGAGGAACTTGAGAGCTGGGAGGATGAAAATAATCTTATCCTTATTAACCAGCCAGCAGACTCACCAACCTTCTACTCGAGAGCATGGCACACCACCTCTACACCAGACCTGACATTCCACTCACCAGGCTTGGAATGGAACATCACACGTGTCGTTGGAAAGCAGCTTGGGGGTAGTGACAACAGACCAGTATTTTTCACAATGAATTTACCAAAGACAGCAACACGCTCACTAGGTGGAACTATAAAAGGGCAGACTGGAAAATGTACCAGCATTTAATCAGTGTTCTAGCTAAGGACATGAATTTGACAAAGACATCAATAGAGCAGTGAGTGAATTTAATAGATGTATACTACATGCTGCTAGTAAAACCATACCCAGGGGGGGGGGCACGCAAAAACTACAAACCCTACGGGAATGATGGACTGGAAAAGCTGCAAAATGAGATGGAAACATCTAGACAGCAGGCTGAGAACAGACCTAGCCAAGAACATCACAACAAATATCAACAAACAAAGGCTAAATTTCAAAGAGCCAAGTTACAAGCCAGACGGAGCAGCTGGAAGGAAAAAAACAGAGTCGCTGAACCTAGAAAGAGATACTAGGAAATTATGGAAACTTGTAAAACAACTAAATGATGAAGGTACAGGGAGAAATACCAGGATCACACTTTATAAAGATAGAAACATTTTAACAGGTAAACATGCAGCTGATTACTTTGCAGATTCTTTTGCAAAAGACAATAACGCCAAAGTCAGCCCAGACAAACAACAGGAGGTTCGAGAGAACCAGCAAAACATTGGACAAGGCGAACCTATACCTGAAGTCATTGAGGCACCTATCACAATGAGAGAACTGGAGCATTCAATATCCAAATTGAAAATGAAAAAGTCCCCTGGAGATGATGGAGTGTCCAATGAAATGATTAGAAATCTGGGAATTGCAGCAAGAGCAAAGCTACTGCATATCTTTAACACAAGCTGGTCCACAGGTAATATACCACAGGCGTTGAGAGAAGCAATAATGATACCACTCCTCAAATCAGGAAAAGATGAAAAGCCTCACAAGCTATCTATGCAAAACAATGGAACGCATTATCAATCTTAGGATGCAGTGGTACCTTGAAAGTGAAAACCTTCTGGTATCACAGTATGCAGGTTTCAGACAGTGCTACTCTACTGAAGATCAGGCAACCTACCTCTCCCAAGAGATTGAGGATAAATTCCAAGATAAGAAACTGGTACTAGCAGCATGGATAGACCTCAGGAAAGCATTTGATAAGGTCTGGAAAGAAGGACTCCTAAAGAAATTGCGAAATTGCAGGGTTAGCTCAAGAATGTACAAATGGGTAAAAGCATACCTGCATAATAGAAGAGCCAGTGTACAATTAGATGGTCGCAAGAGCAAGAAAGTTCTACTGCGTCATAGAGTCCCACAGGGAGGAGTCCTGTCACCCACACTTTTCTGGTTTACATCAATGACCTAGTTGCTGAACTACCTCACGGGATCAAAGTGGCAATGTATGCTGACGACCTGGTGATCTGGTGCACGGAAGAACATGCAACAGTGGCCACTAAACAAATACAAAGAGCTATCGATGCCCTAACCTTATGGGCAAATAGATGGTGCGTCAGCATTAACACAGATAAGTGCAGCACTACACTCTTTACCCTCTCACCGAAACAAAAAGCTGGTCATATCAAGATAGATGGAGAGCTCTTGAAAGAAGACAAACAACCCACATACCTCGGAGTTACTTTTGATGATAAGCTGACATGGAAGCAGCACATAAACAAAGCAACAAAAGCCAGGAGGAAGTTAGCTATCTTGAGAAAACTAAGTGGAACCACATGGGGAGCCAGTGGAAATATACTCATTAAAGTTTACCAGCAAGGCATAAGACCACACCTGGAATATGGTTCAGCTGCTTGGTGTCCTGCATCAAATTCCACATTACAAGATCTAGATAAAGTGCAAAACCAGGCACTTAGAATAATTTTGGGAGCAATGAAATCCACACCCATAGCAGAGATGCAGAAAATGGAAAGAATACAAACACTTGGCGAACGCAGAGACACAAAAGTACTAATTCAAGCAGAAAAGTTTCATTGTATGCCAAGTCATCCAATGAAGGAAAGATTCCAAAATCTAGCAATGGGGCGACTGAAAAGAAGTAGCTTTATCCATCAAGCTAAACGAATCCGTAGACAACTTAAGACCTACCTGAAGTTGACAACCCCTTAAGGTCTGTATCAGAACAAACCCCGTGAGGTGAAAGGCATGGAATGTCAATATACATTCAGACCCATGTGAAGGGAATACTAAGCGAGGACGAACAGAACAGTGTGCAGCGAAGGACAGTCACCCTCAGTTTCCTGGATGAGGAATATCCACAAGATATATGGGTCAGAGTATACACAGATGGGTCAGCACAGAATGATGTGAGGAATGGAGGTGCAGGTGTATATATAGAATATCCACAAAAGCCTAGAGATAATATCAGAACACCGACAGGAAAATTCTGCAATAATTATGATGCAGAAATCCAGGCAATTAGTGTGGCAGCTAAAAAACCGCTGAACTCCAACTCTGGCCTACAGCCTATGGTATTCCTGACAGATGCAAGGTCAGTGCTTCAATCTCTCCAGTCTGGAAAACTAACAGACTTGAAAAAACTACTTAGCGAATTGTCGTACCAGTATAGGGTAACCATGCAGTGGATACCCTCTCACTGTGGAATACCAGGAAATGAAAAAGCAGACCAACTGGCTAAGGAAGGTGCTGCCGAAGACCAACCAGATATACCAATCACCTACCATCAGAAAAAACAGATGATCAAGTCAATAAGAAAGCCACAAACATCAACACAAGATGACTATCACATTATGAACAGATCAGAACAAGTTATAATTCTACGTCTCAGAACAGGACACAATCGACTCCGCAGTCACATGTATACAAAGTTCAAGATTAGCAACACGGCCATGTGTACATGTGGACAGGCAGCACAGAGTGTCAAACATATACTTCAAGAGTGTTCTGAGCATGAAACGCTGAGGCAGACATATTGGCCAGAGGAAACAACACTGGAATCACAGCTCTATGGGACACTATATGAACTACAAAAGACAGTGAGTTTTATTAAGGAGACAGAATTACAGATATAGACATGTTACAAGTGAACGAAAGAAGAAGAAGTAGAAGAGAAAGTAAAACAATCAATATCCATACTATTCAAGAACTGCACAGAATATCTTTGAACATATAGAATTGGAGAGATCTGACCTCTGCCCTATGCGCTAACTTCAGCGATAATGGAAAATGAATGAACATTGAGATATGACAACAAACAAGAAGCAGAAATAAACGAAAGATGTAATAAGGCCTGTCAGATCATTTGTCAAATAACACCTTTACTAAGAAACAAAGATATTACACTAGAAACAAAGAAAGTTTCACTATTCAACACCATTTTCTTACCAACATTGTGTTATCAGTGTCAAACGTGGACATTAGATTCTAGAACAATTCATAAGATTAACACCACTGAAATGAAATATGTGAGACGTATGATTGGAGTTAGTTTGAGAGACAAAATCAGGAATGAAGAACTAAGGAAACAATTAGGAATCAAGTCAACAATAGAATACATCCAGAAACAACAAGTTAAATGGTTCGGCCACATTACCAGACAGAAAGAGCAAAGTATTATCCAAAAAAACCCTTAACAAACGATACGAAAACAGTCGACCTATTGGACGCCCTCGTAAAATGTGGATAGATAGTGTATTAAATTCACTCGGAAATATAACAGCGGAAGATGTAAATAGAAGGGCGAAAGGCCGTACACTCACTCTCCCCTCAACACCGAAAGGTACATGAGGACAGAAAGAAGAAGAGTCAGTACTTGAAATATGTTCTCCCTTCAGTTAGTATTCGAAATACGTTCTCCCGTCAGTCAGTACACGTAATATGTTACTTTCTTCAGACAGTACTTGAAATATGTGCATCCGATACTCAAAATATGCACGTCTTTCATCAATTATCCTCTAGCAGGAAATATGTGCTGCCTTAAGAGAATAAACGAACTATTTACTACTTCAGCCAGTACTCGAATGTGTACCAGTACGCAAGGAAGCCAGTTCAGCAAACTAGAGTTTTTAATTCCCCCTCCCCTTCCTACCAACGACAAGAATTGTGCAGTTCCTAATATTTGACATATAACCTTTGAACCACTTGTACACGAACACAATGGGAGCAATCCCGTGAGTACTTCCTAATTCCTATCCTGGTGAGCTGGTGAGTCATAATTATCCGACCACTTAAAAAATATAACGAGTTATCAGTACACATCAACTAACTTATTTATTAAGTACCTGTTGTTGTCATGTGACGAAGAACAGAGACAAGTACTTGAAACCATTTTGATGAATCTGTTTCAAAAAGTGAACTAGAAAAGCTGCTGTTCATCCCATTTGTTCCCCTGTCACATCCGCGTCATTCAACTTGGATATATAAAGAGAATCAAAGCTTTCCGATGATTAAGTAGAACAGTTTTACTGACAAAGAACAACATCTCACGATAGCTGTCATACAGAGTTAGAATAAATTGATTGTTTTGATAGGAAAGTTTAGACAAAAAAAAAAACCCATATACTTTTATATCCAAAAAGATCGCATATTGTGAAGCATATTCTAAGCCAACAAACGTAGATCTTGTTCAAGAAACATCTTTATATCAACAAGTATCATGAGATATTCTCAGCAACCTCTTCGAATGATTTATCATCTCTTTATGGTAAGTTATGTTGTTTTATCATCTCTTTGTGGCAAGTTATGTTGATTTATCATCTTTATTGTAAGTTATGTTGATTTATCAATTCTTTATGGTAAGTTATGTTTATTTATCGTCTTTATGGTAAGTTATGTTGATTTATCATCTTGATGGTAAGTTATATTGATTAATCATCTTTTTATGGTTAGTTATGTTGATTTATCATCTTGATGGTAAGTTATATTGATTAATCATCTTTTTATGGTAAGTTATGGTGATTGATTCATGTTGTTATATTAGCTAATTTTTTTAGTTTGAGCAATAATTTGTTGCCAGACAACGCAAATGCCAATTATTATACGCGATGTTCCTACTTAAGGGTACAAACAGTACAACACTATATGTCTATACGTATGAGCATCAGCTAATGGGATAACGACCATCATACTACCTGTATAAATCAATGAGATAATTGGACATCAGACTATCTGTATGAAAAAATGAGATAAATGGACATCATACTATCTGTATGAACCAAAGAGATAAATGGCTATCAGACTATCTGTATAAATCAATGAGATAAATGACCATCATACTCTCTGTATAAACTAATGAGATAAATGGTCATCAGTGTCGTACAGTGTCGTTTTTTTATGTATACGTGTATGTTATTCTTGATAAAGGCATTTCGGTCGAAAAGTCGGTTTCTGTGTGTGCCTATGTGTGCTTCATATTATTAACAAAACTTCATTACCCCGTTTCACGTTTTATCTGCTGAATTTCAGCTTTGGGCAGTGAGTACATATTTTCCACTTTCAAATATTTCGGTTATTAAATATCTGATGACGGCAACTCGGAAAATAAGATTTTGTTTAGACTCGAGTTGGCGCTAGCTGCAAGGTAGAATATGATTTATAAAAGTAAAATAAGCATTACATTATCAATCTATACAGATCGTTAGTAATATCTACCCGTATTTGTGAATGTTAAGTGTTGGATACTAAACGCAGACAATGTTTTAATAGTTAGGCCCTATAATCAGTTGTATAGAACATTAGACAAATGTATGCGTTCGATAGTAAATAAACAGACTTGCAGGTTGCCAAGCAACCACTTTTGGCAGTGGTGAAGCGGAGTAAACTATTGTTTGTTTTTGACATGTTAATGAGATATTTTTCTACATTTATCCGAGTGTCAAAGGACAAGTATTAGGTGCTTTTTTGTGCTGGTGTTTCCAATGTGACACCCCTACGATCCTGACGATTTTGGGTCGTATCATTCTTACTATTTACATATTAACCTTTGAATTATCAGTAAATTGTTAAATACGTTGTAAAGTGTTTTTCTCTATGCCACCAGGGGTGCTTCATCATGGGACATGTCGCTGGTCGGACTATTGATGAAATTATCGCAGGCTCATCGAATGCTGTAACCGATTTCGACTTCATGGGTGACATCAGTGGAGACATTCTCCGCGTGGAACTAGACATGATGATGACACTGCAGCAGTACAAAGCTCTTTCTGTAAGTACCATATTTGGAATGTGTTTGTTGTTTAACATAAACATCAGGTTAAACAAGCTACATATATACATGTATGTTCTATATTTATTTGAGTTACATACCACTTGTTGTTTAACATAAACATCAGGTTAAACAAGCTACATATATACATGTATGTTCTATATTTATTTGAGTTACATACCACTTGTTGTTTAACATAAACATCAGGTTAAATAAGCTACATATATACATGTGTGTTCTATATGTATTTGAGTTAACACCACAAAAATAGAATAAAACTTCCCATTACAGAAATGTTGTATTTGCGTAGGGTTCTCGATGTAACAACAAGAGATAGAATCAGAAATGACAACATTATAAGACTAACTAACACAATGACAACTTAGACCGGTTACATGATAATACAACAGTTTAAATGATTTTGCATGCATCTAGAGTACCATTATATAACCTCCACATCCGCTATCCAAAAAAAAAAAAAAAAAAAAAAACGCTACACAGAAATAATGGATACGAAGTCAGAGAAAAGGGAAGGGGGTAGGTCATCCTCCTTCTTTACTGGCTTCGTAGTACTATGCATTATTATCTATCATACACATAACAACACATAACAACGACAGATACACATAAACAAACACATTGATGTTATCGGTGCACTTTACTGCAGTTTGATGTTATACTTAGATCAGTGTTTCCATCACTTTCTGTTTCATAACATGGATTGTTGGTAGCATACCGTATACAGAATATAAACCATCAACTCAGCAATTATTTTATCTGCGGCTATTTTCTATGCAATAAAAATACATTCAGAAGCTGACCATTTTTTTAAAATAAATAGCCTATATGCACAGTTGACTGTGACGGGGTTTAATTAAACCTGGTACTTCAGCAGTCTGATACTGTCTGTACCACCGCGCCACAGTGACGGACACAGCTCGGGTGTGAAAACGAAAATCGATACTTTGCACCAAAAAAAAAAAGAGAAAAAAATGGTGTAGAAAAATCGTATAAAAATGGTCTACAATTTTTTTTTCCAGGAAAGCTAACATGATTCTTGTTTTCACAATATTTGATCTTTTTATTTAGGCCCCTATTTCTTATTCTCAGTCATCAATGTTGTTGTTTTGTTTAAAATACGAGGGAAAAAACGCAATTGAAACAGATATTCGGCACACAGATTTTACAGTCATGAAATGAAAATTGAACATACAACCATAACCATATACCTATGGCTAACCTTGACTTTTAAACAATCGGTTGACAAAATTACAGTAAACATGTTTTAGTGGTTCAAAAATTATTTCTCTTACAAACATCAAAGAAAGTTGACGTTATTTATTAAACTGTCAGTGTATGCTCAATTGTGAATTATAAAATTCGAACCCATTTAAGAAACAAAAAATTACACCACATGCAAAATGCATTGTGTTTCGTGCATTGCTTTTTACAGATAGCGTGTGAAATGCAGCGGCACGAGTTTATACACGCACCGCATACCTCATCCGAGTAGAAGGCATCTTCAGTAGGCATCGTATTATGCCGAAAGCTGGTCTCGTGGGTATGAAAGAAATGTTCAGATCAGATAACCAACCCCACTGCACTGAGGAATTAAAAGAAATGTGCTTAAAATTGCTGGTGTTAGTGACAAACAATCAAGGAAACCAAAAAGACCAGGACATTTGAGTGGGTATGCACACGGAAGATAACGCAGGTCTGTATCTTGAGTGACTCTATGAGTATGATTAGGAAGGTACATGGTGGTCTCGTTCGCGAACAGGGAATTGATGCCTTGAGAAAGGCGAGGCTGAAAGTGGTAACATTTATTTTCATGCCGGGACATATAGATGTTCGATGCAATGAAAGAGCGGATCAACTGGTGTCATGCGCGATTGTGGCACACGCTGATGGGGCAATTGATCGCTCTGACGTTTTGAGCTACTTTGGAGATATAGCACGAGAGAGTGAGACTAATGTGTTTGATGATTCCTTTTCAAGGCTAAGATTAAAGATCGGGGATTGAAATGCAGTGTTGCTAGACGTGAATATTTTAGAGGGCGCAGAAGATAGATAGTCAACCAACATAGGACCGGTACTGTCAGCAGAAGTGTAATGGCGGATATACTCAAGGAGAGATCGGAGCAACTATGGGCGTGTCCAGTTTGCAGTGATGATGATCGACGACTAACTAACAACTAACTAGCTAACTAACTAACAACTAACTAACTAACTAACTAACTAACTAACTAACTAACTAACTAACTAACTAACTAACTAACTAACTAACTAACTAACTAACTAACTAACTAACTAACTAACTAACTAACTAACTAACTAACTAACTAACTAACTAACTAACTAACTAACTAACTAACTAACTAACTAACTAGCTAACTAGCTAACTAACTAGCTAGCTAGCTAGCTAACTAGCTAACTAACTAACTAGCTAACTAACTAACTAGCTAGCTAGCTAACTAACTAGCTAGCTAACTAAATAACTAACTAACTAATCAAGCAAACAAACATCCATGCATAGTAAAATTAGTACTAACTTTAATCATAACAAACACACACGCAAAATAAAATTAGTACTAACTTTAATCATAACAAACATACACGCACAGTAAAATTAGTACCAAATTTAATCATAATATACATTAATTAATTATGTTCTATTTTCAGAGCAATCCAAGTACTTCTACGGGGGACAGTTCATTCTTGTTACGAAAAAAAAGAAAAGCTATAGCATCTTTGACCCAACGTTGGACAAATAAGCAAATTCCATATGTAATGGAGAGATCAGTCTTCTCTGATGACGATACTAATGAGATCAGAAAAGCAATTAATGAATGGCAAAATTATACTTGTATTAGATTTCGCCCAGCAGGTAGTGCTGACGTTAATTATATCAATTTTGAAGACGGATCAGGGTGTTCTTCATACGTGGGGATGAACCGTGGGAAACACCCCATTTCTTTGGCAAATGGTTGCAGGCAAAAGGGAGTCATCGTTCACGAAATCGGACATGCAGTTGGATTCTATCATGAGCAGAATAGACCAGACAGAGACGACCACATTATTATCCAATACAACAACATAGTTCATCCTAATCTTAACCATAATTTTCAAAAGTATCCGGAATCATATGTGTCTAACTACAATGTTCCATACGACTATAGAAGTATCATGCACTACGGAGGAAGGGCATTCTCTAAAGACGGACAGTACACAATCAAGACCAGAGATCCCGCATTTCAAGAAGTCATTGGCAACCGTGACGGGTTAAGTTTTAATGACATAAAACTTGCAAATATCATGTACAAATGTAGTGAAAAATGTAATCCGAACATTGTCTGTCCCGGAGACGGCTTCGTGGATCAAAATTGTCAGTGTGTGTGTCCTGGAAATCCTATTCAGAGATGTGACTCGATGACCAGAGCATTTACACAACCTCCAACAGTGAGAACTACAAAACCCATCACAATACAGCCAACGACAATGGCATGCAAAGACATGAACGAAAATTGCGGCGGTTGGGCAGGTGCAGGATACTGTTTAGTTAACAATTATGTTAAAACTTATTGCAAAGAATCGTGCTCCCTATGCCCTGCTGAATGTAAAGACCTTCGTGATAATTGTCCACAGTGGAAGCAGCAAGGCTATTGTACGGATAGTGTGTACGCAGTGTTTGTGACAGAGAAGTGCCCTAAGTCGTGTAATAGTGGAGTTTGTGCATTGAAACATATAACGGACAATTCTAAAGACTCTGAAAATAATGGGCATAAAGCGATATCGTCAGTTCTATTGGTGGTATTAATATTAATCCCTTGTCTCTCGGAATTGTTGTAATGAACACTTTTGTAGTTCTGCTGTGTTTCATTTTCTAAAATTATTTTCTCATCATCAGGTAGCATATCCTGAACACGATGTAGCAGTCTTTACAGATTTTCAAAAATTCTGTCAATCGTGAGCCAGTCTTTCTACTTCGCTTACTATCATGTTCATGTGGTCTTTTAAGGCTTGCGTCTATCTTCTCTTTGTCTGCCTCTTGTTCTTCACCCTGGCGTCATCCCCTCTCTTATGGTATTCTCTAGGATGTCATGACGTGTGATATGGCCAAAATATTGCAGTTTTCTGGAAAGAACCATGTTGTTTAGTCAGTTTTATTTTAAATTCATTTCTCACGGGATGGCTATATTGGTGATCTTTGTTTGTTCATGGTATTCTGAGGCTTTTCTGTAACATTTTGTTTCAAATACTGCTATTTTATTTTTGTATTCACACCCACATAGGGGCCTACTACCACTAGAAATATGCACGTTCTTAGGAATGTTAGTTTTGATGTTTTACAGCAGCCAGCTGGGCCATTAGTTTTTCATTTGTATCGGCTTCTTTGGAGTGATAGCCAACCTGCTTCTGACTTCTTCATAACAATCACCGTATTTGTTGATAAGAGAATAAAGGTATTCACAACAGGTGACTCTTTTTAATTTTTTGTTGTTGATACTGATTGATAACTTGCGAGTGGTTTTTCGCTTGTATAATCTTGGTCATGTTTTCATTCAGAAATAGGTTTTGGTTTTTCCCTATAGCACTAAAACTATAATTGTTTTATAAGTTTATTTTTAAATGTCAACACGGCACAGATTATGTAGCCAGTTGAAGTGTGCTCACATTCCTTTCTCATCCTCGCACCTTAACTCTAAATATCGGTGATTAGGCCTGCAAATATTCTCATGTAGTCCTACAGGAGACTATTTGTGCAATTATTTAATATTTTTTATATGATTATTAAATAATTTATGTGATTATTGCAAATGATTTTAACTTGACTATAATTTGGTCTAGACAATGATGTTTAGCTTAGTCTTATAGAGTTCCAAATATTGCAATGCATGGGAACCTCCAAGGTTAGATAGACAATAGAGTTTAAAATAAGACCTTCCGTCTGAGCTATTAGATTTTTTCCTGGGGGCATGGTCCGTCAGAAAAATTGATCCAGCAGTTGGAACGTGCAGGACTTGAAGCTGCTTTTCTAGCAATGTTTATCATCTTTCATGTTTGTAATCCTTCATCTTGAAGTATATTCTAGTCAAGAAAGCATCCCTTCAAAGACTGTGTATTAGTAAGTGACCATAGATAGGCCCTATTCTACGTTTGTACTCGCAACCTCCCCTTCGGTATGCACTGAGCATTCGTCTCTGAGAGCATGATCCCGACAAAGATCCCACAGCAGACGTTGTAGACTACATCAATCGTTTGTAGGGTTACCTGATACTGTTGTACTATGAATCGTAATTCAAGTGCCTGATTTTTACATGTTATAGTTTATCAAGTGGTTGATAAAATTATATATAGGCCTAGGCCTATGTCATATTTAAATCATTATATCTCTATTAATTTATGTGTTCATATTTTGTGGCTCTGTGTATGTGTTTGATCAGAGTGGTTCTTGTGAAATCTTTTATTTATTTTACATTCTACAATGGCAAAAGTTATTTCTGTAAGAAAAGATAGGAAATTTGTGAACTAAAAGTCGTATAAAAGGGATCTAGGCCTATGATTTATTCAGTGATTTGAAAAATGTGATGAAAGAAGATGTGATACATAATCATGAGATAGTTAAGATGTGAATAAAGATGTGATACACTATTATGAGATAGTTAAAATGTGAAGAGAGAAAATGTGATACACTATTATGAGATTGTTAAATGTTATGAGAGAAAATGTGATACACTATTATGAGATGGTTAAATGTTATGAAAGAAAGTGTTATACACTATTATGAGATAGTTTGAAGCAGAAATGGTTGAAAGAAATATTTAAAATATACATGAAAATATTGTATCAATGTGACTGCACATATCAGTGATACTATTTCAATTAAGAATATTTTGTCATGATTTTTTTAATTAAAGGAATCTTTCACAATAGAAGAGTCATGTGTTGTTTGATCATTCCACCTGATTACATATTTTACTTTTAGCTTATTGATGACTGAAATATCACATCATACACTGATTCTGACTCGCAGAGTATGCTGTGGAAGATTTAAAAAGTGCATGTTAAGAACGGTTTGGGTCACGTTGCTGAACAACTTAGCTGTAAAAAGTGTTACATGTATATATTGTACTGGTCATGTGGGGTTCAGAGGCAATAAAACAGCAGACTCAGTGGCGGGCAATGTTGTGGTTGATGCTACAGTGTTGAAGAGAAATAAGGCTGACTTAACAAAAGCTTTCTTTAATTAATTTACTACAGCGTGAAGATGCTGGATGTAATAATGATCACATACAAAGAATGAGAGATTTGGGAATAACCAGGGGTGAGGGAAGAAAGTATGTCCTGTCTGGAAAGTTACGAAGATCATATAATTGATATCTGACTGGGACTTTGAGTCTGCATATTTTTGAATGGCTGCTGGAATGGAGAACGGAGAAATTATGGGAATCTCCCACATTCCATGATGCTGGTTTCTCATCCTGATCAAGAACAAGAAGAATAAACAACCATTTTGTTTTACTGTAGGCCTATGACTTCCACAAATTGAAGAGATTATTTTGTTTAGCTCAATGCAGCTCAATATAAGTCCAGGATTATTATTTTGTTTAGCTCAATGCAGCTCAATATAAGTCCTGGATTGTTATTTTGTTTAGTTTAATGCAGCTCAATATAAGTCCAGGATTGTTATTTTGGCTATTTCTTGTCCAAATTATGAAATTTGTTATTTTAAAATTTCACAGTGATGAAATGTATGACTAAATGCAACCACTGTGACACATCTGGCCTTGGAATGACAGCTTAAGCTCCCACCCCTACGCTTAACGGCAAGTGTGAATGCGATCAACAATCATTCATCTGGGGAAAGGCAATAGAATTGTATGTTTTTGTCATTTTTGTACTTTTGACCAATTTGAGAGCATGTTGTTCAAATTTATCAAAATATGATATATCTGACCACTCAATGATGTTGCAGCAGCACTGGTCACTCTAACAATCAATGATGTTGCAGCAGCACTGGTCACTCTAACAATCAATGATGTTGCAGCAGCACTGGTCACTCTAAAAATCAATGATGTTGCAGAAGCACTGGTCACGCTAACAATCAATGATGTTGCAGCAGCACTGGTCACTCTAACAATCAATGATGTTGCAGCAGCACTGGTCACTCTAACAATCAATGATGTTGCAGCAGCACTGGTCACTCTAACAATCAATGATGTTGCAGCAGCACTGGTCACTCTAACAATCAATGATGTTGCAGCAGCACTGGTCACTCTAACAATCAATGATGTTGCAGAAGCACTGGTCACTCTAAAAATCAATGATGTTGCAGAAGCACTGGTCACGCTAACAATCAATGATGTTGCAGCAGCACTGGTCACTCTAACAATCAATGATGTTGCAGCAGCACTGGTCACTCTAACAATCAATGATGTTGCAGCAGCACTGGTCACTCTTAACAATCAATGATGTTGCAGCAGCACTGGTCACTCTTAACAATCAATGATGTTGCAGCAGCACTGGTCACTCTTAACAATCAATGATGTTGCAGCAGCACTGGTCACTCTTAACAATCAATGATGTTGCAGTAGCAACATTGTTTCTCTCCTAACTATTAGCAAAACACATTCAAGAAACATAAAATACAACATAATCTCTTAAATTGCTCATGTTTTCTATTTACAATTCCGTAACCTGTAACGTTCATAGAGGTAGCACATTGAATGCATCAACACAGAGAGTCCTCCAGCGATTTCTATCAACGATTTCTATCTTCAATGATGTGAATGAGTGAGGTAAAATCTTGTGTTGTCCAATTCAAAATGTTGTCTGCTCATGCTTTTATTTGTTCCTCTATGTTTCTTCCTCTCTCAAATGTTCCCTGCAGTAATGTCTTCGACAAGGAATCATGTTAGCATACATATCCAAACTATGCAAGTTTTATCCATTGCAATATTTCAGTGGGTCAAAGGTTTAGCTGGTGGCATTCATCTCCTCTCCAGTTATCCATACAAAGAAGGAATGTTTGCAGCTGAGGCCTGAAAGGGAAGCCAAGAATAACAACACTATTTACCTTCCATGCATGTCATAAGAACCAAGTACGAATGTTATGGGGGATTTGGTTGCCCCATCCCATATAAGGTCAGAATGATCCAAAAGCCATGCTGAAGTCGGATGTGTCAGATAAAAATAGTTATCACAGCATAACTGTAAACCATGACACAACATATACCAATCTCTGGACTATATCCTGCTAATCTGTAACACTGTGAAAACAAATGTAGAACAAGTAGAAGAGAAGAATCTCAGAAATAAAAATATTAGAATTAAGCTAATTTCATTTCATTGAATTAAAACTTCTTGTGATATTTTTATAATTTGTGTACACAGTTATGTGTTAGACCATATTTTACCTGAAATCTGGACAATATCAGTTCTAACTATCTGATCTAGAAACCCTGCATAGACCTACCATTTAATTAGAAAGGAGAAGTTTTTTACAAAATATATGTTATTACTGGCAGTCTCTGTTTAAGTTGTTGAAACAGAAGGATATAAAACATTGCCATATTTCTCCAAAATACAACTTAATTTATTGCAATAAGCTTATTAGTGTTCATCATTTATATGTAGAATATTACCAAAAACTATTAAAACAACACCAGATGCTGACAAGGAAAATTACAACTGAATTACTCTTTCACTTTGAAACCAGAAGTACTGATGACTTTGATTAAAAAGGACTGAAACCTCCACTATTAATAATGGTTGTAAAGCTCTGTTAGAATTACATTGGGATTGACATCCACGGTTGAAAAAAAGCTTACCTCACAATAAAAGGTCTACTAGACAGTTCAAGTGAAGAACTGCAAGATCCAATAAACCTACTCAACGACAGCTGCTGCAATCACAACAAAAAGATAGATACAGAAAAAAGCCAGAAGTAATGTCTATAGGTAGAGAATCCAATACAACCAACATAAAGATTAATAATTAATTACTGAAACACATGCCAGAATTGAAAAGGCTGGGGTTAATTTTACAGAATGAACAGAGAGATTGATACAAGAATTCATAGAGACAACCATATACCGGTACATCATGAACTCATACCATTCTCGAAACACACTTCTTTCACGGGAAATCAATGATGGGATTTGGACCAATTCCATTCTGATGGCATTCCGATGTAAACAGATGTATACATTTCCCTATAATCAATGCCATAGATGTTTCCCATTAATAAACATTTTGGAAAAGGAATTCCCATAAAATAGCCAGCTAGGATTGGTCAAATCTGATTACTATATATACGATTTTCAAGTATTAGAGAGCGGGTGAGACCGGACACCTTTCATGTAAATTAAACTAATACTGCAGGTGACCTGTAACACTTTTAGGTAAAGGTTAAGTAAATTCAGATTTTATAAATTTTTATTTCTGCAGTTAATTTTATATTTATTTCTTACCTCCATATTTTTCAGTGTACATTATATTTTTTGACACATTATTTATCATATTTTCATTCACTGTTACAAGTGATTCTTGTGTGCCTGAAGTCTATGCATAATTATTTTACTATTGAATGTAGTGATTCCTGTGTACCTGTACACTTCATTATTTTGCTATTGAAAATAGTGATTCTTCTGAACCTGTATACATTACTATTTCACTATTGAGTGATTCATGTCGACCTATAGGACTATGGATATTTATTTTACTATTGAAAGTAAACATTACCACCTGTGGTAATTATTACCATTTATGGAATGTCATGGACCCTGACAGACGTTGAGACTGTTCATAATGTGGGTCTTCTCATACATGTCACATGTTTTCTGCATACTTATTGAGCAGATGTGATGAGAGGATGCATCCTTTTCTGAATGCTTTTCAGATCTCAAACCAGTCAGATGTCTCTCCCTCAAGAAGAGCAGAAGCTTTTATTTTACTTCTAATAAAGATATTTCATGAAAGGTATGACATGGTGTGGGAAGCCCATGCTATCAATTATAGTTTCATAACTTCTTTTGTGTTACACAGTCAAAGATCTTTGAGTAGTCTATGCAGCAGTTGTATAGACCTACATCTATGTTGAATTCTCTACACTTCTCTATTATATTTCTCATATTTAAAATGTGATCCCTAGTTCATCTATTTTTATCTAAATTCTGCCTGGACTAATATTGATTTCTTGGTCCATATGTTGTTCCATCTATTCTTTATTATTCTATTCTTTATTATTTTCTTGGTCCATATGTTGTTCCATCTATTCTTTATTATTTTGAGAAATATCTTGCTGGTATGACTGAAATTATTCTATAATTTCAATTGCAAATAGTAACGTATCAAAAGGCACAGTTATTTTGCAAATTCTTAAATGGAAGTCAACAAACATTCAAATCATCACAGAACTTTTATTTGTACATTGAAACACTTGACACTTTTCAAATGGTTGCAATTAATAATAAGTGAGACTACTGTAAAAAGTATAATAATAGTACTTAGATAAAACAAAAGTTTGATTAGGTTTACAATGAACACACATACTATCAGACTATAGGGTATGGGTATTCAAAAATAGGGTTTTCAACAGTATTCAATGATATTTTCAACCATTAGGCCTTTATAGACTAAATAGTAAAAACAGTCAAAATAAAGGCACCATCACAAATACATTTTATGGCATAAATTAACAGCAGAGACATCCAAGACAACAATAATGTATGTGTACACATATACTGTCATAGAGATGCACATTAATAAAAATGGAGAATGAGAATGAAATAAAACAACTGTGCCTAAGAACAACATAAACAACACACAATAAAGGCTCTACCACCCAAATATATAGTTGAAAGCTCTCCAATTGTGATATAGTTGCACAAATGAATACACTTTTCAAAACAGCTAACTTTAATAGTTAGTGGTATTCTTGACACTTAACTCAATTCATACGTAAGCCCGTTATAACGGGACAGAGCAGGCACCCTTTAAGGATGTGAGCCTGTTATAATGGGACTCCAAATATACCCTCCAAATTGGCCTTGATTGGTTCGTAAATGACAAATATTATTGTTCTTACAATTCTTATATTTTTATATTGTATATGAATTTCACATTCAATTTTCTTTCTTTTGATACCTTATATGACTTTCCATAGCTAATACTTTGTCTTCAGGAAGCTTGCGCCTAAATCATGTCGCGGTCCAAAAAGTTATCCTAAAATTAATTACGTCTAAACCCCGGGTATAATTATGTGTTGAAAGAGTTAATGTATTGCGATTTCAAAAATATATTTTGATATCCTTTACTAATTTTCCTCTATATATTATTTATTTCTTCTCTTCAAACACAACAGATACATATTCCACAATTGGCACTAAATTACATACATTTTGTTGCATAGAACATCACTGCAGGTTTACAAATAAATAAATATTCTCCAAAGACTAAAGGTAACCATATTCTTATTTTTGTTGCTTAAAAAATGGTTATAAAAATGGGAATGTAGTTTATGTACACTAAGAGTTAACATATTCAAAAGGCATGCATGTTATTAAACTGCATTGACAACATTGTTTCTTAGCAGCAAAATGTAGGTACACTTTTTAATATGTTTTTCATTTCACTTCTTTACTGTCAAGTAAGCTAGAGAAATCATAATGCACCATACAGGATTTGAATTAGGTCTGCGCAGATGGCACCTACTCACCTCACTATTTGGGTGAACATGTTTTCTGTCTTTGACCACACCACATCCTTAAAAAGGTGTGAGTTTAGTCAAGACTTCCATAAGCTACTATGAGTATAGTCCAGCTGATTGATACAGTCAATAACAACATGCACACTACACAAACATGTAAATTTCATGAAAACCACAAACATTAAACATGATTAAGTTTGGAATCCTCAACAAGTTCATCATCATCAACCTCTGTTCTTACCTATTTATTCTCCTCTGATATAAAAGAACTATTTTAAAATGTATTCTGTCAACATTTGAAATAATGCTACAATGTTGTATTTACTGCATCACATTTACAGAACAGTTCTAGGAAACCTTATCAAATTGAATTCCAATATGTAAATATGGAGTATAAGAAAATTAACTATAACCTTCTTATAACATTATGTAACACAATAACATAAAATCCAATACATCTATAAAGCATCAACCAGTTTGTGTCACACTGCTAGCAGTCTGTGCCTCATGGATGTGTTAGGTTCAAATTTTGTGTACATCTTTCTGATTTTGAGCATAATTTCTCGAAGCATTCTATTTAATATTCATACCCAAAATACATCAAAGAGAATGACTCAATATTAAAACAGGCCCACTCCTATGAAGACGGATGTGTCAGGTCATTGCACAAATAAAACGACGACACAACACATTTCTATTTTCTGGACTACATCGAACTGGAAATGTTGTAGGACCATTGTCCTGTTACAAGAGAAATTTAGTTGAAATTTTAGAACGAATGCTGACAAAGATTTCCAATTCAAGTATTTGGGAATAACAATGACATCAGATGGAAGTTCAATAAATATAAGAAACAATAGGGCATAAACCTTAAAAATGAAGTGTAATACTGTGTAATATATTCCTATCAATAAAAGTGAGAGAGAGCTCTTCAGAGCTATATAATACTGATTCTAATCTATATCCATGTCTTGGACAATAAGTCAATAGGATAGTGAACAATTTGAGACAACAGAGATGTGATTCTATAGAAGAAAGATGTGGTTTTATAAGGAGAATGCTGAGAGTACCATGAACAGTTAGAAAAACTACAGAGGAGGTACTGAAAGAGTCAGATTGGTTGTTTGGTTGCTGATCCAGTGGTCCATATGCTCATGCCCTTTAGACTCATTATATCCTTTAGAACTTCTTTAAATAACCAATATATGGGTGATTTTACCAGAAGGAGTTAATATCAGAAAAAACAATATTTTTGGGGGGAATGTTATAAGTCAGGGATTGTCTTGAGTAAAATGAGTAAAAATACCTATGCAACAATAAATAATAAAAACAGGTGGTCCAAGTGATCTGTGTCTGTGTACATAGGCTAAGTCTAGATATTACTAATGTGATCTCAAGTCTGTGTATGAAAGGCGTATCTTACTAAATTAATGATTTAATACCACAACTACTGCCAACTAAGCAGTAATAAAAATGTACAAGATACTACATATTTATATAATACTTATAATTAATGTAATGCTACTTTGTTTTTTTCATGACATTTTATAAAAGTTGTTAACAATATGATTTGGGGTAAAGATTTGGGCACATTTGCCCAACTCAATGCCCCATCATGTTGTATAATATCTAAACCAATATTTTATTGTTGCGTTATTTTATTTTTAGGAATTGCAAATGAAAAAAAATAAAATGAAGTCGCTGACTGAAAATGAAGCTGTACCCTAGACACACGATCTATGCCTGTCATAGATGCATGATATCCACCAGTCATAGTTGCACGATCTCCATCATTCATAGAAAGTGGAAATTATAGTTGAGCACTTTACAAAGCAAGCTGTTATAGTTTCAAAACGGATCTAAGCATCCATTCTTTATATTAATGTTTTTTTTTCCATTTTGTTTTGATTTCTTTTTTTTCATATTAAAGTTACATAAAGATACATAGGTTTAGTCTTTGTGTTAATTTTCACACAATGCAATTATGTGGAGGCAAGTTGTGACGCAGTTATTTCGCTGTTTTTGTCCATTCTCCTTTGATTTCATAATTGTTTTTGCCTTTGCCCCTAAAAAATGGGGTAAATGGAGTGTTACACATGCTCATAAATTCTTATTCCATGGACTACACAACTGTATTTTTTCTATACCCTACTAATGTAAGATGGATGGATAAGCTACACACTGCTGCCAGTTTAGTCTCTCATAGCTAAATCTAGTTGTCAGAATACGCAAAAAAGTGAGGATCTTTTCCCCTAGCTACCCTACACAGAATATCCATAAAAAAATATAATTCATCACCAATGTAAACACAATAAAATATCCTACTCAGCTGTACATGTAGGTTTATTATCTACCATTGTTAGGTGTTGATATGGAAACATAAATGTCTATATCTAACTCGATGAGAGAACATATTCATCACAAAAAAGAATTTATGAAAATTACATGAATAAATACTTGTACCCAAAACTTTGTGAACATAGGGAAAAATCAAGGTTTTATGAGCCCATTTTCAGTGAGAATTATTACCTATGACCGATGTCATTAGTTTTGTTATGAATGAGTAGATTATAATTGCTATAAATTTATTGTATTACCACCATCATGTCATTAATTTTTACCTAAATTTTTACTTAATTTTGCTATATTGTCTATTGTCTGTCTGCAGGTGGAAGCTGGTTGATAGCATCCATACTTGCTGTTAAGTGTAAGGGTGGAATCTGCAAGTTTCTGTTCATGGCCAGATGTGATGCCTAGGTCATACGAGTCTGTGTTTGTGAAGGACTTTATCGATCTTAAGGACTTTGTCGGGATGTTATTGATCCATCTCTTTCTCTGTGTTCCCTTGGTTCTGTAGCCAGATGATCGTATGTTGTAAGTTCTCAGTGGTAATTGGCTTGGGTTCAACTTTATCTGCTGACAATCTAAATATTCAATACAACATATTATTACTACTCTTTTTCTGATATCCTCATTTCTTATTCTGTTTAGTTTGGTGACCATAGCTGCTTTTCTTAAACACTTCATCACATTTGATGATTTTTCTCTGCTGCAAGGTTGTTAAAGACCATGTTTGACACTGGAAACAAAGTGTTTGTATGAAAATTGTATATATTATTTATCTCTTTATGTCCATATTGATCTTTGGATGCAGAAGCAATGGTGAAATTTTACATGTCACTGCACTTAGTTTCTCACATCTTGCTCCTATTTCTCTAATTTCCCATTCTTTGAATAAACACTTCCTAAATATTTGAATTTTTTTTTTCATTGCTGAATCATCTATTGTAATATCTAATGTTTTTGGTGACTTGCTGATTTTCATAACTTCTGTCTTTTGTATGTTGGTTTTCTTGTTTTTCTAAGCTGTTGACAGTGCATCTAACTTTATTTCCATGTTTTCTATGTCATTTCATATCAGGCTTTGATCGTCGGCGAACAGAAGCTCATTGACTTCACTTGTGTTTTTATCTACTGAGTTATCTGCAATGATTGTATTTTCCTCTTGAAGAATAATGGCCTAATTTTGCCATGAATCATTAAATTATAATTCCTATAAATGTACTGTATAGGGAGAGAAATGTTTGGTAAAATATAAAGAGAGTTCTATCAATAAAAGTGAGTTTTTACAATGGTAAAACATTTATCTGAAAATTATTTATAACAATAAAATAGATAAGCGGGAAAAATCGTTTGAGAAAATTAGAGCTCAAATTTCACTTAAAACTTAATTAAAAATAATTATATACACTTGTTGGCTACTAAATTGCTATATTTATTGATATATACTTCAAAAACATTTAATCTGATTTCAATTAAAAACACATTTTAAAAAAATCATCTACAGGGTTCTGCCATGATTTTTTTCTGTGTTTTTGTAATCTTAAAATGTTACAGACATCAAGATATTTATCAATAATTGCTGAAATATTATTCATAGAATGCAATATATAAATGAAAACATTCCGGGAGAAGTGATCCAATAATTTATAACTGTTATACATAGGCCTAATGGTACTGCCAATAATTACTATTTATATAAAATGGTATTTAGGTGAGAAAATAAAATAGCAAAACCAAAATGATAAATTTCCACTTACTAGTGTATGTAAATGAATACTATTTCCCCTAAACAGGCAGCTCACAATATTAAGAAAATCCAATATGCACATAATCAATAAACATTTTATCCCGTTTGAAGCACAAATATTTAGAACTATATTGTGAAATTATAATACTCTGTGAAGAATAGATATTGGGTCAATGGGCATGAGCCCATGGACCGCTGGATCAGCAACCAACCAACCAAGAATAGATATTGATGTCATAATAACAATTTTCTAAACATCAGCCGTTTTTTTCCTATATCATTTACTGCATTTTAGAATGACAAACACATAATGTGCATTGAGAATAGATTGTAAACTGGCAGAAATGATGTTGAATATTGCTAAAAGTGAATTACAACCATTGAATCAAATATAAGTCTAAGCTTAATATGAGTTTTGTTTGTCACAAGATGTATTCTCTCCTGAACGTAGTCTTTCTTATGAATCTCCTGAAATACCAGCAGTCTCTGGCAAGTTGTCCTGCCTCCTCTAATGACATGTGCATGCATTCGTGAATACCTCTTGTCCAGGAATGTCTTGGTTGATCTTTGCCTCTTCTATCGTCTATTTTAATACGAATACATAACTGTTAACAAACCAAACTGATAAATAGATTGTCATACCATCTTCAGCAGAAATACTCAATCAACAAATTGATTGTCACACAATCTTCAGCAGAAATACTAAGTCAACTAATAGATTGTCACACGGTCTTTAGAAGAAATACTCAACCAATGAATAGTTTGTCATTTAGTCTATTAAGTGTGACAAATATAATGTAGACAGCTATATTTTCTTCTACATTTCAACTGTATATAAAGTATGCATTACATTTCTATACTCAAAAATGTTACAATAAAACTATACAAAAAAAATATTTAGGAAATATCACACTACAAACAAAAACAAAAGTTTATAAACAGCAATACATTTGTTAGTCATTAAGCTGACATAGCAAAGCCACACCTCGCCGGATCCAGTGTTGTTGAGGCTTGTCAGATGGGATCATCATACCAATGACAAAGTTGGTAGAGTGACCTGTAGTGGACAGTGTACCCCGCCTTTCACTGGTCTTGTATACTGGACATGAATACGCAGTTGTCTCTGGTAAATCTGAGCGCTTGCATGGTTTTAACCACATCTAGAAATTGAGAAGGAGAATCATAGGGTAACATACTGACTACAGGTAATGATGATGAGTTAGTTTGGTATTGTATGAAGAATACTAATAGGTAATTATTATAACTTTGTGACAGATTTAACTTCTTGTGGACTCCACACTACATAGCATGCTACATACAATGTACAGTGGAGTCCAGTTATAACAACTTTGTCCGGACAGACCAATATGTATGTAATAACAGAAATTCACTATATGCAGTAGGTTTGCTGATCCAACAGTCCATGGGCTCATGTCCTTTGACCCAATCCCATTAAAATGGCATTATATTGTTGGAAGGTCTGTGCATTTTTGGCCCAAAAGGAGAAAAAATTTTGAAGGATAGCTTAAACGAATTGCTATTTGCAGATGACCAAGTACTAGTAGAATCATCAGAAGAGCAATTACAAAGACAGACAGATTACATCAAACATGCCAAACCTTTAACATGAAGATAAATATAGAGAAGACTGAATTAATGAAAATAGGAAGAACAGAAAGAAACACCAACATATATATTGGAAACAGCAGACTTAAACAAGTGACATAATTCACATACCTAGGAAGCAATATAACAACAGACGGCAAGAGCAGCATAGAAATACGCAATTGATGTAGTAAAGCATATCAAGCATTAGGACAAATGATACCAATCTTCAAAAATAAAATGTAGATTTAAATACCAAAATAACACTATTCAAAAAAATTATTATACCAATGCTGTGTTACCAAAGCCAAACATGGACATTAGACAAAGAACAGATACCACTCCAATCTTGGAATATATTAAGAGACAACAGATAAAATGGTTTGCACACATCAGCAGATTACCATCAGACAACATACCACAGCAAGCTATGTTACACAGATGATGATGTTCGTCCGTCGTGATCGATGATGACCAAAAACTCAACCATAATAATAATAACAATAAATAATAAAAATAATTAAAGTTAATAGTGTGTTTTTAAATGACTAGCAAGTCCAATGCGCGCACAAAATGTTCTTTTACAGAATTGACAACAATAGAGGGTATCTATGTGAGGTTTAGAAGTTTTTTTCTTTTCTACGTGTCCGCTTCTGTCTTGCAGTATCTTGTCTGAATTCTTCCGCCGCTAGTGCTCCCGTTCTAATGCTGTAACGCCATGCTATTCTATCCTGAGCGAGGCTCTCCCAAGTGTCTACGTCAATGTTAAGATGTTTCAAGGATGACTTGAGCGTGTCTTTGAAGCGCTTTTTCTGTCTACCAGCTTTTCTAAATCCTGCCTTGAGTGCTCCATAATATGTTTGTTTTGCCAAACGCGAGTTCTCCATACGCACAAGATGGCCTGCCCAGCGTGCTTGCGCCTTCATAAGTATGTTACACAGATACAGTGAAGGCAGACATAGAGGTAGACCACAAAAATGATGGATCACCGAAAAAAAACAACTCCACAATATACTCAGCACACATGAGGGCCATCTCCAGAAAACTATTCTACCCTTACTCTGAAAGGCAACAAAGGGTTTAGTGAATAGATAGATAGATCTCTTTCATAAACTGATCTCAGTGGCAATTCTTTATATTAATGTATTTTTTCATGCTCATTTATTTCATTTTTTAAATTTAAGTTGCATAAAGATATATAGGCCTAATATTTTTGATGTATAATTTCCACACAATCACAATGTGACTGACTATGTAAAAACAAGTTGTTGTGCAGTTATTTTGCTGGTTCTGTCAATTCTCCCTTGATTTCGTAATTGTTTTTGCCTGCGTAGTTTTGCCTTAAAAAATGAGACAAAGAGGATGTTTTACAGATGTCCATAAATTCTTATTTCACTGTTTCCACTTAATCGTATGTTTTCAATACCATCACTAATGTAAGATTGATGAATAAGCTATGCACTGATGGCAGTTTGGATTCTCATAGTTAAGTCTCGTTGTCGGAATTCGCTAAAACATGAAAAATTCATAGTTTTGCCCCCACTACTCTAAGATATGTAGATGACATAGTCCTACTTAATAAACATCCTGAAGGACTGAAACAGCTAATCACAACAACAAAGAAATATAGCAAGATAAAAAATCTATATCTAAATGCTCAGAAAACAAAAAACAAATTTGTATATCTGGGAGCACTTATAAACAACTCCAGAGATTGTTCAATTGAGATCAAATGAAGACTAGCAATTGCAACACAAAAATTAACACAAATGAGAAAGCTATGGCAAAGTAGTAATAATGACACTAAAATAACCCTTTTAAGATCGTGTGTTTTCCCAGTGGCAACATACGGATGCAAGACTTAAACTTTAAACAAGACAATATCCAAAAGTTTATAAATTTCAGATTCATTTAGTCTACCCTTCACCATATTTATATGTCTAGGTAAGATGGTTACACGAAAAGCGTACTGCTCTATCGACAGACAAGAGTTGAAATGACACTAACAAGTGTATCCAATTACAAAACCTTGACTTGAAGATGACCTTTAGATAGCTTGAACTAGCCGATCAGAGTATTTGATAACATTAGCTTTAGGGGATAAATTAAATAAATACTTGACCTATCGCTCCTTGTGGAGATGTCGGCAAAATGGAGGTAACTTGTCATTGTATCCTTAAGGATGCCTCTGCAGCCAAGAGGTTAAGGATCTTTAATTTTATTCTGAATGTAGGTAGACCTAATACTTGTGTATGGGACAGACACATGGTGGATAATCTTGAAAGTTATTGAAAATTTGCAGATTTTCAGAAATAAATATTTGCATAAAATATATTTTTCTTATTTTGTTGAACAAAATTACCATCCCATATAAGAGGTCAGATCCAGATTCAAGCAGAGAAAAAAAAATGTAAAAGTGTGATAATGGAAAAAAATACAAATTCCACTGACCAGCACCACCAAGTCAAGAGAAAAAAAGAAAGATGGGTGGATTAAATATCAGCTGATATATTAAGGTTGATGTTGATAGAAAACTAAGACATACACATACTGATACATATAAAAGTACACATAAAGGCCTACATACCGTGGGCATCGGATCAAACAACTGCTTTGGTATGGACTCACTAAGTTTCTTAATCTTACGGTCCCATCTGGCTCCATCTAGAAACATTCCTTGCACAAACACACCTGCAAATAAATAGCAAGCATTATTAGAAATGTACACAGCCATCATAAGTGGAAACCAGGGCTTACACTTTGGGAAGGTCAAAGAATGTCTTCAAGACTACTGGGTAAATGTTAAAGACAACAATAGCCACTCCTGATTTACCACTTACTGGACAGTTGATCAATGACTGACTTGGCAGCTGATCAACCACTGACTGGACAGCAGATAACCACTGACTACAGCTGATAAACCAATGTTTGAACAGCTAATCAACCACTAACTGGACAGCAGATCAACCACTGACTAGCCAGATGATGATGCACTAACTAGGTGTACTAACATTGAAGCAGGATACATTCATACACATAAAAATATAGTGCATATGGATGCAATCATACAATGTTATATATAGTTAAAAGTGCTAAGGAAACTAATACAAGCTACCAAATTCTCTGAACATAAACATCTAATTAAAATAACCAAATGACTAACATCTCAAGGCACATACCATCTTCTGGTGGAGTTTCATAGACTTTATCTTCCAGAACCTCATAATCGTAGCCCAGTAAATCAATGGGAATGGTAAATCTATAGGAAGGTATATTGTGATCATAATTTATTAGTCTTGTCTAATCATTGTATTAATAGTAAGTCAATAGTGGATACAAATATATTAGGCATATTTCCGTCTTTCCAGATGATAGTATTATTGTTGTGCTATAAGAAATATAATCTATAGTCAATAGTGATGATTGATGTGATCAAGAAAGATCAATATGAGCCATAATATTTCACAGTGTGTATGAGAAATTACAGCCCAGCTTGTACCATAATGTGCTGTTATGCATCTTCTTTAGATGTGCAACTCTGTAACTAACTGCTATCACTTTCTTCTTTAACTTTATACCATTCATGATCTTTCCCCTTGATGGCTTCCTGTTCCTATGATTCTGCATGAATGCCTGTATCATGCATATCACATATGCATATGTCACTGTACTGTTGAGCGCATGGGTGTGTGGTTATAACACCGTTCTCAGACCCTTGACGTACCAGGTTCAATCCACGGTTGGGACAGGATTTATTTTCTTTCGGAGGTACAATCAAAATCTGTCCTGTACATGTCGCAGCATCTATTATGGCAAAGCAGTCTATTTCCACATCCCATAGAAAGCCTCCCTGCACTCCTTCACAGGAAAACATGGAGTAATAAAAGTTGTTTTTTATTGTACTCAGCTGTACCCTAAGATCAGCAGATTTTTATTGTACCCTGATATCTCTTCTCACTGTAATTCTCCATAAAATAGATATTTGAGTATTCTGCCATCTTCCATCCTCCTAGTGTGTTCCAGCCATTTGAGTCTGTGCAGACTGATAAATAATGTGGAAAAGGTATTACCTATTCTTTCCAATACATCCCTAATATTAGTAACTTTGTCCTGTCACATAACTCCAATTATTGCATGTAGACACCACATGTGAAAGCTGTTCAGTCATTGTGCATATAGGTTGCCCATGCTTCACTGTGATAAAGGAGAGTCCTGAGGATGCAAGCCTGGTAAACCAGGAATTTTTAGTTTTTATTGTTAATTTTCTGTTTCCCCAGATCCTTTTGTTTGTTTATTTTTTTTAATGTTTTGCCAATCCTGATGCTTATTTATTGTTGACTGAGGATCCTAGATATGTAAAGTGGTCAACAACATTTAGCTCATCACCATTGATAACATTGGTTACTTTATGACAGCCTGCATCATAATTTGTTCCATATTTTTACTGATAGTCCAATCTCATGGTAGGCATCAGAAAAGGCAGCTAGTCAGTTTTGCAGTTTTTCTTTTAAGTGTCATAATTACAGCATCATCTGCAAAGAGTAACTCTCTTATAAAGATCTTCTTTATCATGTTTTTTAGCATTCAAACTTTAAGCATTGTAGAGGCCACTAGTGTTACAAGAATGGATGAATATACCACTATCCTGGTGGAAAAAAACAATATATCAAGAGGAGAATTATGTTCCAAAAAGCATCTATGATTTATTGTCTTTTCCACAAATACCGTCAGGCATCATGGGGAGTTGAATTTTCCTATCTTTGGTCATCTTTGTTGCGCTTTCCATGGTCAGGCTGTGGTTCTTAACAATCTCTCTGATTGAATCTTCCCCTTTTATTCTTGGTCTTTCTCTTGCCTTGTAGCCGTTCTTTCTGCTGTTGTATTCCTTGATGGCTGATTGTGATGGTTCCATTTGCATAAGGTGTCCAAACCAGTTGGTCTGCTGTCTGGTTATATATTGTTTGCATGATATAATCTTTACTATATTTCTGATGTCTTCATTTCTCATTCTTTCTCTTCTGGTGAGAAATTATAGCCTTTCTCAGGCATTTCATCTCACATATTGTAATCTTTCTCAAGAGTGTTTTTGTCAGGGGCCATGTCTGGCACTGGTAACATTTAGTTGGAATAAAGATGATGTTTAGTATCTGTTGTTTGGTTGCCATGTTAATCGCTGGGATTTTAAGAAGCGGTGAAAGTTCGTATGTTGCAATAATTGCTTCTTGACACCTCATCTCTATCAATTCTTTTGTCTTCGGTAAAAATTCTTCCTAGATATTTAAATTCTTATGTCTGTTTTAATTTCAGAATAGCGACAAGAATTCAGCCTTGTTTTATACCATTCATGTTCACAAACTTCTCTGAAGTGTCTAAGTGACACACAAATGTCTGTGTGGAATGACTCAACTATACTTAGGAAGGTTAGTAGGCATCCGGTCTTCTTGAGTGCTTTGAATAAGCCATCATGACTTATAAATTTGAATGCCTTTGCAATATAAATAAAAACAAAATTGTTCAGGTAGTTTGGAAGAAGAAGAAGAGGATATAAATAAAAACATTGAATATAAATATATAAATATAAATATAAATAAAAAAATTGAAAAAGAGGATATAAATATAAATAAGAGGATATAAATTTGAATGCCTTTGCAATATAAATAAAAACAAAATTGTTTAGGTAGTTTGGAAGAAGAAGAAGAGGATATAACACAAATTTCTTTAGGCAATAATCCAGGCCAGAGCCAACACTTTTATTGTTAAAACATCAAAAATATATAGATCACCACCACATGATGCCTCATCCAATACACTTTAGAAAATGTATAGTTATCTGGCTATCTGGTCCTGTTAGTTAATTTTAAACATGTTTCTGACATTTTAGTTAAACTAATCAAGATGTAAAATAAAACACAGAAACATTATGGGTGATTCTATTGATAAATAGAATCACCCATATAGACATCTATTTTGTTTTTTATTTTGTCGTTTTCTGTTGTTTGTCTCTTGAAAAAGGTTCAATTTGAGCCGATACGTGGAGAATTGTCCTGTTTAGTTTTATTGTATGTTTTTTTATATGTACTTTTTTAAATATATTTTTATTAATAGGCCAGGTAAGTGTTTCAGTAACCTGTTTACCTCATTTTGCGTTACTATTGATTCTATTGAACAGTTTGAGGATTAATATAGATATGAAATAAAATAACTTACTTTCTGGCATAATTCTGCTGGGCACCAGTTAGAAAAGCCTGTGTAAAGAAAAAGCCAGAAATCCAAAACACAGATGGTGGGCCATTATCATACCAATCTTGCAAAAATGTGAGTCTTGCCATGAAATCATTGACATAACTTCCAAGTGGTTTCAGAGAAGGGTAGGATTTTTTCATCCACATTCCAGGAATTTTGCCCTTCAGAATGCTCAGTACAACCTCTTCAAGGTCAGCTGACATCACAACAAGACCCTGAATAAACAATCAAAATGTCTCTTTACACGTAACACAGTAATATCAAATCACATAAATAAGCAATACCGGGTAATCAAAATTAAAAAAAACAATTCAAAATTAATAGTAAGCCTATATCCTATTCAGGATTCAGCCATCAACCAACCCATAATTTTTTTGTGCTGCAGTGATTGTCTTAGCAGTATTGATAGATATAATTGATGCCTTTAAGATATGTAGGCCTATAGGGTAGCTGGGGGCAAAGTGTCACACTTTTCTCATTTTAGCGTATTCTGAAAGGTTAGATGGCAGAGAAGTGTGAGAATGTGGAACCTGGAATGAAATAGCCTAGGTTGTGACAACCACTGAGACATATCCCTGCTCTCTATAGCAGGCAAGATCCTGGCTAGGGTCCTGTTAAACAGACTGCAAGCTCATCTTGAGACAGATCTTCTTCCAGGGAGCCAATGTGGCTTCCAATATGGCAGAGGTATTGTTGACATAATATTCACTGCCAGAAAACTACAGGAAAAGTGTCATGAACAGAACATTGGTCTCTACACCACATTTGTCAACCTAACTAAGGCATTTGACACTGTAAATTGAAAAGGATTATGGAGGATAATGGCCAAATTTAAATGTCCTGAAACATTCATCAACATGGTTCACCAGTTCCATGATGGTATAACAGCATGTGTACAAGATGACTGCACACACTTAAACCCCTTTCCAGTGACCAACGGCATCAAACAGGGTTGTGTCCTGGCTCAGACGCTCTTCAGCATGGTGTTCTCTGCCATGTTAAATGATGCCTTCCAGAATAACAGTGCAGGAATTTGTTTTTGCTATCGAGCTGACGGAGGACTATTCAATCTTAGTAGATTGAAGGCCAAGACCAAAACTAAGACGGACATTGTTCGGGACCTCTTGTTTGCCAACGATTGTGCATTAAATGCTACCAGTCTGAAAGACATGCAAGACAGCATGGACCTCTTTTCTTTGGCCTGTGATGTGTTCGGTCTCACTATCAGCACCGCGAAGACTTTAGTAATGTATCAACAAGCGCCAGGTGTCTCCTACACAGAGCCAGTGATCGCAGTAAAGGGAAAAAAACTTAATACTGCCAATAAGTTTGTATATCTCAGCAGCACACTATCACAAACTGCGACAATTAATGAGGATGTTGCCCTGCGTATTGCTCATGGCAGTGCAGCATTTGGGAGCCTTCTTGCCAATGTCTGGATCAGGCGTGGTTTCAGTCTGACAACTAAGTTGGACGTGTACCGCGCAGTGGTTCTACCAACACTGCTTTATGCTGCGTCATCCTGGACTATCTATGCGAGACACGCTCAACAGCTTAATTTCCACCTTCGATGCGTAAGAAACTTCATGGAAGTATGTTGGCAGGATCAAGTACCAGACACAAAACTCCTTCAAATGTTTGGTATGCAAAACATCCATGCCCTGCTGACTAGTTCCAACTCCACTGGATTGGCCACATCATCTGTATGCTAGACAAGTGTCTTCCAAAGAGATTATTCTATGGGGAGCTGTGCGATGGTAAATTTTCAAGTGGAGGGCAGAAAAAGTGCTTCAAAGATCACCTAAAAAACTCTCTCAAGTACTGCAGCATTGATCCTAGCTCCTGGTAGATGACAGCCATTGATTGTTCTACTTGATACATCCAGATCACTGCTGGCATCACTAAATTTGAAAAAAAAAGGATACTGCGGAAAAATTTACAGACAGAAGCAGAAGGACAAATCTGAAAATTCTACTAGCCCGAATCCTCTACCTTCCTGCATGCACTGCAATAGAAATTTCCTGGCATGAATGGACTCATAGGGAATTTACAAACTCACAAACCAAATTAGACAATCACAAATTGTTGTTTTTTTCTACTTGTTCATCTCATTTATTTTATTGTTTGTCATACCATGCTCATCTTCACTTATGAAGGAGGAACATCATTATCAGATGGTAGTGAGGTTAGAACATTGGTCTAACATCCGTGATGCCCAGAGCTTGGTCCCCAGTAAGGCTGGGTTTTTTTCTGTCGGAGTGTAAATTAAAAACTCACCCTGACCATGATGTGGTGACAGTAAGGGTATGTGACCCCTATCACACAAGCTACTCAAATACTCCCTGTAACCTCCCTAACAGGAAAAATACAGTATGACAGTTTGCAGCATAGCATATTCTGACAACTATACTTAACTATGAGAGCCCAAACTGCCATTAGTGTATAGCTTATCCATCCATCTAACATTAGTGTATAGCTTATCCATCCATCTAACATTAGTGTATAGCTTATCCATCCATCTAACATTAGTGTATAGCTTATCCATCCATCTAACATTAGTGAGAGTATTGAAAATATACAGCTATATCTACACAGTAGAATGAGTTGTTTTTGAACATTTATTTAAAAAAACCACTTTGCCCCATTTTTGGGAGCAAAGTGTTGCAGACAAAAAGGTGATACAAACCATTATAATGTTGAAGAGATTGCCACTGCGACAGATCAAGCATAATGGTAGTATGCAAATGTGTGCTAACAATAGATGGAATAAATAGATAGACCTAGTTTCATAACTTAAATCAGAATAAAAAGTTCAGATAAAAAAATAGTTCGCAAGTTCCATTTTAAAACTAAAAATGTCTGTGTAAGGTTGGATGATCATTATAATTTGGTGTCTCACAGCTTTAGATCGGCATCAGCAACTTCTTCATAACATAACATTTAAAAAAAATACATTTTGAATGTGACACTTTACTCCAAATCACATTGTTAGCAACTATCATAAATTCCGATGAAATAAAAAGTAGTAGGCCTATAACAAGATAATGTGATTAATTACTTAACAACACTGCATATATTTCAGTTTAAACATTTAGAAAATCATGATATTAATGACAACAGCAGGCAAAGTGCGAGAATTTGCAAAAAATAGATCAAACATATTGAAAATATATTATTCTACATAGGTTGAAAAATGACTCGTCCTTGACCTATTAAACATCACTGTGTTAAAGATTGGAATGTTCATTTTTCACCTAGTCAAGTGCGGTATCGGAAGAACCCATAGAATTTGGAAAGAACCTGCCATGACGTTTTACCCTGTATGTTTCTTTACCCCTGGCTACCCTACATAGAAAAATTGGGAGAAATTCGTAGAAAGAGAAGAAAATGAACAAAGAGGTTCTAACACACTTTGTATGAAAAAGAAACTATAAAAAGAAATAAAGATCAAACAAATAGGTATTTTGACACATTGAAAGACATGACACCTTGAAGATGAGCTTTCTTGAGAGTAAAGTCAAGGGAAGGTGAGCAAGAGGTATGCAGAGTACAAGTGGGAGAGAAACATTACGAGATGGACAGGTTACAGTCTAATAGAAAACATAACCATGGCAAGAGACAGGGGATGTTGGAAGTCCGTTGCAGCCAACCTTCATTGCAGAGACAATATGAATGATATTCAGAAGTTTGCCATTGCTTTCTAAATGTTCTGCATGCATAACTGCCCACAGCAGGAACTGAACTCAGTAGACTACAGCCTATTTACCATTACAAATGAATTCTGTACATTTTCACTACAGAAAAGGATGAATACAAAAATCTATTTTAAAATGTGTGCTACCATTGAAGGAAACACAATTTAACTTTTACGTGCGCAAGATAGACACATAACACACCGGCCATCACTATCCAAACAGCAAAATCGGCCCCAATTATGCATTTGTTTCAATTGTTCCCTATTCCCTTCATATCTGTCTCTATAGCAAAAGTCAAAAACTAAAGAAACAGTTTAGTCAATACTGAATTTTTCTTGTTAGGGAGTTGGAGAGAGGTTAGGGAGTTGGAGAGAGGTTTTGAGTGGATTGCAGTATAAAAGCAGCATGTCATCATGTTGTCATCTTGGTGTCATCACGTGGTGTACAGGGTGAATTAAAATTTACCCTCAGATAGAAAATACCCATTTCTTACCAGGGATTGAGCTCTGGACCTCACTGGTGTGAGACAAAAGCTCTAACCTCTTGGCTATGCACCTCTATACAATATAAATAAAATAATAAACCTATATATAAACATAAACAACTTTTACAATCAAATAAAAATAGAAACAATGACTAACTTTAATTGCCTTCTGGATGCTGGATAAACTGCTTCTAATTGTGCTCAACAATCGGTTGAATCTGACCATCTCCTGCACTAGTACAGTGTTCATGCTCTGGCTATTTGTATGAAGAAATCATTGATGTCGTCAGACACAACAACATAGACTATATTGATAATGTTTAACATTAGACCTAGGCTTATTATATATTGTCATTAGCTGCACTCTTACATGAAAAAGTTGACTTCTTATAACAATGAAGTAAGTCCTATAACTTTCTTGTATACTTATTTCTTCTTCTTCTGCGTTCATTCTCAAACTCCTGCAGATTAGCAGGATGTAGTCCGGAGAACGGAATGCGTTGTGTCATGGTTTACAGCATTGCTGCGATATATGCGCCTTTTAGCCTGACACATCAGACTTCAGCATGGCTTTGGGTCACTGACCCTATATGGGATGGGACAGCCAACTCCATCCCATAACCTCCTTAGTCACCTTTTACGACATGCGTAGGCTCCCCTTTCGGGCACTGGCAACACCCGGGTGGTATACTTTTTTAAAATACTGGCTATGGGTACTGGTGGTTGTTATACTCATGCCTCTGTTATCTACTATTTATTGACGTATTATCTCATTTATGATTCTCTTCTGTTGATTTCTTGATTGGAACATTTCCACATCACATGCCCTAAAAATCTAGATTGTCTGTTTCTAATTTTTGCTTTAATTTGTAAATTTACTACAGCATCTCTGAGAACTTCTACTTTAGTTTTATTGGCTTTCCATGAAATTTTCATAATTCTTCTTAAAATCCACATCTCAGTTGCCTCCAGCTTATCTTGCACACTTTGTTTCATGCTTCGCTTCCAGAAAGAAGGATTGGCTCAATATAGCATCCTAGAACTCAAACTCATGTATGCATTGATATTTTTCCATTGCATAGAATGTTTCTAATTTTTTGAAATGTTAATTTGGCCTGTGCTATCCTGTTCTTGATCTCATTGGAGCACCTGTTATCTGATGTTAAAATGGTGCCAAGATACTTGACTTTATCCGCTTGATTTAATTTTGCATCATTGATAGTAATGCTGTATTTTGGCGGTGTGTATTTCTTTGAAACAACCATTACTTCTGTTTTCTTCTTGTTTAGACTGAAGCCTCTGTTTTCACTTTCTTGTACCACGATGTCATACAGTGCTTGAAATTCATTTTCACTCCCTGCAATCAGAACTGTATCATCAGCATATCTTACGGTTATTCAGATTGTAACCTCCAACTGCTATTCCTGGCAGGGTTAGAGTTTTATATAAAATAAAACCTCTCCTAACCAAAACATTAAGCTTAACCCTAAAAAAATAATTAAATTAACAATTGATAAATATTAATTGACAAACATTGCAAAGGGAAATAATCAAATTAATAATCAAATCGGGGGTAGGAGCCCAAACAAGAACCTTCTGTGGAAAGCCACTTGTATATAGCCTCAATTAATATTCCCAAGGATGTTCTTGCTTTCATATCATGACCCTTCAGTAATTGATAAATGAAATTAAAAAAAGGAATTTGTCAATTTTCGTGTGTAATAAAGATGTGTGGTATAGTTTCAGCAATAAGCATGGGTGAGTTTAATTAGAAATAAAAGATTATAAGTATAAGGGGGGGGGGAGTGTTAGCTTTGGAAGGGCTTTACCCTCCCTCCCCACGTGAGGTGAGGAAATACAACATGAGTGCTAGAAAACAAGCAAAAGTGCTCGTAAACCACTTCACTAGAAATGGTTTTTTTTTAACGGATAATTAAAAGTGAAGCGGCAATCGTTGTTTGCAACACCCCCACCCCCATTGCTTAGTGAAGTCATATGTACAGACCAGAAGGAATACATTTCTCATATATATAGGGCTTATATATATATATATATATATATATATATATATATATATATATATATATATATATATATAAAAGAATTGGTCTTCTTCAAAATGTTTTGTGGTGAGATTCTTGCATGCTCACCAGAGTTGCCATTTTGGCCTTAAATATATATATGTATATGTAGGCCCAATGTATACATGTATATATTATGATATTTATTTCTAAAACAGTTTTTAATGCACACAAGTATAAATATTTTTCTTGGTTAGCAGTGAATTTTAAGATCCAGACATGAACTAATTGATTACCTGTAGGAAGTACGATATTTACGAAGAGCAGCATCAGTGTCAAAGTTGGCTGGTAATTTCCCAAGGATGTCTGCTGCTACTTCATCCACAATTTCATCTGTTGATTTACTTCCACTACTGGATGCTTTCGCCTGAAGATGATGTTCAAGTGATAGAACTCATGTAAATTAACAAAACTATAATACAATATTTAAAATGATGTTTAAAGTAATAATTAATTTTACAAAACCATAATAGAATGTTTAACATGATGTTATCCGGTTATAATACTTAGAAGTTATAATACTTAGAAGTTATAATACTTAGAAGTTATAATACTTAGAAGTTATAATACTTAGAAGTTATAATACTTAGAAGTTATAATACTTAGAAGTTATAATACTTAGAAGTTATAATACTTAGAAGTTATAATACTTAGAAGTTATAATACTTAGAAGTTATAATACTTAGAAGTTATAATACTTAGAAGTTATAATACTTAGAAGTTATAATACTTAGAAGTTATAATACTTAGAAGTTATAATACTCATGTAAGTTAACAAAACTATGATATTTTAAATTTTCAACCCTAGTTAAAGTGTACGCAAGCTAAATAAGTAGAAATCCTGTACTGCTAAATATCACCGAAACTGAATACATGTGATATTTCTTAGTCCACACTGTATGGCGCTAGTTATCATGTCTGACTACTGCCATCTGTCACATTTGGTGTCAATCATATCCGATATCAATGTTCACCATTGCCACAATGCCATGCTATCCAGCATATTTTCTACTTTTGTCTTTCGCTAGCTAACTTCCTGTTGTCATGATGTGCTCCATCTTTCCTTTTCTTGCAATGAGTCCACAAAATGTGGACTTCTCAATCTCTCTCTTTTTTAATTATGAGAGCTTTTCATATGAAAAACTTTAAAATGTGAACAAAGTTATAATAAACATAATATTGTCTTGTAAAGTATCAATTCTGTTGTTAAGGATGACAAGAGAGTCCTGCATATTCCATTATGGTGCAAATGAAGAAAGTGATGTTATAATGACAGTTTAAAGATAGCCACTCCACTATTGACATGCATCAAACAGGAGCAGTATTAGGCCTATGTTATTAGTTTTCTATTATGATAAACATTCATTGTTATCACAAACTATACAAATTGGTGATAACTATAAACAATCATTGCTATTATAATCTATAAACATTGGTGATAACTATAAACATTCATTGTTATCACAAACTATAAACATTGCTGATAACTATAAACATTCATTGGTACATGAAGCTCCAATATGGTCATGCATGTCCATCAATCCAGAAACTGTATGAGTGAAATAAGGAGTTTCCCATATAAATAACCAAACTGTCAGAAGATGACGCTGATAATTTCTTCACCTTTGGCATCTCTTTTTATCTTGATCTATTGTTATTTCTGTCTATCAATAGTGTGAAGGTTTTTTGTGCGCACTGTACTAAACATGAATTTATGTCAATTCTAAGTACAAATATGAATGTGGAACATCTCCATGCAAAAAATTTATTTTAAAATAATGAAATTTGTAATTATTTTTAATAAATTTTAAATTTTATATAATTAAATAAGTTAGGGATTTTGTTTTCTGTTTCTATTCATTTCTTTAAAAAAGTTTCAGTTTGACCACAATGTGGAAATGGGCTGGGTTCCTATGTTTATATTTTAATATTTGATAGTTAGAATATTCAGTAGCATTAGTACGTCATTATTATATTTCTCACTAAGAAGTTTCACGATGAAAAGAGTTATGTGGCAAACTGTTCATAACCAGAACAGGCACATCGAGTTGTGACCTCAGAGTCCTTTGCAGGCACTGTGTGCATTACACTGAAAAATTGCTGAACGATTATGAGCAACATTGCCGCACATCTAGACTTTGGTATAAAGGTACCTTATAAGGCACCACAAAGTTTCCACAAGATGGGTGCTGAGGCAGCCTTCTCCAGAATTTTAAAAAATGATTTATCACCACCTGACAACTTTTGCAATGTGTGAAAAATAGTTTCCTGCTAAGAATTGTTACTGGAAATTCTTCTTTAGCGTTCATTCTCAAGATCCCGCTGGATCTCTCTTGTAGCAGGACAATGGACCTACTAGATTTTCAGCAGAATGTGTAGTCCAGAGAATTAAAATGCATTGTGTTACCGTTTTATTTGCACCAATGACCTGACACATCCGTCTTCAGTGGTGTTACTGGAAATAAAACCTGGATTTATTACCATGAGCTGGAAATGAAAGAGTGAGCACAGAATGGCACCATTATTCCTCACTGAAAGTGCTTTTGCATACAACCACCTGTATGGTAGGTTATGTTGAAACTCTTTAGGATGAATGAAGTGTTAGAGCAATACAAACCAAATAGGAACACTGTTACCACTATTGCAGATCTTCTCAGATATCATTTTGACCCACAATGAAATTCAAATGATGTGGATTTTTTAAGTAAGGTATCTTTCTCCACATGATATTGCTCAACCCCCCTCCCATACTGCCATATTGCCTATGCAATGGCTGCAACCATTGAGGACCTCCAATTTCAGTCTACCACATCTGCTGTACTTGCCAGACCTGGCCCCAAGTAATTTTAACCTGAAAAGGTCATTGGGAGAAAGATTTCATGCTTGATTAAGAGGTACAGCAAGTGGTGTATTCGTACTTAGATACAATACATTAAGTAAATAGAGAGGGGATGTGGAAGATTATGCCAAAATATGGTTGCCAAGCGAGATTTACCATAATGGTGCAGCAATTTCATAATGGAATGCAAGCAAAAGATCAAGATGATGGAGAGTTATCAGAAACTTTTCCTGTCTCAAATGGAGCTAAACAGGGATGTATATTAGCACCTACTCTGTTTAGTATTATGTTATCTGCTATGTTAGAAGATGCTTTCAGAGATCTGGACTTAGGAGTAGACATCATATATCGCATCGATCAGCAGATCAAAGCAAATATCAAAGTAAAATTACAAACAATCAGTGATCAGTGATGTTCGTTGTTATTGTAATCATCCTTATCTCGATTGGTCTGTTCTCAGTATCTTGAGTACACAGTCCTAAATGTCTGGATGAGATCACATCTTTTTGGGGGGAAGTGGTTGGTCAAGTACGGAAAACCTGTTACTTGAGTTGCAAAGCAATTCAGTGCTGCAAGAACGGACCTGATTCAATTCCCGTCAGCTATAAGAATTCTTCTTCTTCTTCTTCTTTCCTCTTTTACCCTTTATGGATGTCGAGGGAGATACAATGTTCTTGTTCTCACTTTTCTGGCAGCTTCAGATAATGTTATTTGGTATTCGTTTAATGTCTCTTTGATGTTGCAGATCCAGTGTACTCTAGGTCTACCCTTGGCTCTTCTTTCTGCTTCTCCTCTCTTTATATATGTTTTATAAACTAATGAATCACACGGCATTCTTTCCAGATGACCAAACCATTGTATCTGTTGGTTTTGTATGTATTGTAGAATTGATATGACACTCACTCTTTCTCTTATGACTTATGACTCTTTCTCTTATTGTTTCTAATTCTGTCTTCTGGTCAAGAATATAAGAATTATTTTCATTTATTTTCATGCTTCCTACTTGAGTTTACTTTTAGGTATTATTTGCGGACCATGCCTATCCTCACTCTCAAATTGCGCATTCTCGGTATTGACTCATGTTAATTTATCTAAAAATTCTCAGATCTTGTGGTCTGACAAAGTGCACTGAATATATCAGCTCTCCATAGACTGACCATCTATTATTGTGGCATATCAACTAATTGGTTGGCCTGTTCATTTCTCTCAACAGCCGTGTATCCAGGGACAAAGATAAGCATTATCTTCCTCAGTGAGGCCCACTTTACAGCTCTCTCTAATGACTCCATCCATCCCTATGCACATCATCTGTTTTGACTTTATCATATTCGTTGAGTCACTTAATATGCTAGCAATGGAATAGACTATTTGAGCCAGAAAATAATCATTACCGTATATGATATTATAAAACATATAACTATAACTTACCCTTTTCTATTGGCCATATGATGTTCCACAATAAATTATAATTGTTGTTTTTTAAATTTTGTGTGCAGTCAATTCAATGTTGTCACAGATGAATGGCGAAACCACAGCGATGAGGCACAGGAAGCACACAGTGAACAAAATAAAACAATTGCCAAGTGTAGTAATAGTGAGTTAGCATAAAACATAAGCATGTGAACACAAACAAAAGCTGAAAATAAATATGACGTAAGCCTTGTCCATACTTTAAGCCACCTATGAAATCCATGATATACTATTTTTGCTTACAACCTAAGCACAAATATAAACTATTTATATACTAATCAAAATTATTGAAACTATTTTTTATATGTATCTTTACAAAGTTCTCTATGTTCTATAAAAGTAGCTACTATGGTCAACAATGGGAAGTAAAAATGGTCAAATGAGTGAATGGATTGTGCTTCAATTCCCATTCAATTTATTTCCAGACCAAGATCATATCAATGTGAGAGTTAAAAATACTAATCATAAAGAAGAGAGGTAACATAGAGCACATCATAACAAAAGGCAAATTTAAAACAAGAGAAGTAGGGAAAGACCATAGAGAAAAAACTGGACAGTTTGGCATAGTACAGCATCAGTCAGAAATGATAGACAGTACACTAACAAGAGTAAGATGTGGAAAGACATGATGACCAATGTTAATGGTATGGACTATAAGATAAAGATTTTTGAAAAGGACATTTAAACTATCTCATGAACAATGGACTGGGACATATCTCATAACAAAAGTTTAAAATATGAGATTTAATGATGTCATTATCAGGGTTCTATAATCACATTTTTCTAGATTTACAAAAAGAAAGAAGAGTACTCTCTTACTGAAAACCTTGACTAGTACATTTTCAACACCCTTTATTTCCTTGTTGAAATGTTTTAATTACCCTATAAAACATTTCTACCAGACTGTGGTTTTTTTCAACCTAGGTACTCTTATCAACAACTGAGTTCTTTAATGTGTATAACTTGCAGACAAGATCTCTGGACGGACATGACATTTAAACATGCGATATTGGATCACTTGGAATATTTATTCATTGTTCACATTACTGGTGACTAAAACCTTTCGAGTTTTAAGTCAGTGCTGAATCTTAATAAAAGGCTAATTCTGTCATGTTAAACTTCAAAGAGACTAGGATCTAAAGATTCTTTTTTATCTTCAGCATTCATTCTTAAACTCCCACTGGATCTCTTATAGCAGGACAATGATCCTACTAGACTTCCAGCAGGATGTAGTCAAGAGAATGAAAATCCTCTGTGTCACCATTTTATTTGCGCTAATGACTGACACATCCGTCTTTGGGAGATACAAATTCAAGATACCGGTAGCTAATCGTAACCTGTAAAAGACTATTTGCTGTGGACCAAAAATATAGAAAGTAAAGTAAATTAAATAGGTAGTCCCACTCCACAGTACAGATATGTGGAGGGGGGAGGGGTTATAAAATTAACTCCTTACTGTCAGCAAGCCACTAATACAGGAAGTTAAGCAGACTTCTTCTTCTGGTAAGCAAGTGAAACCTCCACTTTTATAGTAACTTCTAAATACATTACGGCAAGGAATGTCTTCAGTTGTCAAGTACCTATGAGACTGAAACTATCCCACTCCTCCCCCTGAAAAACAATCCCACCCCTCCCCCTCAGCTTGGAGTAAAACCAAAGAAGTCGGCGGAATTTAAGAAGCCAGTGAATTAATTACTGAGTTAGCAACAACATAAAAGATTAATAACTCTGTAGATCTTTACAATAAGATACTACTACTAGTCTGTAGAGAAACCAAGTTAGAAAATGTATTGCAATTAGAATCTGTATCAAAAATGTTTTTGTGATTATGATGACTGTTTAGTTAACTGATGCTTGACCAAGGTGAAACATATTCATGCAACAATAAACAATTTGGATTGACTGAATAATTGTCACACAATACTGAACAGTGATGCAATTGGGAGTGACAGACAAAGCATGTTTATGCATTACAGTACTAATTTGGATATTCCAGGAAAAGAGTATTTATGTGCCAATAAAATAATGTTGCAACACTGAAATATATTGCACCACTGAAATAATGTTAGGACTTTTAAAAAAAAAAAAATATTTTGCCATTTCGAACTTTAACCAAAATTTCGATTCAATAATTTACTTGTCAGCCATGATTACCAGTTAACACAAAGTTGTTATTCAATCTATCAATCAAGTAACATGCCGATTGGCATAGGAGATCATGTTTCCCCATAACTTTCTGTTTCTTGTGTTGTTAATAATTTCAGTTGTGACATTTTCTCATGCTACAGTGACAATCCATCTATACATTTCTCTCTTTGTCTCCTTCTGGCTCTTGATCTTTCTGGTGGTTACTGCTCAAGTTTTGCTTTTCTCGTCACATGCCCTAAAAATCTTGACTGCTTCTCACTTTTACTGTATTTTGTCCTTTTACTCCATCTCGGAGGACTTCTATATTAATTTTCTTAGTTGTCCATATAATTTTAATAATTCTTCTCAAACAATAGATATGTCAGTAGTTTCCAGCAGATTCAGTGTTTGTATTACTGTCTATGCTTCACATCCATAAAAAAAGAATTGCTTTGATACAACACCCTATTACTTGAATTCACTATGCATTAGTAATACTTCCTTGCACCAAATCTTTCTCAGTTTTGAAATGCTGATTTGGTGTGTAGGCCTATTAGCCAAAGTTGTTATTATAAAACATCAACTGAGTAAATTATCACAAGTATTATATCACAAGCTATACAACAAAACAAAACATAAGCCTAAGTATGATTATTCTTTCATAAATAGGCCTATAACCATTTCAGAGACCAAATATTTTGACTGATAATCATGTTGTAGGTCCCTATGTTAAATAATTGACACTACTCATATCAATATGACAGTCGATGTTATTACTGTTCACTTTCTGTTATATGTTTTAATTTTGTTTCAATTGTCTGTCTTCATAAAGGCCTTGTGGTCGAAATGTCGATTTGTGTGTGTCATTATGTGTGTTATCTAGTATCAGTAAAGCTTTATTACCCTTTTCCTGGATCTACCTGTTGGATTTCAGTTTTGCACAGTAAGTACAATTTATGTTAAATAATGTATGAGATATAAAATATGAAAGTATTTTTTTTTTAAATGTATAACAATTTGTATAATGTCTACCATATTTGTATTTAAAAAAATGCTATACTGTCTTTTTAGCTATATGAACTAATAGTTTCACCTCTTCTATAATTATTTTTCTGTCTATTTATTCATCTGTTGTGTTTTCTTCACTTATTGAATGACAATCGGTTTTCAGGTTATTGCATGTTTGGTCGCTTGATATGCAATAATGCTGTTTTGTGTCAGAATAATGGTAACTCCTTCAATCCATCTCCTACTTGGTCTCCCTTTGTATCTAGCTGTTTCCATTTTCATGTTGTATGCTCTTGCCATTGGCTAATAAGGGTTCATTATCATTAGGTGGCCAAACCATTTAGTTTCTTATTCTCAATATATTTGACTATTGATGTTTCAACAGTTTTTGTAATCTCTTCATTCCTCACATGATCTTTTCTTGTTCTTTTTGCTGCTTTTCTAAGACATCTCATTTTACATATAGTAAGCTTTTTTTCTTGTTTTTTAGTTAGAGTTTATGTCTGACATTGAAAACATAATGTTGGGATGAATATTTAATTTATGACTTGCCTTTTGAGATCTGACCAATTGAAACAGATTTGTGTTTAAAAATTGGTGTACGCTCATAAATTATTTTTCTGTTCCAAGGTTTAATCATGAAGATATTTTCACACCCTAATTACATGAAATTGTATCCTCTACTTTTGATAACTAGGCATATTTATAGTTGTCAGGTTATTGTGGAGGAAATGATAAAGCTGATGATCTGCTGAAGTGACCACTTGTGCCAGTCAATACCTAGTCCCAGATATACAATACAATTGTATAATTATATTGAATAACTGGTATAATTTAAGACATCTGCTAGGATTGAAAATTGTCAATGAAAATGATAATTTATAATTTAATAATAAATGATAAATAATTAATTTAATAATAAATGTTAATGACAATTGAAAATGCTAACTGTGAAAGCGAGATTTATACTTATCAAGATTTCTCCTCCAGGGCCAGACAAATGGAACACAATATATGGAACAAAGCAACAGCTCACAAACACATGCACATATCACACAATGGCATTGGGTCTAAGGGCATGAGCCCATGGACTGCTGGATCAGCAACAAACTTATCAAGATTCAATTATTTTCACACTTTTCAAACTCTGAGTATTTTCAGATAGGCTCAAGTTTAAACAACTATTATATAACAAATATTCTACTATTATTCACATATAGTTCTATTACCAGAGTAAGTAGAATATATTCACATATATTACCCTGGTAAGTAGAATATATTCACATATATTACCCTGGTAAGTAGAATATATTCACATATATTACCAGAGTAAGTAGAATATATTCACATATATTACCCTGGTAAGTAGAATATATTCACATATATTACCCGAATAAGTAGAATATATTCACATGTATTACCTGGCTAAGTAGAATATATTCACATATATTACCTGAGTAAGTAGAATATATTCACATATGTTACCTGAGTAAGTAGAATATATTCACATGTATTACCTGAGTAAGTAGAATATATTCACATGTAGGCCTATTACCTAAGTAAGTAGAATAGGGCCTATATTCACATGTAGGCCTATTACCTAAGTAAGTAGAATAGGGCCTATATTCACATGTAGGCCTATTACCTAAGTAAGTAGAATATATTCACATATATTACCTGGGTAAGTAGAATATTATCAAACAAAAGCTGTGTAGCCTTCTGATCCTTTGTGATGTCTGCATTGGCATGCATGCCAAATATTTCTGGGGATGGGTTGATAGGCAGTGTCCTTGTATATTCAAGATAGCTATCGTACTGTAAGCAAAAACAACTGATATTAGATATTGACACTTTCTGTAAGTTATTAAATTATACCATAGTTATTGCTTGTAAATCCTTCCAGACTGCAAGAAATAACAAGTGAACAAACAATAATATTTTTCTTCCTGAGAACCAGAACAAAAGTTATTTTACTATTTATAAACAGTAACATCATGTGAGCAATATCAAGGTATAGGCTATTTAAACATCAAAAATAAACAAGTGAAAAATGAGAATTATAAAATGTTACATCTATTCTATATGAATGTATGGCTCATAAACATGGACAAAGAATAAACAACTAGAAGACAGAATTGATACCTTTGAGATGTGGATATATAGAAGAATAGTGAGAAATTTGTGGAAAAAAGATCCTCTATGAATATTTAACCCTTTTGACCCCTGAAAGAAAATTAGCAAAGAGGTTCTAACAACACTTTATATGAAAAACGAACTATTAAATTAAATAAATATCACACCAATAAAGTATTTTGGACATACTAAAAGACATGAAACCTTGATGAAGATCTTACTTGAGGGTAAAGTCAAGGGGAGGTAAACAAGAGGTAGGCAGAGATAAAAGGGGGAGAGAAACATCATGAGATGGACAGGTTACAGTCTAAAAGAGTGCACCACCAAGGCAAGAGAAAGGGACTGTTGGAAGTTTGCTGCAGTTAACTTTCATTATGGAGAAGCATGTGAATGAAACATTAAATCAAACCTAAACATAAGAACCCAGATCTTCTTCTGTTAATTCTTTTAATTTAGTAAACCCCTCCGCAATTAACGAAGACACTATATTTTATAGTGGCAGTGAAAGGAAAGACAGCCCTGATTGTGCAAGGTATAATATGTTAAGTACAACAGTGACAACGCTAACATATTAAATTGAAATAAATAACTGCAAATAATGGTTTTGCATTACTTGGGGTTGAAATATTTATTGTTTCAGTTATGAGTACAGGCTATTGTTAGAATGCACTGGACAAGTCGATATGTTATCTGTTGCCTACAACAATAAATTCATCAGAGTATAGAATCTTAAGGTAAACTAAACACTTTCACTGCAATGGATGACTGTTGTCCTCGAAACACAAGGTCCCTTTTACTGTCATGAGATGACTATGTCCTCAAAACACATGGTCCCTTTCACTGCCATGGGATGACTGTGTCATCAAAACACATGGTCCCTTTCACTGCCATGGGATGACTGTGTCCTCAAAACACAAGGTCCCTTTCACTGCCATGGGATGACTGTGTCCTCAAAACACAAGGTCCCTTTCACTGCCATGGGATGACTGTGTCCTCAAAACACAAGGTCCCTTTCACTGCCATGGGATGACTGTGTCCTCGAAACACAAGGTCCCTTTCACTGCCATGGGATGACTGTGTCCTCAAAACACATGGTCCCTTTCACTGCCATGGGATGACTGTGTCCTCGAAACACAAGGTCCCTTTCACTGCCATGGGATGACTGTGTCCTCAAAACACAAGGTCCCTTTCACTGCCATGGGATGACTGTGTCCATGAAATACAAGGTCCCTTTTACTATATCACAGATGGCATTTGTTGTCCATGAATATGACTATTCTTCATGGAAATTTTGCTGCCTCTACATGTTTTATTCAGTGTAGGACTTCACTTCTGCCTCTACAAGTTTTATTCAGTGCTAGACTTATAAGTTATTACAAATATGATTCCAAAATGGTGAGTCAGTTATGATTGGATGTTTTATGATTTTATTGCAGATTTTTTACAAAATTCCAAAAAGGACAATATGGCTGATGATACCAGTCAAAAGTGAGCTCTCTTATTCTGACATTTTAGTGAATAATTGCGATAAAACTGATGTAGAGACAGATAGATATTTGGACTATGATTCAAGTAATGATGATAATATGTTGTACAAGATAATTCTATGAACAAGTGTTGAATACCAACATTGAAAACAAGAGTATGACACTACCATTGTTAGGTAAATTAATCATATAATAATTAGAAATGAAACCATTTTTAATACATCTAAAAGTTTCAAAGCCCTAATGTTATTTTTTATAATCATAAAATTAATCTTAAAATAATTAGAAATTAAACCATTTTTATAACATCTTCTAAAAGTTTGAAAGCCCTAATGCTATTATTTTATTTTTTAAAGATTTCTTAAAACTATCACTCGAGAAACTCATTATACCTAAAAACTAGAGTAGCAATGAAATTATTAATACTATTTGTGTGATTATATGCTCAATTCTCATAGAATATACACTCTTTATTATTCTATAAATGTAAACATATATGGGTCAATTACTGGGAGATGTGTCCCACACAATCCAACTTTTTAATATTAGACTTTATTTCATACAGCTTTCATGATGCAGAGATATAAAACATTCAGCAGCTTTCTGGTGTTGTATGAAGGCTACCAATCATTTGATCTGCATGCAACTCACTGAGAGCCCCCCCCCAAAGGGTCTTCCAGTGGAGGAGAAGGAGGGTTCACCGGGTCTCTCAATGCGTTGCGCACAGATGCTGTGTTGAATGTGTCTTTAGCGAAAGATTGTTTCATTAAATAATGTATGGTTGATTTAGTAAAAGATGGGGACACATCTTCCCGTAATGAACTCATATACATCTCTACATGCATTAAAAACACACACACTCAAACAACAATGCTTACATCTCCTTCGGGTGGGCTGTAATAGAGTTTGCTTTCATCAAAGTAGTAGTTATCACTGGCAACAATTTCTTCACAATAGAACTGATTCAGAATGGTGAGAAGTGTTCTTCGGTCCCAGTCATCGGTAACACGGCCTCCATAGTTGCATTCACCAGTCAAGTAACGTAGAGCTTCAAATTGAACATCCTGAGAATATCCAAGAAATTTTATAGATATAAAAGTAATACTATAGAATATCATACAGTTGGGGTGTGTGGTGTGTTCTACTTCACAATACAAGGCTTCAGTGTCATTGAGGTCAGTAAAGTGCTATTTATTGCTTTTTTTTAAATCTCCCAATTTTGTCTATTGTCTATCCCCAGGTGGATAATGGTCAGAATATCCACACTTGCTACTAAATGCAGGGTGGTGACTGGAAGCTTTAGTTGTCTATCCAAACGCGGATATCTTGTATTGGCTATGTTGAATCTGTATTTGTTCAGAGTTGTCTTGATGTTATCTATCCATCTTTTTCTAGGTCTTCCTCTAGCTTCATATCCAGATCTTCTTATGTTATATGTTCTTGTCAGTAGATTCATTTTCTTAAGGTGTCCAAACCATTTTACTTGTTGTTTCTCAATGTATTCTGTCCCAAATTTGTGAATACCCATTTGTACAGCAGAGATAATTAGAGAATGTACCTCGCATTTCCATACTGATATTGCTCATACAGATATAACACACACAAATTGATGTTTTAACCAGCAGGACTTCATCAAGATTACATACACAACACAAAACGATGAGTAGAAACATTGCTATTGACGTTCACATTGCAGAGTTAAATGTTCACATTTAAAACACAGAATTTGACATTTGTATGTTGTTCAATCCAAGACATTTTTAACTCTGACAATGCAACTAGCACAACACACAAACATCTGTATCTTCTTTTTTAAAGAGTATAGGCCTATGTGAAGGTCACATCTCTGCCATTTCTTCTCATCAAGGTCATACCAACTTCTAAACATATAGGGCCTAATCTCCATAACATTATTTTTCTTCAACCATTAGTAGACTATTCTGGGAACTTTTTGAAGCTATCTCATATCTCTGTCTGTCTGTGCATCTGTGGGCATATATATATATATATATATATATATATATATATATATATATATATATATATATATATATATATATATATATATATATATATATATATATATATATATATATATATATATATATATATATATATATATATATATATATATATATGTATAGGCCTAAATCTGTGTGTGTTTGCATCTGCTCATGTGTGAGTGCATGCACTCAGTCAGTTTCTCTTTTGCCAAGTTTGACACATAGGGTGGATGCCATGGTTCTCCATGCCTGTCTGTCAGTTGCTAGGGATTGCAGTTCTTGTGCATTTATGCCTGTTGATTTTAATTCATTCATAAATGTTCTTCTGAGCATTGTTTTTGGTCTTCTCTGTTTTATTTTCCTGTCTGGTGAAAATATATATATATATATATATATATATACAAATCTCAATATATATATAAATATATGTTATTTCATAATCAATGATGGTCATATAACTCAATTGAAATTTATATTAGTCATTATACCCCTTCATCCATACATTTTTGTGCACATAGGCTGTCTGTGTGTGTGTGTACGTGCAAAAGTGTGTGCATGAATGTGTTTATTGATTATCTGAACATATAATGAATTAAATTGATTCAGAAAGGAAGATTAGGTCAGTTATTTAAAAGATACTCCACCTGTAGAATGAGCTTATGCAGCCCTTATTATTCACTACTGTAAGACAAAGATTAATAGACATCTTCAGAGTACATTCTCAAACTCTTGCTGGATCTATCTTATAGAAGGACGATGGTCCTACTATATTTCCAGCAGGATGTAGTCCAGAGAATGAAAATGTGTCGTTCCGCTGTTTTATCTGCACCAATCGCCCAATTCATCCATCTTCGGCGGGAATAGATTTCAATAACAAGGTCAAGTAATAATGATAGCTTTCAGTTTGATAGTATGTAAATGTAGACATAAGCCTAGCAAGCACTTACATCATACTCGCTCAGGAACATCTGCAGTTGCTGCACACTAATACGTAAATCTGTCTCATTATACTCATAAGGAATGTTCCAGCCAAGAGGTCCAAACTTGCGCCGCTCTTGTACAAGAGCGTGGAAAAAGCATAAACCATATAACATCTTCTTGAACTCGGGCTGTTGGAATGTCAATAAATGTGATTCAGATAAAAAACTTGGCAGCAAAAATTATATCTATCTATCTATCCATTTATATATATATTGTATTTTCTCTGCTTTTGCTGTTATGTATTACAGGATTGAATGTAGGTCAGTGTTTGGGCTATAATACATTAGATCACTGGATATGCAGTAATATTGTGACATCTCAGAATGTTGGTAATTCCTTCAATCCACCTTCTTCTTGGTCTTCTTCAGCCTATAGGTGTCTCCACTAGCATGTTGTATAATCTTTCTGCTGGCCAATATGGGTTCATTCTTATTAAGTAGCTGAATCATTTCAGTCTATGTTTTTCAATATATTTGACCACAGTTCCATTTGTTCCAACAGTTCTCTTCATTTACATTTATATTTCAACAAAACACATTAAAAATAATGTCTTACAGTCACAAAATGGTATTAAAAAAGGGTACTATTAGTTGTTTGTCTATTAGTTGTTTGTGTAATAGCTGTTTGTCAATTGGTTGATTGTCTATTAGTTGTTTGTGTAATAGCTGTTTGTCAATTAGTTGTTTGTCTGTCAGTTCTTAGTCAATTAGTTGTTTTTCTATTAGTTGTTTGTCTATTAGTTGTTTACCTATTAGATGTTGGTATATTAGTTATTTATCTATTATTTGTGTGACAATGAGCCTCCTTTATGAATACATCTTTATTTAGCTTTAATTAAATAATTGAACACAACTTTGCATTGATCAATAGACACTTTGATTCATTCATTGCTCCTGTAGTGCGATTATACATTACATAGAGCTAATAATGTACCTCACCATTTACCCGGTATTCCTGATTTCATCAATTTTCTAGATCAAGAGATTCACCTCACCATTCATCCCTGATTTCATCAATTTTCTAAATCAAGAGATTCACCTCACCATTCATCCCTGATTTCATCAATTTTCTAGATCAAGAGATTCACCTCACCATTCATCCCTGATTTCATCAATTTTCTAGATCAAGAGATTCAATGCTGATATAGTTTCCAGCAATATATAGTTTTTTTTTCCATCAGAATCATTAGTAAATGGTTGTTAACTTCATACTAAAACCTAAAAACTAGGGTACCAGCATGTGAGACTTAGATCACAAGGAACCACAATCTGAGCCTAAGGAAAGAGTACCAGATCTTCTGGGAAAATAAAAGTAGCAGACATGATGTTGAGCATGACATCAAAAAGTATGTAATTTGTCATGAAACATGTGTCTTACTCATCAATATGTATAAATAGTGTTAAATATATGGACCTAATAATGTACTCATCAATATACCTCAATAGTGTGAAATATGTGGACCTAATACTGTACTCATCAATATGTATAAATAGTGTTAAATATATGGACCTAATACTGTACTCATCAATATACCTCAATATACCTCGGAAAAAATGCTGCCTAGACATTTAAATTCTTTGGCTTATTTCACTTTGGTGTTGTCTATTGTAAGCATTATGCTTGTACATTCATAAATTAGAGTATGCCGTAATAATACTGTCAAATTCTTTAATGCGAGATGTGGTGGGCAATTTGTTATGGGAAAAAAATTCAACAACCCTTAAAATGTCCCCACACTACAGTTACAATTTGACCTTTTTACCCCATGCAGACAAGAAGCTATAAAATTGCAGCTAATATAATCTTCTGTAATAAGAATCAAAACCAAAAATACTACTCTATTTTGAAGGAAATTAAAAGAAACATTTCTATTTACAGTCAAAAAAAATTATAGGCCTATATTTGTTTATATAATTTGATCATTATCATCAGGTGCCAAGCCGGCTGGCGTAGGTGATCATGGTTCTCCACAGCTCTCTGTCTCCAGTATTATGTATCAAACTCGCTGTTGTTTCCCTGCTGTGCCAGGTTGTCAAACTGTCTAATATTTTCTCACGTTATTACCATTAGTCTCAGTTGCCTTAAATCTTGCCTGTTGTGACTATGTTCTCCAAACCTCATTGTCTCATGAAGTGACCAAAAAATGAAGATTGTCGTTTTCTTATATTATTGATAAAGAATAGCATTAACGAAAACATTGATAAAGTTAAACATAGTGAAGTTATACACATGCTAGAGAATTTGAACATCGGCAATAAGGATTTAAGAATCATCAAGAACATGTACTGGCAACAAACAGCAGCAATAAGAGTAGGAAATAAATTTGGCCCTTTTCAACAAATAAAACAAGGAGTTAGACAGGGATGTGTATTTTCACTTTATACAGTGAAAACATAATGCGTGCAATAGTTGATATCCCTGGAATATCAGTGGGAGGACATAACATAAATAATATAATTTTATACAAATTCATAAATAACACTTTCAAATTGTATGTAAGCTTTCACTGTATAGCCTAATATATAGATACAATAAGTTTATTTATTTTCTAAAAGAAAATTAAACTTTCAGAAACAGGCTAGGTTTAGTGGAATTTTAAAATGCAAAAAAAAAAGGAAGAAAGAAAAACCATGCAAATTGTTAAGTAATCTAAGAAGAAAACACACACAACAAATGATTGTCCAAAGTCCTGCAAATATATAATGTTTTCGGCCTTATTTCTGATAATTAATTTGTTTACATTTTGGTAGGTGTGGTGCACATTTTATTGCTGTCCATCTTGATTTCAGTAATAGTTTTTTCATTCCGTTCTCATTTCCCGTTCTCTTTTAAAAAAATCCCACCTCCATGACAACTTGTGTACATATATGTCATTGTCACTGACATTGTGTTATTCAATGTTTGCATTATAGTGCCTCTGTGATAGTACCATTGTTATTACTATTTTATTGTTTGTTTTGTATCTTCTTGAACAAGATCTTGATGTTGAAATGTTTAAAAGTCTTGTATATTGTTATTTTATGTTTTTGTACATACACTAGTCCAATGTGTACTGCAACTCCTTAACAGGAAAAATGCAGTATTGACATAGTCCAATAATCTATTGGTCATCATAAAAAACGACAAAACTTGTGTTCTATGTAAGTAGGTACACTATAAATATGTATGTTTTCAAAAAATGTTTGCATTATATTTAAATAAAGTGTTGGCATTAGACCCCTATATTTAATCCATAGTGATACTATTATCTATGTATTTATGTGATGTGTCCATTGCAGAACGTTGTCCTGACTGCCACAATGTAAGCATCTTGATTCTGTGATAACAATCCAGCTTCTCCCAGTCTCATATCCAGAAGGTCTTTGATATCCCATGTCCTTGGTCTGCCTCTTGTTATTTTTCAGAACCTTTCCCTGTATTTTTATATAGGCCTAACCAAAATGTGTTAGTTTGTGTTTTTTCATAGTTTTGAGGAGCCGGTCTTCTTCTAAGCTCAACTCTTTATGATCATAGAGGTACTTGTTTTGAATAAATTTTTACTATGACAGTTCAGTTAAAATGTTAGTATCAAGCTATAGGCCTAGGCCTTATTTCGTGACCTGAAGTATTAGCATTACATTTCTATTATATTTCAGATATTGTAAGCATTTGGGCATATATTTAACTTTAAGTGTTAGCAATAGGTCTAATAGGAAATGTAGGCCTGGACTTTACTCAAATAATATGTAATATTGTAATAAAGGCTGAGATTTTACTCAAATAAAATGTTATGGTTGTATTTTATTATAGGCTTATTTCACTCAAAATGAGAGCTTTCATGTGAAAAATATGTGATGTAATAAATTTGATCACATTTATAATAATAAATAGAATAAGCCTATATTTGTTACAGAGAATTATGTTTATAAAATACAATTATCAATAAGAACATTACATGACATTTATAAAACTTGAATCATGCAAATGAGAAGCACTGAGCACATCTCACAGCTTAATTAGGAAACAAAGACTCATAAGAGGTCCAAAACAAACAGCATACATATTGACTTCAAATTGTTCAGAAAGCAATAGCAACCTACTGTATATAAGTGTTGCCTAGAAAATCACTACAACCAAAATATATTTGCTATTTTGATCAGATATATAAAGTCCTGGACAGGATAAGCAAACAACCTGCTAAATATGTAGGGCCTATAGTTAGCACACTCCATACAGAAAACCAATATGATCAACTGGAATCGACATCTAATATAGCAATAAGCTGCTAAAAAAGGCAAGGCAGTAGTACTGTTAATGATGTATGAATAAAGAATCACATACAATGGGTGAAAACATTTTAAACAGTCATTGTAATAGTCTTTTCAATAGCATAGGCCTACCTATGGTGTATTGTAAACATTGATATATTAACTGTAATATAAATTATGTTTTCAAATTACAAGTTAATTTTACCATGATAACCAGTGGCTTCATCATGGAAATATCATTTACAGCCTGAATAAATGTTCACTAGGCTGTAGCCTGCTTTCCTTAAAACAGTCAACTGATATTTCTAGCAGTGAGCAGATTACAAATAGACTATAGGCCCTACATGCACACTGGCTCACATAAATATCATACACACTATCTGTGCTCACATAAATATCATACACAATATCTGTCAACTGTAGTGTAGTAAAGGTAGGTCTATAGACAGCATCCTATAAATATGCTTCAAAATTTGAAATGTTTTAATTATGTAAGCGCTATTTTTTAAACTTATGACAATTTTGTATTAAATGGTTCCATATGTTACTGACACCATAAATATTTATGAAATTATATTTCTTGTCCTTCATTTATTCAAAATTGGATTTATTGCCAGAAAATAATCAAAATAAAGTCATATCATAGGGCCTATTTATGAATTCTTATTTTGTCTGTAAGTTGATGTTTTGAACTTTTCTGGTCATATTTTTTTGTATAGATTGCTATATATTTTAACAGAATAAAAATAACTGTCAAAGTGTATCATTCTATTTATTGACCAGATAGTATTTTTATTTGTCTGCACAATGGCACATCATCTGTAAAAATCTGGTATAAATTATTAAAACTATAGCAGAGTTTATTCATTGATCATTCAAGAAGAAAATGAAACACAATTATGTCACAGCCTGTAATTGAGTTCAGTATCTAACGTGCTAAAGCTACAGTACATAGGCCTATATAGAAAAAGTAGACCAATATAAAATGTATATAAAATGTAAAAATATAATATAGTAATAGTAGGATATATAAAAAGTAGCAAATTGTGAAAGTTTCAAGGATATGACATTTCTAAACTTCTCAACCCCAGATACAGTGGAATTCCTCTATAGTGCATCCTTTTATTAAAAATTTCCATAGGTCTATATAACAACACTTTTCAAAATCCCCAATTAGGTCTATATTTAGGCCTAAACTTTATAGGTTGCACTGTATAGGCTATAGCAAATTTCTGTTATTACACACATATTTTATTGGTATAGACCAAGTTGTTATACTGAGATTCCACTGAATTATCAAATAAAAGCAACCCACACAAAATATGAACCTAATACTTACAATAAATATTTTTGTCCATAGGCCTAGCAGTTTTTAGTTCATCAATGAATAAAATAAACGGAATCCATCAATATATGAAACCAACAAATTAATCTATTATAAGCTACTTATCAGTGTCAAATTAATGGTGGTAAAGTCATTTAACCATGTTACCCCACTGTGCCTTGTTCTCAGCAACACTTTACAGCTTAGCAAGTCTGAATCTCTTTATTCCTTTAAGACTATTTTTTGTGTGGCTTTATTGCTGTTATTCAGTGATAGTATTACTACCCTATCATCACCAAGGAGCTCTAAACTTGTGAAGGGTGTAAACTCTTTAGCAATAATATGTTTGCCCTTATGAATTTGAGTACTTCACAGTTTGATAAATTGGGTGTCAAAATCACTGTGTGCATCCTGTGTAAGCAGCAGATCTCAAGATTTAAAATGTATGTCCTTCCCCATTTTGTTTAGAAAGAAGTATTGACTAATTATGTTGTACAATTTATAATTGAAGTGCTAATTTGAAGGTCTATTTACTCTGAAAGATAACAAAATTGATCAATCAATAAAAATGTGATGTCATAGACTAAATTAATTTTCTAGGCCTACTTGTTATAACTCTTAAACAATGCAATGATACCCTACAATGTGATCAATTGCCTTCTGCAAATACAAATGATTCATTTAATTTGACAATTTGCATTTCTTGAAAATTAACTGGATAATCCAAGGAACTTTCACAATATTAAATGTTAATAACAAACAAAGAGTACTAAAGAAATAAAAAATAATAAGATATTACCGCATTCTGTGGACACAAAAAAAACCATTGAAACAATTAGGTGAATATTTAAGTGAACTTCAACATAAACAAGAAATGTGGAAAATAGCAAACATGTTGAATGAACTAAATTATAAAGCTCAAAAAAGAAAACAAGAGAAAAAGTGAGAAACTTAAGCAGTAAAAGAAATGAAAAGTACATAACATAATAACGTCAACTAGTACGGATCTTCCATATTAATATGGATTTCCCTCCTCCCCCATTTCAAATGTGAAATAGGCCTAAGTGACATTCATTTTCATGCATGGCAATGAGAGAAAAAATCGGCTGGCAAGTTCTACCACTGTATTGTGCATTAGAGCACTAGATTAGGATGACATATTGCACTCCTTATGAGAAACTGCACAGGGAAAGTAACCAAATATTCAAGACAAAAGACTTGTTCTTTTATGATGGACCTCAGTCATAGGAAAACAGTGTAGAAATATATTTGTTAATGACTTCTAATATCATTGAGAAAAATATACATAACATAAGAATTTTTGAACATAAATGCATCAAATATATTGTGTATTACCTACAATGACATACAATATGCATCCCATTTCTGTTATGTTATGTTCCTCCAGGGCCATAGGCGGCACATAGGGCAGAAACCATAGCTTTTCATTCTGTCTTTGTGTTGCCAGGTCTTTCAATTGTTGCGTGTTGTTTAGGTTCATTGACATGCCTTCTCTATTAATGGTTCTTCGTAGAGTTTCTCTAGGTCTCCCTCTTCTTCTTACTCCAGGTGGCACCCAATATAGTGACTGCTGGGGAATTCTTAGGCTGTTCATTCTGAGAACATGGCCGATGTAAGTCCAATGCCTTTGTCTAATGAAGGAAGATATATAGGTTTGTTTGCTTTCCTCTCTTATAGTAGTGTTAGATTTAAAGTCACTCCACTTAACATTCAGAATGGTACGTAGGCATTTGTTTTCAAAGGAGTCTAGTCTCTTATCTGTGGCTTTTGTGGCTTTCCAACTTTCGCATCCATATGATAGAATAGGGATGATGTTGGAGTTAAACAACCTGAGTTTTGTGGTGTTTCTTAGCGTGTTTGACGTCCAGATGTTACAAAGTTTATTGAAAGCACCCGCTGATCTCATTTCTGATAACATGAAAATACATGTAGTGAACTATTTCTACAAGTGAAAATTAATTTGGTCCAAACTGTTAAAATAAATCCAAGTCAAGAAAGAGTTAATTAGATTGTCTATATGATTTTTTGGCCTTTTCTACAGATAGGGCCTATAAATTATCTAGCAGCTAAAATAGCCTGATCTGCTAGATTCCCTACACTATTTATGTATAAAAATAACACTAAATAATTTAATGTTATTATAAATGTAATATCATTAGCAAGTTTTCACAGTGAATCCATTGTAAAGCAACATGTATCACATTATATCTCTTGTGGAATATTACATCTCATGTGGAATTTGACTTATTTAAGAATTAAATGGCATTAACTTCCATTTTTACTAATCACAGAAGCATAGTTATTGCCTTTCAGATGAATTGTATCCAACAATGACTTGATATCAGCAGAAAAATGTATTCAATATGTGTATAATTTTGTTCAGTACATAAGAATTAAAGATCATCAGAATTATAGTACTTTTGATAATTTTTTTTAACGCCAAATATTTTCAAATGTACATGGAGTCACTGGATCATGGGTCACTTTGAATTTTGTTTTGTCTATCAGTTCATTGATGAAACAAATAAAGAACCTTCATTGTGAGAAGACATTGTCAATTTCTACAATGCCTCATTAAGATGAAATGAGCCCTTATATAATCCTGCTCATGATGTTTTGTTTATATTAATTGAATTGTCTACAGAGATACCTGGGGATTATTTCTGGAAGCGATGGAGTTACGTGCTATAAGTGGTACACTCAGTAGAAATTGTACCATTTTGTTTAGAGGGATGGAATACGTATAGTGTAACCAGAGTACAAATGAAATCAGTTCCCTATACCTTTTCAGTCTATTTTAAGTTTTTATAGGTCTCTCAAGACAGGAGTGACAACTAATGTTCTTACTATCTTATGTACATTGCTTATCTGTAATTTAACAAAATACTACTTTAATGCTGTTTTTTAGGCTAACAGGAATTAAACCAGGTACATTCTAGTGACACCGAATCACCTTGCAACTCAAGTAAATGGGTTTTTCCATAAATGCATCCCCCTGTAGTTAATGAGTTTGCTTCTCTTTTGGAGAGATGTGCCCTTTTCAACCAGAAAACAAAATTCCATTAGGTTATATCAGGACACCTTATTATTATAAATAAATTTTGTGCCACTAATGTAACAATCAATTATGTGATTATACCTCTTGTTTGCAACCATTGAAAAACACTGGATCTGATATTGGGTCACTCATATATGACTTCAAGATGTTAAACCGCAAACCACTGGGTGGTTCATTTGTCATCTTGACACCATTTTGTAAGATGGAGACTGGGAAGGTTTCAGATGGATATGATGTGAGCCACAGTCGGAAGTCTGGATGTATTGTTTCAGGATTGAACTCCTAAAATAAAGAAACAATAGCTATTCAATAGAAGAATATATAAACATGATTTTTGCTCCACAGCTCATAACACAGATTGTTCAAATGTAAGAAATTCAAGAAATGTGAAAATGGTAATAACCCCTTTTCTGTATAATTAGTTTTGATTACAAAAATTTCACATTCTCTGTAATTCTTATCTTCCCAGCACAATTTGCTGTTTGCTGTTTATTCTATACTTCTGTACATAGTTATCAGATTCATAAAGAATATGTATGTTGGTAATTAAAATAATAAAACTATGCTACATCTATTTTGATATCACATCCTGGATATATGTGAGGGTGAAATGAAAACTTTAAAAGTGTCATGGTTTATCTTTATAAACCATTGTGTCTATTTATATGTCTGAAATATGTTAGCTTGCATTTTTTGGATAGTTGTGAGAAGCCAGTCTTCTTATGTTGAGGTCTTTGTGGAAATCTGTGTTGGTTCATCTTTTTGTCCATGATATTCTTAGAACCTTTCTATAACATTTGATTTAAAATGTTGATATTTTCTTTTCCATCGCAGATGCCATTGCTAACATCTCACAACCATATTTTGTCACTGAAATATACAGTTTCTTAATAGTTGCAACTTTATTTCAATTTAACAGCAGCTATAAAAAGGATTGTGTGTGAGGACAGGTTGCACAACAACTTGATACCATTATTTTAGCAACTTGATACCATTATCACATCAATTTGATACCATTATCACATCAACTTGATACCATTATCATAGCAACTTGATACCATTGTTGCTACAAATATCTAAACCTGGTACTTGATACCATTGTTGCTATAAATATCTAAACCTGGTACTTTATACTATTCTTGCTACAAATATCTAAATCTGGTACTTGATACCATTGCTGCTACAAATATCTAAACCTGGTACTTGACACCATTGTTGCTACAAATATCTAAATCTGGTACTTGATACCATTGCTGCTACAAAAATCTAAACCTGGTACTTGATACCATTGTTGCTACAAATATCTAAACCTGGTACTTGATACCATTGTTGCTACAAATATCTAAACCTGGTAGGGATCAAACTATGTTACAAGAATTGCTCAAAATAACTGAATAATAACATCATAATAAATTGGTGAATAATTTCCCTCAACAAGATAACTAAAGTAACAACCACCAATCTCACCTCACATATCTTCTCAAGTGTAGGCATCCATGATGATGCCAAATGGCAGTTTTGCAGCACAACCCAAGTTCCCTCCTTTACTCCTGTCTCAATCATTTTAAGAGCAATTGGTCCTTGACCTTGACCCAGAGAGAGGGAATCAAATTTTCCACCTCCAAAGCCCTGATAATAATAATGAAAGAAACATAAATATAACATGAAAAATAATAACATGTTCCAAGGCAAATGTAGAATCTAGACAGAGTGCTGAACAATGCCCTATGCCTTATTAGTGGAGCAATGAGATCTACACCAATGGTTTCATGCAAAATACATACAAATGTAGCACCCCTTGTGATACGGAGAGATATTGCTGCAATGGAGGCTTATGAAAGAAGCAAAAGAATGAACAAAGACCACCCAAATAAACAACTTGTAGAAAACTGGCAACTAAACCACAGAAATAAACAATAGTCAGCCCTCAGCCATGTCAATGAAATAAAAGACAGCTATCACCTCCCAGACAAGAGACAAGAACTGCAAAGAGTAGACAAATATTTACCACCCCACACGTTTTAAATTGCCAGAAGCCAAGACACAATTAAGAGATAATGCAACAAAAAGTTCTGATCCAGTAAGTCTTATGTAAGCAACACAGAAAACAATAGACACCTACCCAAAACAATGGATTCATGTCTATACTGATGGGTCTGCTTTCAAATCCACCATCAAAGCAGGTTATGGTGTCTATATAGAATATCCAGATAAAACATTTGATGAGTTCTTTGATGCCTGTGGGGAGATATTTTCTAAATATGAAGTTGAAATAACAGCACTAGAAGTTGTCTTGTACCACCTAAAGACCATATTTGATGCCTTTCCATCATCAAAAATCCAAAACATTGTGCTTTTTACAGACTCTATATGTCCACTTTTCCCGCACTAGAATGTGATGGACATTGTAAACCTGAGCTAGTTGAAATATATCACCATGCCTACCAGCTGGTAATATTTTATGAAGTGGTTTCCTGACCACTCAAACACACCTCGCAGACAGACTAGCAAAGAAGGGAGCACAAAAAGAACAGCCTTATACACAAATGATCATGTACACAGTTAAAATGATGTTGAAATCTGTGAACAAAGAGAATTGGATAAACAGATTGGCCATGGGAAACACTGGGAGGGAAATCTATAAATATATAACCAGTCCAAATCCTAAAGACAACATCAACCTCCTGGGAAGGAAGGAACAGAGCATCATTTTCTTACTTCGCACACAACATGTACAGCTTAACAATAACCTGAACAGAATACATCCAGAACACACTCCAGGGTGCAAGCTGTGCACTCATCCCTATAAAACTTTTGACCACCAGCTTTTTTAATGTCCAGCACTAGATGGCATCAGGAAATGCTTCTCCAAAGAAAAATGTACTAGTTCTCAGTTACACTCTTCCAGACTTCTGGTATATGTACTTATTTGCTCTGTTATGTCATCATAGACAGTTCTGTTCTTTACTCTACATATATGTTATGTTGAACAGGATAAAGGTCTTTTGGTTGAAATGTTGATCTAAAAAAAATTCCATGTGTATTTTCAGTGATTAGCACAACTTCATGAACCTGTTTTCAATTTTCACCTGTTGAATTATATTTTTTCTACAGTCTTAACCTATCAGTAATTCTCATATTAGATGCTGCTATATTTCTCCATCTGTGTCAATAGCTGCATTCCAAGTAGGCCATAAGCAAACATTTGAATGACTTCAATAATCTGAGCATTGTAAGGTTTATTTTTGTAAATTATTAATTCTTATTTGTTTTGTTTTATTCATACTGATTTTTTTCATCGAAAATGACTGTTTCAAGTCATTGCCTAAAAAAAAAGGGCAAGACAACATATTTCCATTCTCTGAAATACATCCTACTGGAAATCTAATATAAACATTGTCCTGCTACAAGAGAGGTTGAGCAGGAGTTTGAGACTGAACTCTGAAGAAGATTCATACTGATTTAACCTGTAGCAGCCCACCTAAAATAATGCATATTTTCTATGACACTTGTCCATTTTTTATGACTTCTAGTTTTTCTGTACGTGTTTGATTTTTTGGCACAACGTTTTTATTTATTCAGTTATTGCACTTATGAAAATAAAACCCAAATTAAATACCAATAAGAGCATATAACAAAAGATTATCTGGGAGTAAAGCCAAAGGTAGACCAAGAAAACGGTGGATATAAAACATTGAGATAGTATTCAACAAACATGAACTAAATGCAACCACAGCAACACATCTGGCTTTGGAACGACAGCTTAAGTTTCCAACCCTACGCTTAACGGCAAGTGTGAATACAATCAACATCATTCACCTGGGAACAGACAATAGACAATTGATTTCAAATTCGGAGACAATAGAGATAAATGGATGCTGGATATGATTTGGAAGTGTTACTTGCTTGTGTGTGTCAGTGTTATGTTGTGTACAACTAAAATCGAGAATGTGGACAAACGCACACAAAGAACTTACTGCCTCAAGGTCATTAGTAGACCTAGCTGTACAAAACATGGCTCCTCAAATTCCTCATCGTAAATGAATGTATTTACATCACTATTAAATATTATCAACATCTCCCTCAAACCATATACATTTATTTACAGTACCTGCAACACTAAAGCTTTAAATTTCATCCTTCTCTGAATCATAATCCATGAAGAATTAGCGAAAAATGGCAACTCTGAAGTTCGGCCTACAGAATTTGGCTTGCAAACGTGAAAGGTCAAATAAATTATGACTGCATATTTATATCGCTGCAGAATATTAAGAGACACTCACTCTAGCACACACTTACTATAAAAACAAGATGGGAAATAAACATGGACAATTGTTGTTCATGACTAAAAATGGCTATTATAATGTAGAGATTTGTTGACAGTGGATTTCTATTGCTAAATTACATTTGTAGACTTCAGATTGCTACAGATTAATATCCATTTTTTGCATCTTCTCCCAACAGTGTGTCACTGAGAGTATGTTCTTCTGTTTGTACAAAAGTAGACATAATTTGTTTATAGAATTCAGATTTTCCAGTGATCTATCAAATATCTTTTGCATTTCAGTTTTTCTTTCTTCAGTTCTTCATCACCATTTTTATATCCATGAGGAAGAATTGTCATGGATAGTAAATATTCATGTGTAATAAGTGTTGGAACTTGAAACAATTCTGATAATAAACAATAATTTGTATGTTTGCTTTCATAGCTTCTGGTTGGACGTGTATTTATTGTGTACAAATGGATATTTCAAAGAACTTGATTTTAGTATTCAATTCAATATAGGCAGCTGTGCCTACATTCCAACTTTTTAATATTATGCGCAGCTTCCTTCCAACTTTGTTATAGTACGAGCAGCTTACGTATCATCACTAAAATCACATCACTAGCAAATTGTGTTGTCACAAAAACAAAATGGCTAATTTAATCAGAGATGTCGACTGAGCTTGCCAGCTACATATAAAGATGGTGGCAGGGGAGGCTCTCAGTGGGTAGGGTCTACATCTCTGCATCCGGCAACAGTCCTCTCAACTGTAACATGTGTACTGTATCTGTATTGATATATATACTAACACTGCTTTTTAAATATTATTATAATACTATTTTATTTTCTGTTAATAATAATGTAGGCTCAGCTAGCTGCAGTGTACCTAGTATTTTTATACTAAAAGTTTGTCACAATTATGTAAACATAATTCATTTTAAAATGTCTTCATACCTGATCATCAGCAAATTTCAGCAAGGCAGCCATAGGGTCAGCACCAGGTGATAGAATAAAAAGTAAGGGAGCACAACAATTACTGTCCCCGAAAGCTTTGGGCAGGTCAAATGGTGGAGGTTCAATAAACTTCTTTCCAATTTTCTCAGTCACATATTCTTGCACTGCAGGTATAACCTAAAATAGATATTGTGCTTATCTGTCAGATGTAGCTCAGTTATATATGCCTTCACTGCAGGTATACTATTAGATGTACTATCTATCAGATGTAGGCCCTATGTGTGTAAGTAGATAGTTTTTCAGTATCTATTTGCTGATTCCAACTTCTGGTAAAATTGTGCACAACAACAGCTGTGTTTTTCTGTGGCCATTTCATTATGGGAGTTTCAGAAAAGATTTAGGCATCACTGTTTTAAAACAAGCACACTGAATTGTCACTTTGTGACATTAAGTATGAGTTTTAAGTTAACTAATGAAAATTGTGTAGTAGGATGTTCTTCAATGTATGGTGGAATTGGAAGAAGATGAGATGGCCAGAAGAAGACATGGTTGGATAATATCAAAGACTGGACAGAGTTTGAAGTTTCCAAACTCATCAGGATGATTGTTTGTTTGTTTGAGAACCCCAGAAATTGCGAGCGAGTAGATCTTACTTCCTATGTGCAAATGGGTGGATTTTTCAAGCTTTCTTCATACCCAGAAGACTTCAGCATTTGGCTTAGTGCAGCAAACCAGCAGACATTGCATCTTTGTTCATTTGTTGCGGACTACTAGGTGACGGAAATGTTAGATATGCCATCACTGTGGATGTGTCAATAAATCAGACAGAAGAATGATAGGATAGTTGATATAGAAGTGTATGCTGTGTTCCTGACAGGATGTGATACTCCTTGAATACTGATGTACTGGAATGTCTTCTTCTGGGACTAAATATTCATCTATCATCATCATCAAGTGCAGTCTGCGCAATGAAGATTGGTTGCAACAGACCTCCGATATAAATACTAGTAACCAAAATATTTGAGGATGTACTACAAAATGGAGAGTGCAGCAGTAACCAAACAAATAAGTAGGAAATATTTAATGAGGTAGAAAGGTTACTATAACATACCTAACTACCAATAGTACAAAATAAAAAACTAACAATAAAATGAACAAGGACTATTTTCTACGTTGCGGTCAAACTGGGACTATTTTAAAGAAATAAATAACAATCAAAAACACAAAATCATAAAATATTGACAACAAGAATGACTTGGATCTGTTACTCTTACCAAAAAACAAGGCCAAGTGCACGACATGTCAAGTCTAATAAATGACAAATTGCATGCGTTCAATAATTGAGCATAAATTTGCACACTATTGGAAGACAGTCTTTGCAGATCTCATTGTCTATAAGTGAATATTTTGGCTTTGGGTTAATTTTAGCTTTCTTTCTGTCCGGCTCTGTGGCGAAGTGGTACAGAGTGCGTCTGTGACGGCCAACGTATGGAGTTCGATCCCCGCCACAGGCAATTGTGCATCTGGACTGTTCAGAAAGCAATGGCAAACTACTAAACGTATTTATATTGCCTAGAAAATCACCACAGCCAACAAATGCTGGGTTGATAGCTAAGTCCTGTAAAGGATATGCTCAAAGAATGTATTGCATATAGTCATATTGTTTTCCTCACAGAACTGTAAATGTCTTTCTCCTCTGTCATTTCTTGTCCGTTTCCTCTATAAGTCTCCCTTATGCAACCATATTTTTGAGACAACCTTACCTGAGTCAGGGTGTCACCTTAGTTAAGGTTAATACACCAAAAATATTGAAAAAATATTGATTTGTTAATTGTACGACGATATTGGTATACAATTATAGTGTCCATTTACGTAAATTTTTCTTAAAAATCTTTGCCGTAGTATGAATAGTTTTTGAGATATAGACTTTTCTATTAAAGTAGAGGGTTCAGGGATGTTTAAGAAATATAGCAAAAATGTTCAGTATCTTAGAGAAAAACAGTGAACAGTTCACATTATAACTGATGCTAAGAGACTGTTAAAGGCATAAAATAAGATTACAGAGACAACCCTCAAAGTCAGAAGAGTCAGGAGGAGGAGATTGCGCCTAGATGCAGCACAAGTTGAAGCTGAAGGGTATCCATACCTTGCAGGGGGTTCTTAAGGCTAGGAATTATATTTTATTGTTTAAATTTTTTTTCTATTATTTTGCAAAATTGTGATATAATTGTCACTTTTACACTCATAACTTTTTCAAATATCAACCGATATTGAAAAAATTTTGCATGCATATTTCTTACATAGCTACATATAGCAAATATTAAGAACATTGCTATCTATGCATATTTACTATTTTTATAGCCGTTCAAATTTGGAAATTTTTCACAGAAAAATGGATGAACTATGAACATATCTGTACAAAAATTTGAAAATATATTCTAATATCCTTAGTATATCCCATATCTATTCCATTTGTATGCATGCATTTTTAATTATAACTCATTTGTACGTAATATATTCTCAAAAAATTTACAGAACTGACTTACGTAAAACACAGGTTTATATATTGCTTCTATGAGACACGACATACTATAACTAAAACTAGTAGGTAATGATGCGCACACAAGAAATCATAAAAATTACAATACACAAATCATACTCAACATTTCAACCAAAAGATCTTTATCAAGACACAAACAAAACATCAAAAGACAACAAATTGAAAAATTATCACAACAAAATTATCAAATTGTCTTTTGATATTTTGTTTGTGTCTTGATAAAGACCTTTTGGTTGAAACATTGAGTATGATTTGTGTATTGTAATTTTTATGATTTCTTGTGTGCGCATCATTACCTACTAGTTTTAGTTATAGTCTGTTGTGTCTCATTGAAGCAATATACAAACCTGTGTTTTACCTAAGTCTAATTGTTGTTACGTTTCACGCAGTTACCTTTTATTGATTGTCATACAGAACTGACTGTACATTTTCAACATGAAAATTTTAATATTTTTGTTCAAGATCATATAATTTCTATTTACTTCAATGTTTTTTTTTACTTTCTTTTTACTTTTTCAATCAGTGCCTGTCTCATGGATGATTCTAGTTGTTTCATGTCACATGTATGCTGTCATTTTTTTATATACCTTGTCCAGTCTCATTTCACTTCTTCTGTTTATCTACATTACACATGCTAATGTTAATGGCCATAATTCTTACTGTATGTTTTCTATTGTATGTTTTACTTTATGTTCTTTGTTCTTTATTGTATGTTCTTTTTCAATTGAAGATAGAAGATTACCCTAATGTTCATCTTATCTATTTACATTGTCTCTAATTTAAGCATTGCATATTTAAAACTAAATAAAACAGTACGAAATGACACAAACATAATGACTAATTATTCTACACAGAACACATGCCATATTTATATTAATGCATTGTTAGTTAATTTAATTCATGAAATTATGGATAATAGCAGATTTAAGTTCTACCTTGTCAGGCCTAAAGCATCGCAAGATAAGAAGTATTTGGAAGGATCCAAGTTTCTCATTCCAGTCTCCGGGTAGTTTTTCATGATGGGGTTCCTAAGCAACAGAAAAATTACAAATAATAAAATAGACCTAAACATAATTATTCTAGTGTGACACTGATAATTTATACTTTTGTTTTCAGTTAATAATGTTTTAATACATTGTGTAATATCTTGAGCATATAATCACAAAATCATGGCAGATGTGAAACAGAAGTTAATAGGAGAATGGGAATGGCTAAAATTACTTTCAATGACATGAGGAAAATATTAATATCTAAACAAATTACAAACAAGCTAAGAATGAAATTATAAATGCTATATCTATTCTATATTAGTGTATGGCTCAGAAACATGGGTATAAACAAACAATTACAAAGACAGAATTGATGCCTTTGAGATGTGGATATATAGAAGAATAGGGAGAACATCATGGAGAGAGAAGAAAACAAAGAGGTTCTAACAAATCTTAATATGAGAAAGAATTATTAAAGGAAATAAAGATCAAGCAAATAAATTATTTTGGACATATTAAAAGACATGGCATCTTGTTGAAGACCTTACTTGAGAGTAAAGTCAAAGGAGGCAAGCAAGAGGTGGGTAGAGATACAAGTGGGAGTGTAACATTACAAGATAGACAGGTTACAGTCTAGCACAGTGCACCACTGAAACAAGAAAGAGGGATGTTGGAAGTCTGTTGCAGCCAACCTTCATTGCAGAGATGAAATTAGATGATGATGAATACATTGTGTACAATAAGCTGGAGGGAAGAAATGTGATGTTTCATTAAATGTGACAGTATGGCATTTGCAGCAATTCAGCTGTGATAACCATTTCAATAACATCATACTTTTAATTTTTATTTCTGGATATCTGCTTACTGTGCATTTAACCTTCTTAACTTCCATTATGTCATCTTTAAAGCAAAGATAAAATCCTTTAACCTGCACATCACGCCAGAGATAAAACCATGGTTTTACCAGCCTGTTTTTCAGGATTAATTTTATCTATGACTGATGTCATCAATTTTATTATGAATCATTTAATTATACTTCTTTTACTATGTATTATATACATAAATATTCCGCAATGAATTCTCTATATGTTTACAATGGTTAAACATGCATCTCATAATTGTTTTACAAAAAATTAGGATAAATTAGATATTCTAAATATATTATGTAATAAAATTACATTAAAAATTTCATTTAAAACTTTATTTAAACTCATAGGATTGCACTTATAGGTTTCCAAACTGCTATATTTATTGATATATTCATATATACATACTTAAGGAAAGTTTAATTCATTTTTAATTACAAATATATTTTAAAAATAATTTACAGTGGTCATGTTATAATTTTTTCAGGCATTTTATAATCATAAAATTATATGTACCGTACTATTGTTACTAAATGTTTCAAAAATTGCTAAACAAATTTTAAAATTTCTAGGTCTTCTTACAACTCGATGCAAAAGAATAATATTCCCATACACAACCAGCTTGACAAAACTTGATTCTTGATTAGGAACAAGTGTCACAGCACTGGGTGCATTCCCATATATGCTCTGCTTGCCGTTCCATCAGCCATCTAAAAGTGTTTACGCTCAGTGTCCCAGTCAGTTGCTGATTATGCGTTCTTCTGATCTTTCCGGAGAGGGAGCATTTTCTCCCATCACCTCCAGTCACTTCCATTTCTACCATTCTCTGAATATGTACATTGTCATGTTCGACTTCCTCCTCATCTTCTCGTAGGTTATCCATGACTGCTCTAATCAATTCAATCATGTCTCTTCTTATCTCGATGCCGTTCACAAAGCTTTACCAGCCAACACATCGGCTCTTTCCTTTTCGCTGACCCCAGCATGACCAGGACAGTAAATCCATGTAATGCTCTGCACATTGTTGAGAAGAGTGACCCATTCAGTTCTGATCATACACTTTTCTATCTTGCGTAGCATATTTTTAGAGTCCGATAGAATCACTGAGCCGGTTGGTGGTTGCGCTGCCAGCTACGAACAGCTGGTGTCACCACGTCTATTTTCATATCATACTCGATGTTGTAGGGGGGCAGGCAGCTGACTTCTCAGCTAATTTCTTTTCATTTTGGTAGGTCATGAAACCCCAACCACATCTGTTTGTTTCTTGCATTACTGAGCTGTCTGTGTAAATTATTGTATCGTGTGGCTTCAAGTGCTGCAGTATGAGTTCTTGAATCATTTCCTCTGTTCTAATATCTTTGAAAACGTAAATATTGGCTGGGAAGATTTCAAGTCAAACAAGTAAATAAGAGAAGACAATAAACAGCAATATGTTTCTACAACAATAAGAAAAAAACCGTGGACATATCAGACATGTACTTAGAATGAATGATAATAGTCTGCAACTACAAGCATTAAAATGGGTACCAAATGGCTCAAAATAGAGAGGAAGATCAAGAGAACCACTTTGCAGAACAGCTATCAAAGAGAATATGACTATGGGCTCAAAAACATGCAAGAACTATACACAGAAGTATCAGATCTTTCAGACTCGAGAGAAATGGTTTCTGTCCTATGCAACATATTTGGTGTTGAAGGAACATAAGCAAGCAGATAGATACAATTTTTGAGTTGCTAGTTTATAGTTTTACAAAATTTGAACTCTTCAGCCCATCATGTCCAATTTTAGTCTGAATATCAGGCAACAAAGTATTTAACAATTGTTGACAATAAATGTGTTCATAAGAATGTAATAATGCAGATTCTATGAAAGAAATTGCAACAATTGTTGACAATAAATGTGTTATAAGAATGTAATAATGCAGATTCTATGAAAGAAATTGCAACAAAATATAACTCACCAGACTGTCATACAGCACTTTCCACTGATCCTTTTGCGTAAGAAGCTTTTTACGGATATCTTTGAACATATTAAAGTCATCCAATCGACATAATTCATCCCAAGATTTAGATGGCAACCATGCAGTTGGATTTGAGTGTGGATTATCCAGTCCAATACCACCAGTCAGTAAAAATCTCCACTCCTCTTCATTGACCTCTTTGTTGTGTTTTTGGATGTTTACACAAAGCAAAAAGGAGAAGAGAAGCTGAAGAAATGAGACAAATACAGTGTTATAAAATAGCAACGCTCAATTATTTCAATCATTTATCATCATCATCATCAAATTCATAACTCTTCAGTGTCATAGGGGTGCCACTCTGGAATAATGAGTTAAATGGGCTGACAAATATTTTGCATTGCTTGTTTATGACTGTGAACAATAAGTTAGATGAGCAGTCAAATATTTGTAAAGAGATAAATATTTTAGATTAGGAAAACGATTCTGTAATTTCATATTTATCAAGATTTCAATTTTATGATCCCATTTTAAAGATGTTTTCCATCATGATGTCTATCTATCATTAATGATTTCTATCATGATGTCTATCATTCATTAATGACTTCTATCATGATGTTATCTATCATTAATGATTTCTATCATGATGTCTATCATTCATTAATGACTTCTATCATGATGTCTATCATTCATTAATGATTTCTATCATGATGTCTATCTATCATTCATTAATGACTTCTATCATGATGTCTATCATTCATTAATGACTTCTACCATGATGTCTATCATTCATTAATGATTTCTACCATGATGTCTATCATTCATTAATGACATCTATCATGATGTCTATCATTCATTAATGACTTCTACCATGATGTCTATCATTCATTAATGACTTCTATCATGATGTCTATCATTCATTAATGACTTCTATCATGATGTCTATCATTCATTAATGACTTCTATCATGATGTCTGTCTATCATTCATTAATGATTTCTATCATGATGTCTATCTATCATTCATTAATGACTTCTATCATGATGTCTATCTATCATTCATTAATGATATCTATCATGATGTCTATCTATCATTCATTAATGATTTCTATCATGATGTATATCATTCATTCATTAATGACTTCTATCATGATGTCTATCATTCATTAATGACTTCTATCATGATGTCTATCTATCATTCATTGATACTTTTTTTTCTCACTCAATTTACCTTGTCCTTCTCAAACAGTGAGCGGCAGACATTGCTGTACAATGAGTATGTAAAGTGACTGTGTAAGTTCTCTAAACGCTGGTTTAGATCTTCTGATTTCTCTGCATTTTCAATTGACAGAATGAATAAATTGATGAACCAAGTCAGAGAATACTGGTACATTGGTTCAATGTTTGCAAGATCAGCAATGGAGAAAAACAGAATTGTACTGTGAATTGCAATGGGTTTGTATCCCATGCGAGCTGCATCTATTTTTTTCTCAGTTACTTCAGCAATGGCCTGAAACAGAATAAAATGATACACAATGCTATTGTGAATATTGATAAAGATTATATAGACCTACTTATTGTTTGATAAAGATTATATAGACCTACTTATTGTTTGATAAAGATTATATAGACATACTTATTGTTTGATAAAGATTATATAGACATACTTATTGTTTGATAAAGATTATATAGACATACTTATTGTTTGATAAAGATTATTTAGACCTACTTATTGTTTGATATTATCAATCTAAAAGCTGCAGAAGACTATATTTATAAGATTGTACATACATACTACAATATTTGTACTTGTGGTGAGGCAGCAAGCACTACACAAAACTAAAATTGTCAGAAATCAGTGAAGAATATCAATGTCAATACTATAGAAATACAAACATAATAGCTGTTAGAAACATCACAACAGTAGTAATTTTTTTTAAAAAGAGGAAGATAATTAAAATGTTTTGTTACTATAATTAATTTTTAAATGTTACTGCTAAATTATTGTTTTATAAATAGCCCTGAAGATCTTTAGATTGAGAATAAAAGAATGAACACTTATTGAAAGTGTAAAAAAAATAATGAATTTGGCTGACCTGTTTTTCAGAGATCTCATTGGCAAGTTTTTTAGAAGAAGAAAGAACTTTAATTGCAGTCTCATCCTCCAAGATGTTGCCCTCAGAAGTAGACAAAACTTCAAGAATCTTGTCCTCAATATCCTTCAATTGTCTAAAGAAATAATAATTGTAAATATGTCAAACTCTTATATATCTAAGTGATAATTATATCTAGGCTGGTTATTTCTAGAATTATTGCTGCTTATTTTGTTAGAAACTATTTTTCTACAAAAGACTTCAAAAATATTTTGCTCAGAAAAATAATTAGCCCATTGATTCCAAAGTCCATAATTTTGGTTCGTATGTAAACCACCTTCCATATCCAGCCAATGGTATTATGTCTAAAATAAGACTAAGTATATCAAATGAATGCAAACATGTATAGAAAGCTAATGTCACAGTCTACATATGCATTGTAGGAAATTATTGCTGAGGAAAACAATCTTAACTCAGAAAGCCCTGTTGTATCAACAGGAATGAAGAATATGTTATATTATATTTAAAGGATTATGGGGTGATACAAACATGTAAGTGTAAAGCTAACAAAATTAACTCATAGTGGACCAAGTGACAACATATTTGTCGTTCTTCCCCAATATATCCCTATTGTACCTGATCCACTAAGATTTAAGATGTAGACTGTTCTCACTTTTTATTAGCAGCACTCTGTAGAATCAATTGATTCTTTTCCTCTTCTAATTCAGGTCTCTCCTTGGCCACTACAATACCCAGCAGCTGGTCTTCAAGACCTTCAGGTGTGATCATAAAGTTAAGCAGTGTAACCTAGAAATAACCAGAAATCATTTTCAAAATCCAAATTAAGAATAGCTGTGTAGGAAAGGAAATGTTCTCTATCACATTTTCAATATCTCGATAAAGATCATTTGATTTGAACATCAATATTGCTTAATACATTCATTTATAATGTTGCAAGGTTAGCTTCATAGGATCTTTGTGTAGCATTTCATTTCAAATGAATTTATTCTGGTCTATACATGACAGCTAAATGCATAAACTATAATGAGTACCTTGACAGCTGTCTCAGGTAGATAGTGTGGGTTTCTTAGCTTTGTAGTAATGTAGAATTTGAAGTCAACAGAATATTCAATGGTAGAATCTCCCAGCTTAATGCACAAACTTCCACCTTGTTTGAATGTCTGCTTCAACAAGAGTGCTTCTAGAATTGGATCAAGTTCTTCAGCAATGTTCTCTAGAAGAACCTGATATTGGAAAGGAAAAAATGAACATCTTTATATTCTGCAAGCAAATTGTTTTTGTGCTGAAAAATATTATTCAACTTTAATTGAAACACACCAAATATGTTACAATCATCATCAAGTGCCATCTCCGCAACGAAGGTTGGCTGCAACGGATCTCCAACATCCCCGTCTCGTCTTGGTGGTGCACTTTACTAGACTGTAACCTGTCCATCGTGTGATGTTACTCTCACACTTGTATCTCTGCTTACCTCTTGCTTGCCTCCTTTTGACTTTACCCTCAAGTAAAGTCTTCAATAAGGTGTTATGTCTTTTAATGTGTCCAAAATATTTTATTTGCCAGATCTTTATTTCTCTTAGTAATTCTTTCTTCATATTAAGTGTCTTTATCACCTCTTTATTTGTTTTCTTCTCTGTGATGTTCTCCCTATTATTCTATATACCCACATCTCAAAGGCATCAATTCTCAAATATGTTACAATCATTATTAAATAACTCAACTTTAGATAATCTAACTCACGTGCTCTATTAACTAAATCTATGAATACATTGCTAGAAAATGCAAGCCGCATCACCCAAGACAGAGAGGGGTTCAGAAAGTTCATTGGGAAGACAACGTTCTGGAAGGAATATGTCACATGACAATGAAATACTATATGACAGAATTTAGACAAATCATGTCTATTGAGCAGTTCTGTCCCATAGTGCCTTTATATTGTTAACATAAAATTCATAAATTCTGTTGAAGCAAAGTTGTAGGCCATTTGTATCCAATAGAAATTATTATTTCATGAGTTAACATAAAATTATAAACAAGGCTGACAAACAGTGAACTGAGTATGTAAAATTACACCAGCAGATATAGCATAATATAAAGGATCTTGTCAAAATGATCTACATGCGGATGTTTAGTAAATCAGACATGCAGATTTTTGCAGCACCTGACCATAAATAAAATTCATTATTCTCACTTCTAACAGTAACCTAACCTAAGTTGGTAGTTTACATGCTTTTTTAAAATCTGCTAGGTCCTAATAGTTTTACTAAATATATTTTTAGCTAGTGTACATCTATAAATTAGTGTAAAGTATGCTGTGATATTGTTATTCTTCCACCACATAGTGTGAAGTATACTGTGCTATTGTTCTATTTACACCACATAGTGTGAAGTATTATGTGCTATTGTTCTATTTACACCACATAGTGTGAAGTATGTTGTGTTAATGTTCTATTTACGCCACATAGTATGAGTACACTGTGCTATTGTTCTATTCCCACCAAATAGTGTGTATACTCTGTGCTACTATTTTACTTCCACCACATAGTGTGAAGCACATCGTGCTACTGTTCAACTTGCACCTTATATTTTTTACGGAAGTGTATTAAGAAACAAAAGTGGAAGCATAGATATATTTCAAGTGACGAAAATAAGATTATTGATAGTGAAAACAATATAAACAATTGCAGTTGAAAATAAAAACATTTACCAGAACAAACACAAGTAATTCAAATTTTAATGGCACATTTGAACAACTTACTGGTGTACCAAATTGGATGCAGTTCTCCAAGGTTCGAACAAAGTCACCATCCGTCAACTTGATAGCATGGAGATTGTTAGCTTTCTCCATATTCTTTATCCACTTGTTAGCCTGTCCTTGAGGATCAATCAATAGTGGCCAGCGGCGAGCATTACTGAATTTAAAAACAGGATTGTTATCATTGTTATTTTGATCAATAGTGGCAGCGATGAGCATTGCCTAATTTAAAAATAAGATTATTATAGTTGTTGTACTGATATCCACAAAATATCCACAATTCTCCAGAAGTAAATTCTCTGGGTAAAACTAACTGCAGAAGACTTTCAGCAGTGTGCAATGCTTTGAGAAGAAGTATCCTTCTCAGAGAGCTTAAATTCTAGGGGTTGTGTGGATTTTCTACCTATCTGCAATATGCAGAGTTGATGTCATGAGCTTCAGTTCCATACCAAGAATTATTTTCCTGTCAGAGATGTTATAACAACCCAGCCTTGGGTCTTGGTCAACAGGATAGGTGGGGTAGTCAGCTATGAATTCCTTTCCTCTTCAATTATACAGGGCTATACTCGGTTCCATTTAAGAATGAAGTGGGTCACAACACACCTATATTTTACTACGCAAGAACAAGTGATTTTTAAATAGCTGATGACATATAAAAACAATATTATAAAAAAAAATATTTGAACAACAATTAGAAAACAAAATTTAAAAACGATATTATTGTGCACTTAAAAATCAATTGACACGTTCTGCGTCCAACAACCAATTAGAAGCACAGAACTACTTCATTCTTAGATGGAACAGAGTATAACATGTTTGCCCGATTCTGGCAACCCCAAGGGAATGTTCACATCCTGACGACAGTTGCTTTTCATACCCTATGTGCCACCTGTTCATAGCCATGTTACCACATACATGTTTGCAGCTATATCCATGGTCACAGCTCGACTCATCTGGTTTCCCCAGTATGTTTTGCAATGCTGAGTTCTCAGAACCTTGCACAACAAAGGGAAATTCTGAAATTCTGTGAGGCTTCCACAAGAAGACAGCCCCACTATATTGACATGTCATCTACTGAGGGGGAGTTTACTATTACAAAATGGTTGGCTGATATGCAAATAGTGAGACCTTCAGATCTTGAACATGTTGTTAAAAATGAGATATATATCCTAATAGTACTTTATTAAAACATTTAGGTACAACCTGTAATGAATGTTGCTCAAAATAAACTTTAGCCAGTCATTTCATATACCTTTGTAAAGTCACCTGACAAAGTAATTATATTTTGTCTGTTTTTAGCAACTCCCTTCTGCTCAGTATAAGCTTGGACCTTAATGTTACTGTATCATATTTTGAATAAACCAAACCACTATACCAGTGTATAATTTTCCTTCAATCCTGTATAAGAAGAAATACTAACAGCAGAAGCAGAGAAAAGACAATACTATTGATATATAGCCATTTCACAAAGTCTAATACGTAGTAAAAATCATATACCTAATAATAATGCCATTCTCAAGTGAAAAGTTGTCAGTGGGCAATCCTGCAATATTCCACTCTCTTATCTTCACAGGGTCACCAAGAGTGTTGATAAGGCTAAAATCACTTGAGCAAGGCAAGCCTTCTTCTTGGACTGTCCTCAACCAATCTGCAGCAGTATCCTAGTGAGAAAATTCATTTAAAGCATAACTGCACAATATCAGAGAAGGATTAATTCAGCTGTAGAGCACTGGTTTATTATTCCATAAATCTGGTTTTTACTCCCAAGATGGCCACTCTCCAATTGACTCGATTGTATACACAAATTCACAATTTACATTACTGGGGAAGGTAAACACAGTGGACAGAAGAGCACTTGTTTCTTCATCTCAAAAGAAAACTGAGGCTTAGTACTATAGTTACTTATAGGTACGATGGTTTATCGGCCGACCGGGTAATGTAGACGAACGCCAGCAACGCGGTGTGGACCGCATCGGGCATGGTGAGACATGTAGAAAACCATGGTCATCCACTGCATCGTACTTCACTTCCAGTTGTCTCGATTCGTCTTGCCACTGGTTTCAAATGAGGTCCGACAAGAGAGTGAGGGTGACGCTTTGCACAACTCTTCCTCACTTTAATCAAAATCCCCAGTGCAAGTCATTTTCACATTCACGAAAATTCACCCGAAGGGAAAAGCTTTTCCCACTGACTCTAGGAGCATGGAATGTACGCACACTCCTCGACAATGACTATCTTGTGAAAAGAAAAGAAATGCAGCAGCTCAACAGCAGAGAGCAGCTAGAAAGTCACGGATAGACCAAGATCCATCTACAGTCGTCATTCCATGTCCGAACTGCCCAAGGACATTTACAGCTCGAATAGGGCTCATTAGCCATCTACGAACTCATAATCAAGGACATAACTAAAATTGAATTTTCAAAAGTGGATGTAACAAATGGTCATCATCACTTGTGATGGACGAACAACATACTTATAGTTAATTAGTACTATAGTTACTTATATGACAGATCATTCTTACTGTACACCAAATAGTTGGTCCATAAGTCATTGGATCTCATCTTCAAGATATTCCTCAGTGTGTTGGTTTACCAGTCTTCGCAGGTTGCCTGTTAACACTCTGTTTAGGCACACCCTGCTTGAAATTATTTTCTTGCAGTTTGCCCAAAATTGTAACTTAACCAATATTTTTATTATGATGTAGAATACATATCGCTCTAACTGCATGAAATACTATGAGGGTTACTATTATAGGCCCGTTAGGTTGTATGGATTATCTTAGGATGTTTAAATGGCATGATATTCTTTGGGACCACATTTCTGCTAAAAAATAGAATTTCATCATCATCATCATCAAGTGCCGACTCCGCAACGAAGGTTGGCTGCAACGTATCTCCAACATCTCCTGTCTCTTGTCTTGGTGGTGCACTCTGCTAGACTGTAACCTGTCCATTGTGTAAAGTTACTCTCCCACTTGTATCTCTGCCTACCTCTTGCTCGCTTCCCTTTGACTTTACCCTCAAGTAAGGTCTTCAATAGGGTGTCATGTCTTTTAATGTGTCCAAAGTATTTTATTTGCCTGATCTTTATTTCTCTTAGTAGTTCTTTCTTCATATTAAGTGTCTTTAGCACCTCTTTATTTGTTTTCTTCTCTTTCCATGATGTTCTCCCTATTCTTCTATATACCCACATCTCAAAGGCATCAATTTATCTTCTAATTCTTTATTTAGTGTCCATGTTTCTGAGCCATACATTAATATGGAATAGATGTAGCATTTTATAATTATTATTTTTAACTTGTTTGTAATTTGTTTAGATATTAATAATTTTATAATAATATTAATAATAAAAAATAGAATTTGGTTGAATTTAAAAGCAAGATATTTATCTGTATTTACATTTTTTAAATATGAAACTCAAAAAGAGCCAAACTTAACTCTTAGTGGACTAGTAACAATATAAGGAAAAATGACAAATAGGTTGTCACTTGGTCCACTATGAGTTAAATAGACTTAGATTTTTTTTAAAGTACCAAACAATAATCAATAATAATAAGACTCGTAACCCATCAGGGTTGTAGGGGTGCCACACTGGAGACATCAGCACAAAAAGTTTTTCAAACATTTCTAATAGTCATTCGGAGGAGTGTAGAAAAACCACATCCAAATTATTTCTTTATATTATCAATCCAAGATTTTCTCTTCCCTACTTTCATTCTTTCATCCTTGACTGTTCCTTGCAAAATAATTTTATAAAGTGAGTCATGTCTCATTACATGTCCAAACCAAACAAATTTCTGTCATTTCACCATTGCAACAGGTGGTTCTTGATAAACTGCAAGTGTATTTATTTGCTACATGATGAATATTCTTCTTCTTCTTCTTTCGTTCACTTGAAACATGTCTATATCTGTAATTCTGTCTCCTTAATAAAACTTTTGTAGTTCATACAGTGTCCCATAGAGCTTTGATTCCAGTGTTGTTTCCTCTGGCCAATATGTCTGCCTCAGCGTTTCATGCTTAGAACACTCTTGAAGTATATGTTTGGCACTCTGTGCTGCCTGTACACATGGCCGATGATGAATATATTTGTCGTGTGTTCTACATATTACTAATTCTGAGCCAAATTTTTCTTTCCGTGTCTATACTGAATATACAACTTTCACATCCATATAATATAATATAACAATAAAAGTATACTTAGCACCAGCGATCTGAAAAGACTGATCTTTACTTTAATACTGATCTTACCTTTCCCAATCATATTTAACCTTGCCATGGCAACCATCATCATCTCGAGTCTTAGTTTAATCTAATTTCCTGAGTTTCCATCACCATATCAATCAATCAATCAATAAACCCGTAACCCTTCAGTGTCGTAGGGGTACCACATTGGATGCTTCACCACATATTTGGGATTAAAGATATTTTAAGATGGTTACTTATTCAAGTTTGTGAAATTAACCATATTTGTGAGATTTTATTTGGTTTCACCAGTCACCAATATCTTGCTTTTATCAATGCTAATTTCCATGCCATATTTCCGACTAACATCTTCCAATAGCAAACATACAAAGTAATGAATCATGAATATTAATGGTTATTTTTTTCAGTAATTATAATTAATACTTTTACTTGTTTTCAGCACTAATATAACCAGCAGCTTTTCTTGAAAATAATTTACCATTCTGAATGCTGATGTAAAGGCTCCCAGGTAAGCAACAATTCCAGATGACACTAACACATCCCCTGTCAGATTGATATATTTCTGACCCAGATCTCTCGCAGCTTGACTCCACCTTTAAAAAAAGTATTAAACTTTCAGGTGAACTTATCCAGACATAATGTTAGAAAATTCTGGTTCATTCCTATTTGCAAAATGTCTATATGCCGATAAAAATGCAATATATGTTTTATAGATCTGGGCGCTACGCACCGAGAACCTCCCTTCCACCCCCCTTGGATGACCCTGGGAGGTGGGGGGGGGGACCTCTCAGTGCATAGCATGCAGACAGTTGCATTCAAGAGCAGACCTAGCAAATTTTTTATATCTGATTACATTAACAATTGTGTTGGTAAGTGAAGCCACGAAACATGAATGAAGCCTATCTGCCTATTCATTCACATTACATAAATCGACATCTGATAGACAAATTAATTTAATGAGGCAATTATTTATTTTCCATGTCTAGAATAAAGAAACTGGGCTTGAAATTCTGTTGTCACCAGAAATTAGTGCTTCTGTGGGCTTCTAATTTTCATGAACTAATAGAGAATCGGGACTGTCATCCATCATGTAATGGTGGATACACTCAAATGTAGATTGAAGCACCTATGAACGTGTCGAGATGATCTGACAACTAACTAACATGTGCTAGACAAACCTTCATACTCACTGCCATAAAATCACTTTTTGGGTGCACAGTTGTCAGTTTAGTGAAATTTTTTTATATTATTACATAATAATTTCTTTTCAGATTTTGCAGTCTTAAAACACATATTCATTATCATGTCTCTCCACTGTACTGTCTTCAGCAGCTCTAGTTTGATCTGTTCAAATCTCAAGCTTGTTATCACTATATCTTTTCATACACCAATCTCAATGAAACAATCAAGTGCCATGCCGAATGGCATAGGTGATCATGTTTCTCCACGACTCTCTGTCTCTTGTGTTGTCAATAACCTCAGTTGGTGAACTTCTACCATGCCACAATACTAGTCCATCTACCAACTTTTCTCTTTGTTGTCCCCTATCTCTTCTCTCCTTGATCTTTCTAGTGGTTATTAAGTATTCAAGCTGTGTTCTTCTCAGCACATGCTCTAGAAATCCCGACCGTCTGCCTCTAATTACACCAAACTAACATGATAAAATCACTTTCTATCTGACTTACCTGTCTTTTTCACCACCAAGTCCACCAATAAGTTGCTCAGCTCTTGCTAGTTTTTTAGTACAGAGGTCAACCTCATTCTCTAGTTCAGCTTTTTTAGTTTTGTTCGTCTCCAAAGTCTCTTCAAGTTTGTGAAGTTTTTCCTGGAATTAATTGTACAACGTGCATTTCATTATAAGCAACTAGAATCAACATGCTCTTATAATAGTAGTCCCAAGTTCAGAGAACAGAGGAGGAAGGTATATAGGGTAGGTGGGGTAAAGAGCTGTGTGGGACAAAAGCCTGCAGCAAGTTTTCTCGAATATAATGGGTTTTCCCGATGTCACATGTGTCTATATCAGATGCCAACATTCCAATCTTTAACAGAACAAAGTTTCATAATTGAAGGTCAAATCAATTTTTAACAAAAAGGAAAAATATTTTTTTTACTGTGTTTGTATGTTTCATCTAATTTGTTTTCAACTTCTTAAAATTTGTCTGTTATTATCATGATGAATATATCATCAGTCCCAGTCAGTGTTGTTTGATGAGAACCTGTGCCTATCGCTGACGAAACAGATGTCGACCACAGATCATGTACCCCGTTGCTCCGGCGACTGCTCCTTTTGTCTTGAGTGCTATCAATGGTGCTGTCAGCCAAATGTGAATTTAACACACTTCATTTAAATTGTTGGAAGCTTTAATCTCCACGTGAAACAGCTATTAGCCATTTTGAATTATGACGACAAGATCTGCAAATGACGTCATGTAATTGAGCATGATAAATGTGCGTGAACCCAAGATCACCATTTTCTTTAAGGTTGTAGTATGTGTATTTTATTAATTTATCACTTTTCATGGCACTTTTAAGCCAGAAGTTAGCTTAAACACCACATCCGCACATCAAGACATAGTTGCTTTAATGATGGCCACCACAACAGGCTTAAATTCAAGAAAATGAAATCACAATTGTCACATTCACAAAATGTGAAACACGACTTATCAAACAGCCATCTTGAACCAGATGCCTGCTAACAATGTGATTTGGGGTTAAGATCTGCACATTAAGTGAGTAATACTCACGTGTGAGACAGGTAATGAAGTCCTACTGAATGACGACTAAAACACTACACACTATCACTAACGGATGTAAATATGGTACATATAACAAAACAAAACACAGAATATAATCTACAGATGACAATACACAGGACAAAGTCGACGATTCGGACCAATAGGCCTTTTTCAAGATACGGACATAACGTACAAACATTTAAAAATACCACAAGTAAAAATGTATGCGTATCCGAGTGAAATGTGATAGTAAGATAGATGGTAGATAGTAAGTAAAATGGTAGATGGTGGATAGATAGTAAGATCATCTATCTTACTATCACATTTCACTCGGATACGCATACATTTTTACTTGTGGTTTTTTTTAATGTTTGTACGTTATGTCCGTATCTTGAAAGAGGCCTATTGGTCCGAAACGTCGACTTTGTCCTGTGTATTGTCATCTGTAGATTATATTCTGTGTTTTGTTTTGTTATATGTACCATATTTACATCCGTTAGTGATAGTGTGTAGTGTTTTAGTCGTCATTCAGTAGGACTTCATTACCTGTCTCACACATGAGTATTATTTTCCATTATGTTCTACTAGCAGTACCACCTTCTATTTATTAACATTAAGTGAGTCAAAAGTCCACATTAAAAGCCTATGAGGAATCATTATTCAGTAAGGCCTATGTCATGATAAAATCGATAAAGCCAATTCAGAGCTGGGAGAAACCAATATATATGATTATAATGATCATCCAACATTACCAATATTTAATTAGCTTTGTGACAGAACTTACCAACTATTCTTTATTCTAACATTTTTTTTCAGGATAAAGTTGCATAACTATGCATACTTTTAGTGTTTTATAATTTTCACATAATGTGGCTATGTAAAGAAAAGCTGTGAATCAATTATTTTGCAGCTTTATAAATTATCCCTAAATTTTGTAATGGTTTGTATTTATCTTTTTTTCCTGTGGATCTTTGCCCCATCCGATTGACAAAGATCCTGTTTTACATATATTAATAAACTCTCATTCTATTGTCTATAAATAATCATATGTTTTCACTACCATTACTAATGTATATAAAGTATGCCGATTTATAATCAATTTAAAAATAAACTGCTCACTTGAACTTCTCTGAGTGAAGCTCTTTTCTTTTCCAGTGAAGCCATTGCTACTGCCAATTCTCCTTCAGCCTGCCTCAATGATTCTTTCTTGGGTGCAACAACTTTTGCCACTCTAAAATCACAATTATGATCATTTGTAATTATTAAACATTCTTGTAAATATTTACATCTATTGTTTTAAGTGTTAAGCATCAAACATTACAAAATACAATAATATGTTATAATCTATTCCATTTTCATGTTTTTATGTGGAACGATTTTTGTTTATAGCTTGTGAAGTAGCCTATAGGGCCTCTCTACTTACACAAATTTTGCCAGAAACTATTGTCCAGGAACAATTCTAAGAGTTCAATAACTTTACTACCTCAAGAAAAATATTCTGGAATGTACTTAGGACATCTGTTCATTAAATGTTGCTTCTACTGTACAACTTACGCATGTGGTTGCGTCTGTGGGTCTCACCAATGGCCCACTAGACATACCATCCATGCAACAGAAAACCTTAGTGGATGACATGCCGTTATATTGAGGTTATCTTCTTATAGAAGCTTCATGGCACGTCATCTATACAATTATGATTTTGATTTGTTGTTGAAATGTTTTACATGTTTGCCAGAATATATATGTATGCACCCTCTGTGGTTGGGAGGGAGCCAGAGATGTACTGTGCAGCACTGAGGAGGAGGAAACTGACATCACTGTTTTTCCTATGGCTGAGGCCCATCATAGAGGCACAGTGACTCAGGATGTGACAATCCTTTTGACTTGAACATTTGGTTGCATGCCTGGAGCAATAGAGAAGTTCGGCATAACCAGTAGTCAACTGGTGGCGGGGAATGAGCACAGTGAACCCTATCTTGGCTACAGTGGCTAGGAGCAGTGCATAGGTTTAAACCTACCTTCCTGGAGGTGTGATAGTTATTCTCTGGCTCTGTCCCGGGATGGGCCGAAAATCCACAGACTTCCCAGCAATATAATGCCATCTAATGGCATTAGGTCACAGGGCATGAGCCCATGGACCGCTGGATCAGCAACCAACCAACCAACTGGGTTATACATATTGAAATAAGACAAACCAGAATCAAATTTTCTTGATAAAGTATGTAGAATACACCCTTACAGTTTGCAGCTTGACCCACTATGTAAAACAGTCAATTCTGCATAGATTCACATAAAATTTTGCCCCATAGTAGAACATACACTGGTGATTTAGTAAAATTTATCACTGGCTCAAACATTATGGACTAATTAGTTCAAATAATTAATTATGTAATTAAAACAAATTTATATATCAGAAAACGCTGATTCTTGTTTTTACATTCTAAATTAACCTGTAGCGGCCAAGCTAAAAATAGTGCATTTGCATTTTATACCTGACCATTTTTTATGACTTCTGGTTTCTCTGCATGTGTTTGCTTTTTTGGTGTAAATTTTTTATTTATTAAGTTATTGATTTCAAACTCTGAGACACTAGAGATAAATGGATGCTGATATGATGTTGAGGTGTTATTTGCTTGTGTGTGCCAGTGTTATGTTATGTACAATCAAAATCGAGAATGTGGACAAATGCATACAAAGTAGTTTCCATGTCATGGTCACGCGTAGACCTAGTTGTAGAAAACACAGCTCCTCAAATTCCCCGTCGTAAATGACTATCAAATATTATGAACATAGGCACTATCTCTTAAACACCATACATTGATCTATAGTAACTGAAACACTAAAGCTTTAAAATTAGTCCTTTTCTAAATCATAATCCATGAAGGAATAGCAAAAAATTGCTGAAGCTAGACCTATGCATTTTGGTTTCCAAATGTGAAAGGTCGAATAAATTACAACTGCGTATTTATATCGCTGTAGAAAACTAAGGAACAATAACTCTAGCATACACTTACTATAAGAGCATGATGGGAAATAAACATGGACTATTGTTGTTCATTTGTCCATGACTACAAAAGGCCACCTCGATGTAGACATTTGTTGAAGTCGGATGTCTATTGCTAGATGACATTTGTCAACATGTGTAGACAACGGGTTGCTACAGGTTAATAATTTTTTTAGTTTCTAGTCTCAAGCAAAGAATGAAGCATAAAACATTTAGATTCAAGCATTTAGATTTATATCTAGCTCCTGAACCTTGGAAATAACTGTATGTAGTAAATTTTTCTAAATAATTATGCTGAAAAATTACAACAAAAGAGCACAGATTTTTGCGCATGGATAATGTAATGCAATTTTTTCTTTCAAAGTGCGTCCTAAGCACAGCAAAAATGGCTCTGTATCCAGTTATATAATATATGCACATTCATTGAAAACTTCATGATAAAAGGAGAACTAATGAGTAGGTGAAACATGGGCAAATTAAAGCAGTTTAAATATTTTGGAAACATAAAGATATAGTAGGCCCTATGAGTTGAACTGAAATACATACAAATGAAAAGGTGAATAAGATTAAGACAATACTCTGAAGAAAAATCTCAAGTGGTGAATATATAACATCTTCATCCATAAAGGTATAATGTCTTCATCCATAACAGTAAAATCTCTATGTGTATATGACACATCAAAAACTCTTTTAATCCACTGAGCTGTTAAAATCTACATTTTGGAGGCCTGATATGTCAAAAGCTGCTCAAATCTACATTTTGATATGAATTTACTATCTGAAATTATAAACATCACTATGTCTGTAAAATCAAACTGTTCCTAAATGCTGTACTTCTGTTTCAGAGATAATTGATCTAGGAAGAAATAATAAAGGTTGGCTTTGAACAATATTTTCATATAAATAGGTGTGGTTACATTTTCAGTTTCTGTAACTTATTGCTACTTGTATCTGAAGTAAGGAAATATAGACCTCCTCAACGTTTTACAGCTGTTAGGCTTTGGAAATGTACCAAAATACATTAGGTTATAATTCTGATATTAACTTAGATGGTGATTGTAGGCCTAATACAGAATTATTATGATCTGACTTTGATGGAGATTCTGATTCAGAGTTGAGTGTTGATGAAGCTGAGGGAGTGTTTCCAATACAATAGGCCTATATACGGTTATCACCATTATCTACACTCAAAAACATAATTTTTAGAATATTACATTCGGATGTGAATACTCAGACCTATATATATATATGCCTAAGGCATAGCAATTTGTATTATATATATCTAAGGTTATGTAAATTAGTCTTGAGCACAAAAATTTAGGCCTAAAGAATTGAAATTTTTTAAGAAAATGAATAGTTTGCATGCATTTTCTGATTTCAAGTTAAGGTAACATTTATAAGTAATTCTGTATATATAAATACTTTTATGTATTACAAAATGGTTCAGGATATATCTAGATATGTTTTATTTCATAATAAATGGAATATGATTCAGTTTTCTGGGATACAAGCTTGGATATGCACACATTTTTATTGTTTTTATCTCCATATTTTCTTGCTTTTTTTCTGAATTAAAATTTCCATAACTAACACAATATTGTATGTGAGAAAACTAAACTGAGTCTTATTACCTATCCATTTCTGAATATTTTGATGTCAGAATTGTTCATGTGGACAGAATAGTGAGGGAGAAATTGTAAAAAATACAAATACTACTATAAATGACTAAAAATATCCAAAAATTTTCTCCAGGAAAACCTTATGGCAGACTACAGAGACAAAGAGTTAATTTATCTATATTTCAGAGATTTATAAATATTTGCTTACTTGTCATACACATCCATAGCCCTGACCCATTTGCAAAGACCCTCACAAGCTGTAGAAGCAACCTTAATCTTATCAGGGTCAAAGTCAGGGTTTGAAATGAACTTGGTTCTGATGATTTTTATGTAAGCTGCTGGGATATTGTCCTATTGGGTGAAAACAAATAAAAGCTGATATTAATCAAAGAGCATTTTTTTTTAAAAAATACCACCAAGTAAGTAATAACACTAAAATAAGTTGAAACAAGAAATTTCTGTCATTACTTCCCAGTTGAGTGGGCATATAAAATGCTTAAAAAATACTATAAAAAGCTAGTGAAAGAAAGTCTAATAACAAACAAAATAAAATACAATGGAGAGTAAAAAAACTGCCATACAATTTACTCTACTGGAGTCTACATTTGGCTTCATCATACAATTATTCTACTGGAGTCTACATTTGGTTCTGCCATATAATTATTCTACTGGAGTCTATATTTGGTTCTGCCATATAATTATTCTACTGGAGTCTATATTTGGTTCTGCTATATAATTATTCTACTGGAGTCTATATTTGGTTCTGCCATATAATTATTCTACTGGAGTCTATATTTGGTTTTGCCATATAATTATTCTACTGGAATCTATATTTGGCTCTGTCATACAATTACTCTACTGAAGTCTACACTTCAAGAAAATGACAGAATATCATCATATTATTAACTGGCATCTCCACAGTGAAGGTTGGCTGCAACAGACCTCCAACATCCCCTATCTCTTGCCTTGATGGTGCACTCTGCTAGACTGTAATCTGTCCATTTTATGATGTTTATTTCCCACTTGTATCTCTGCTCACGTTCTCTCAACTTTACCCACAAGTAAGGTCTTCAACAAGGTGTTATATTTTTTAATATATCCAAAATACTTTATTTGTGTGATCTTTAGGGCCTATTATCTTTAATAATTTTTTCATCATATGAAGTTTTGTTAGATCCTCTTTGTTCGTTTTTTTCTCTTTCTATGGAGTTCAGACTATTCTTCTATACCACATATCAAAGGCATCAATTTTGTCTTCTAGTTGTTTGTTCATTATCCATGTTTCTGAGCCATACATTAATGTAGTATCTATGTAGCATTTCATAATTATCATTTTTAGCTTGTTTGAAATTTGTTAAGATGTCAATATTTTCCTCATGTCATTGAAAGTACTCTTAGCTATTAGACGAAATATAGATGTGTTAAAGGTGAAACTTTTTTTATCTAAAGAAAGTATAGCTGTGCAGCAACTTAGACACACTAATTTTATGTCTAGCAAACAGGAAAGTATATTTTTATCAACTAACATTTACACTATTCACTCTTACAACTCTTACACTCTTGTGGAGGGCATGGCCATACAGCTAGAACGCAGGACTCAGATTCCTGGGGTCCCGGGTTCAATCTGCGGTTGCGACAAGGATTTTTGTCTTTTGTAGGTGCAACAAAAAATTCTTCCTGTACACATCGCGGTGACAGCTTTGGCAAAGTGGCCTTTTTTTCCACAGCCTTAATAGCCTCCTTGCACTCCTTAACAGGAAAACATGCAGTAATGAAAGTTATTTTTTTTTACTCTTACAACAAAAAGTATTTGCCAATATATTCTACTCACAACGAATGTTAGTTTTATAAAATAATGATATAAACCTTGTCATAGTTGTGAAGATTTTCAAGGAACTTCATATCACTCAGCAGTCTCTTTGAAGGACCCCAGAAGTCTTCTATTTTTTTTCCTGACCCTGTAGGATCAGGTATACGATCAGGTTTGACACCTCTAAGCACACAGATGGACTCCATGACAAGACGCACACCATTTGGTGGTGACTTCATAGATTTGACAATGGTAATGTCCTGTACAAAAGGAAAAAAAATTAATGTTTAAAAACAACATGAATTAATAATAAAAGTTTTAAAAATGTGAACTGATGATGTTTTATGTATTTTTGTTTCTTTCATAAATAGAATATCTAGCATCTTCAAGGCAAACATTTTAGCACCGCTCTATGATTAACATAATATGCATATTACACTTATCATAAAATGATGCACCTAGCAATGAAGTACTCCATCAACAAATTCTTACAATATATAATTTACAATTAGAAAGTCATGTAATTGGGAGGAGTATTAGCTGTATCTTTGTAGTTATTGTGCTATTTTCAAACACCCAAAACACAGCATCAATTAACGAGTACAGTAAATTCTATAGTCTATCCAGTTGAAAATGGAACTGGACATTTTGAATGTAGGGAAAATGTTGAAACATCCATAAAGTGCTTGCATACTTCAATGAAAACCCAAGTGCAGAAATATTGTTGGTCATTCTTCTTCAGTGTTCATTCTCAAACTCCCGCTGGATCTCTCTTGTAGCAAGTCAATGGCCCCACTAGATTTCTGACAGGATGTAGTCTAGAGAATGGAGATGTGTCGTACCACCATTTTATTTGTGCTAAAGGCCAGACACATCCATGTTCTGTTGATATTGTGCATTCAGTATTATAGATATTTAAATAAAAGTCTTAATATATCATAATACATAGGCCTATTATTATGCATAACACATTTTTTGTGTGTAAAGTTTTACAAAACACGCTGCAGGGCCTATATATATCTACACATATTTGAATCTTAAAGTATTCTGCAGAAACAGGAAATCTGTGGACAAAATTGAGAATTACTATAATTTAATGTTATTTAAATTTTATCACATCGTAATGTCCTATAAGGTCCTATATTGTTTTGCAATTTTGCTTCTAAACTTTATTATGAAAACATTGTTTGTATTTATTTACAATACTAATAGCTACTGATCAACAAAATAAGAGATTTCATGTAAAAAATACTGAAAATGGGCTTACAACCAATTGTACAAAACTGTGATTATTATTTCCAAGTTATTGAAAATTTGCTAGACATATCATTAGTGGACTCTGAAAACTGGAGTATCCAATGTATTGACCTTATGTCTCTGATGGGTTATGGTTTATAGATAGCCTATAGATAGAGTTACAACTATGATGGGTTACGATTTATAGATAGACAGATATAGATGGTCATATGATATCACTCATTCAAAGTCTCATAACAAGTACTCAGACTTGTTTAGTTGATGTTGATAGTATCAATACTAAATAGCTTTATTGAGTATCAAATATCTTACCCAAACTCAGAAGATTTGGTAGACATTTTCAACTGGAGAGATTCGGAACCTGACTGTACTCATGAACTATCATTATGCTGTCATAACAACTAATATCCTATTGCATGAATGTCTTTTGTCTCAAATCTCTTATCTATCATAAAAGCTATCACATAAAAACTGACCTGAGGTGTAAGGGTATCTAAAGCAGATAAAGCAGCATTGAGAGCAGGTATTGCCTCAGCAAGATCTGAATCACATTCATTCTTGATGGCCTGTGCTGCTCTAGCTTGTTCATTAGCTACAGCTTCATCAGCTTTGACAACCTATAAATATGAACATTTGTAATTATCAGATACCTGATATATCTGTAACATAAACCATGATTCATTCATTCATTTATTTTCCTTTAGAAGTGAAGTTAGCGCATAGGGCAGAGGTCAGATCTCTTCAATTCTGTCTGTTCAAAGCTATTCTGTGCAGTTCTTGAATAGTATGAATATTGTTTGTTTTAATTTCTCTAAATATTGTTCTTCTGAGTGTTTCCTTTGGTTTACATATGGTTCTTCTGCCTGTTGGTATCCATGCAAGAGATTGGTGGTTAATTATGTTATTGTCTGAGAGTAGGACATGACCAATATAGGACCAACAGTTTTTTCTAATAACATCTGTGATGTAATTTTGATGTGTCTCTTTTCTGATTTTTTGTTCTTTCTCATCATTTATTGTTCTATATGCAGTCTTGATAAAGGCCTTTTTGTTGAAACGTGGTTATGTTTGTGTTGTTTGTATGTATGTTTCTAATGATTAACAAAACTTCAGATTCTTTTCTAGCAGCCGGGCTTACATAATTATGTTGAATGTGAATGGGAGAATAATATTGTTGGTTGGTTGGTTGGTTGGTTGCTGATCCAGCGGTCCATGGGCTCATGCCCTTTGACCTAATGCCATTAAATGGCATTATTTATATTTCTGGGAAGGAATAATATTGTGGTCATCATGTTTTTATTGATTATTTCCTTGGCATTATAAACTAAAAACAATCCAGTGTTTACCTTACAGCTCAATCTTATTTGTAACATTGAAGTACAAGCAAATCCTTACCTCAGTGTAGTAGGTTAGCATCATAGTATATTCCCCATGCATATCTTTGCATCTGGAAACACACCTTTTTAAATAAAGAATTTATCTACAGAAGCCTAATTACACCAGCCATTTTGTAATTAGGAATACTGTGGTAGAGTGACATCACAAAATACTAAAAATGTTGGATCTGCACAGAATTGTTAAAAGTGTGAAACATAGGCCCAGCTGCTAGGAAAGAAGCAAACTTCTTTATCCTGCTCCAAGCTTTTTGCATTTTGGATTTCAGTTTCACGCTGTGAGTACTTATTACCGATTTTCAGCCATGTGGTTTTAAGCATAGTTTTTTTCTTGTTTCATATAAACATTTTTAAATGTTTATTTAAATTTTTAAGGAATTTATAAAAATAAAATATTACATTTACATAATTTTAAATATATTAATAATTAGTACCTTACCTTTTCTACTTTTGCTACCTCTGCAGATTCTCTTTCAATGACAACCATGATCTCAGATACTTCCTTAGAAGCAACTACAAGCTGAGGCTGTAGATCTGTCAACTCTTTCTGCATATCAGACACTTGGGAGGCAGCAGAGCCTAGTTTGTCAAGACCAACTTCATATCTGCGTTTTTGTTTCATAACCTCACTATGAAGGACATAAAATTTAATAGTAATTATATGTTAACAGAAAATACCCATCCAATTGATAGCAAAAACATATTTCATAAACTAAAGTATTTGAAATCATAACCACCCATGTGTCGCCAGGGCCCGGAAGGGGAGCAAAGAATAGCAATGCTGTTTACCTTCCATGCATGTTGTAAAAGGCCACTAATGAGGTGATGGAATGGAGTTGGCTGTCCCATCCCATATAGGGTCAGTGACCCAAAGCCATGCTGAAGTCAGATGTGTCAGGCCGAAAGGCGCAGATATCGCAGCAATGCTGTAAACCATGACACAATTCATTCCATTCTCCTGACTACATCCTGCTAATCTGCAGGAGTTTGAGAACGAATGCAGAAGTAGAAGAAGAAATCATAACCACCTGTGTGTTGCCGGGGATCAAAGAGTAGCAACACTGTTTACCTTCCATGCATGTCACAAGAGATGACTAAGGATGTTATGGGGTGGAGTTGGCTGTCCCATCCCATATAGGGTCAAAGTGGCCCAAAGTCATGATGAAGTTGTGTGTCTCAGGAAGAAAGGCACAGATATCGCAGCAATGCTGTAAACCATGTGACAACACATTCTGGTTTCCAGACTACACCCTGCTAATCTTCAGGACTCTGAGAATTAACATAGAAGAAAAGGATATCACACAGTATAAAAGTTAATACTCATCAACATCACGTGCCATGTTTGTCAATATCTTCCACAGACATCTGTCCAATGAACATTTCAGCAGCTCAAATATGCATTGTATTCTGAGCTGTCTTGTAATTCTCACATCAATACTTCACATTTTAAGTTATTTCATTCTCATAATCATCATACCTATCACCCTTCAGGGTTGCCACTCTGGTAAAGTCAACACCTAAAAATCTCACTATTACCTTCTGTTTTCAGTTCCTTGTTTAATCTTTAGTACTTACAAACTAGCACCAGACTCAACGCATTTTTCATCGCTGTCAGTGCTATGAGTCACTGATTGCTATGCACCTCTTTCAAAAGAAAATCATGATTGCAAAATAATGTCATTTATATGCAAAATAATGTCAAAAATTCCTCTTCCATTAGTTCTCAAAACATTAGGATGTATTGCAGAATTTAAGTGAATTATTTTTCATTAGTAAATAATTCGTAAAATTGTTTCAAATGGCAACCATTTTGGGGGAATATTTCTTTAATTCAGATTCCAATGATGAAGAATTTCTTGGTTTTACTGATGCAAATATGCAATGACAGCACAAGAAAAAGAAAAATAGTGACAGCAGAAATGACATGTCTACAAAGAATACTCAGAGTGTCATTAATCTTCACTGCACTTTGGTTAAGCGTGATCGACAAAATAAAGATGGCGGCTGTTTACTGTTGTCGGGTGCACTCGCTCAATGAGACATCGTGCGAAATAAGCCTACCACAGCCTGTATATAGTTCTGGTCATGCGCAATCGAGGCTGGGACATTCCCACTTCCTAAATGATTGTTGTAAAGATGTTGAGGTGGAAGGTACACGTGTTATAGCAATTAATCTGACCACATCTGCACACAGGTACGATGCCATGATGGTGGATCAGTTTTATAGACCATTCTTTCATTGTATTTAGAATAAAATAACATTGAATCGTGGCTTGAATCATGAATTATTTAGTTATTTAGTTTCAAAGCAGTGAATATACAGAATGTTGTGTTGGTTTGGGGACTTGTAAAGGTTTGATATCGAATATGTTGAAGTGGCACAAAAAATGACTCTAGGCCTAAGATCAAAGAACAATTTTACTGCATTTCTACATGTTTTATACAGTTCCCCCTGCAATATTTTGATAATTTCGCAATGAAAGAACATAAATACAACAGATTTGCATGTGATTTAGTGTACAGTGTTGTCAAGGAATTCGATAAGTACGGTAAGTTATTTTTTACTAATTTTTTTCTCTTTATTTGTTATAAAATATATGTTTTTTTGTGAAAAACGTCTTTACCACTTTCTCATACGTCTGGTATCACACACACACGTACATAAATGACACCAATATATGCAGAATTCAATTCTTTATTTATATGTGCAAATATTATTTAAATATCTTCAACAACCAAAATATTATCACATTTTCAAAACAGTCACCATCAATAACGCAAATTTTCAAAAAAGAATCCGGTGGCAGGGAGACGTTTCATATTTTTTAATCTGGCTTGCTAAAGGTTAAGAGATAAGAATTAGAAACGATAACATCAGACAGACAACCAAATCAATACTAGTATTGGAACACATCAAAAGACAACAGATCAAGTGATTTTCATATGCTTCTAGACTACCAACAGACAGGATGCCACAGATGGCCATGACACATAGACATCACGGCTATAAAGCCAGAGGCAGACCATGTCAAAGATGGATCACAGAAATCAAAGAAGCCACAGGAACAAGCTTACACACAGCACACAAGAAGGCCATCTCCAGAGAACTCTTCTACCCCTGACGCTTCAGGGCAAACAAGGGATACACCGTATAAATAGATAGATGAGACAAGGAGGTTTGGAGAACATAGTCACAACAGGCAAGATTGAAGGCAACAGAGACAGAAGGCGACAATGTGAGAAAATATTAGACAGTTTAACAACCTGGCATGGCAAAATAGTTACATAGCACAGTTTCGTGGTCATAATGCGGGACCCACAACAAACAATTTGTTCAGGAACGTATCTGTTGTTCCAAAGTCTCGCCACCTCAGTCATAAACTGTCTATGGACTTGGATAGGGAAGTCAGCCACGATTTTCAGATGTATTGTTCCCAGAATACAGTAGCCTATCCTTTCATTCAAGTTATGTGAGTGAGGCAAATGAAAGGAAAATGCCATTTTCTTACAGTTGAGAAAGTTTGTATTAATTTCCATTTAGCATGTCGGTTCTTTCTTATGATGACGAAGTTCATTGTTGCCGGCATTGTTATCATGTCTGTCTATAAATGGACTTTGGACTTTGGAAACTTTAAGGGTTCTGAAAGTGGTACATCTGCCTATTATCGGATGGGTTTATACATGTTTTTTACGGTACTTTGGATAAGATGTTTTTTTGTTGTCATTGGTAGCATTTTGTGTTGCAATAAAGGGGATAATTGACCCAGTATTTGATTTATTTCTTCTGAATAACTTAAATTGACATAACCAATGACATACTTACTCTCTCTTATTGCCCAGCAAAGTTTTGAAAGTGCTGATTAGCTCCAAGTATGAAGTCGGTGTGACATAATTGTGTCTCTCAAGCTCGAGGAGAAATTTCTCAGAGACCTAATAGATATATTGGACATAAAAATGACAATTACATTAACCTTATTCTTCATTACAAATGTATTACAATTTGGAACAGTATGGGATCAAGGGTCCACAAATATATATTTGTAATATAATATATATATATTAACAATGTTAATATTTGTGTTCTTTGGTCCATGCATATTAAGCGCGCTCAATGAAATGAGGTAAAATCAAAATCCTTTCTGTACATGTCACAGTGTCTGCTATGGCAAAGCAGCCTTTATTTCCACAGCCCATAGAAAACCTCCCTGCACTTCTTCACAGGAAAACATGCAGTAACGAAAGTTTTAATGAAATGATGTAATTTACAGATCCTGTCGAAGGAACTCATAATGGCTAATAGTAACTCTGTGTGGAGATTAAAGCTTGCAATGATTTAATGGTGTTTGTATTTTAAAGATATGAGATACTGCTAGAATTTAGGAGTTTATGGGAGGGGGAGAGATTTAGAGTAAGTGTTAGGACTAACTAACACAAACCCCCCTTTATGATTTAATAAATTCTAATTAGTAACAAAATTGAAAGGGAGACAGCTGACTTTGAGACAACATAAAATGTGACTGCATCAATTGTACTGCCTTTTTGTCAGTTAAAGGCAAATTCAACATACATACAGCAGCCATTTTACTAAAGATATTTAGTAGTAGAGTGACGTAACGGAAGTATGACATCCAAAAAATTGTGCGTCCCACATTTGCAAGTACTAAAAAATAAGATGGGAGCTTATTTTTTTTTAAAAGTGTAAACAGGAAATACTACTAGGACACTTGATCCTGTATTGTTCCTTATTTATATAATTGCACATTAAAATATTTTAAATGATATAATCACAATAATAAATAGCATATAAATATGCAGGATCACTGACAATGTGGAATAAAAATTTCTATGCAAGACAGGCTATCTGAAATATGTAGTGTTTGTCATGTGATATGTTCTTTTCAGAACGTAGTCTTCCTTATGAATTTCTTGAAATCCCCATGATCTCTGGCAAGTTGTCTCAGTTTCTCCAGTGACATGTGCATGCATTCCTGAACATCTCTTGTCAATGATGATTTGGCCAGCCTCTGCCTCTACTGCTTGCTATTGCCCCCTTCAACATCACACTTTCCATGCCATCATGTCTCTTCACATGGACAAAAAAACCTAACTTCCTTCTTAATATGATGTTCAAAAGCCAGCCTTCTTGAATGCTGATTTTTCTTAGTGCTTCTTGGTTGGTCTTTCTTGTCCATGGCATTCTCAGGACTCTTCTATAGCACTTCATTTCGAAGGCCTCTATTCTATTGGCTTTAGTTTTTTTTGTTGTCCATGTTTCACAGCCGTAGGTTGCCACTGAGAACACACATGTACATAACAAAAACACCTTAGTTCCTGCGTTTGCCCTATGCTAAAGTTTTTTCCGCTGTTTTAATTTGAACATCACCACTTCTGTTCTCCTTCTGATCTCGACTGCACAGTCTCCAGCACTGTTTATGTTAGCTCCCAGATATTCAAAATGTATTACTTCTTCGAAAACATTTTTTATCAATATTAATTCTAGGTCTTATTTTCATTCTGTCAGTTGTCATTATTTTCATCCTTTTCATATTTAGAAACAGTTTTTGTTGTTCGCTAAAGCTTTTTGTTGTTTTTATTATGTTCATTAAGTCTTTCTCCTTTGATGTTAACAGCACTGTGTTGTCTGCATATCTTATTTCTGAAATCTATAGACCTCCGATGTTTATGGGTCTAAATTCTTGTTGCACTGTTTCATGTTTCATATTTCTCATTATGTTCTCTGTATATATGTTAAACAGCTATGGCAACAATATACACCCTTGTCTTACTCCCTTTTGTACTTTAAACCACTCTGATGTTAACCCTTCCACTTGTAGGCCCATGCATTAAGAAAAAGACACTTGGTTATTTGACAAGTGAACACAAAAGAAAAACACTACCGGCACTTATATTATGCAAATAAAGAGTCCATTCCAGGAGATTTTTGTATTTTCAATTACTCCCGTTAAACAAAAATGGATTTATGTTAAACATTTTCTGCAGCTGTCAGCAATAATATTTTGAAGTTGAAAAGTAGCTTGTAATAATATTATTATCCAATAACATGAATGTACATGCACAATTAGTTAAAACTTAGGTTATATACAAGTTTCTGTTGATGATGTCAGTTAATATATATATCTTACATTTTACAAGACACATGCACAAGTATGCTGGCCTGAGTTTAAAATAAGAAAACTGCAATAAGGGCATATTCCTCGTCTTATTTTGCATTTATTCTCAAGTGCCTGCATATAAGTAGGATGTAGTCTAGAGAATGGAATCTGTTTTGGTTTACAGCTTTGTTGTGGTATATGAGCCTTTTGGTCTGTCATATCCAACTTCAGCATGAGTCACTTTGATCCGATATGGGATGGAATAGCCAACTCCACCCCACAACATCCTTAGTTGCCTCTTACAACATGCATGATGGTAAGCAATGTTGCTATTCTTTGCTCCTCTTTCAGGCATCAGTAAAAAAAGAAGGTTGGGGCATATTTATTATTTTATACAATAGAGATTGTCAGCTTAAAAAACACACAGTGCAAAATACTCAAAAATTGCCTGTAATTGTATAAATTATTCTCACTATCCTCAAAATGTACAAATAATTCAAATAACTTACAATTCTAGTGGATGTATGAAAGTACTTGCACATCTTGATGCATCCAGCCCTCTCTTCCTCTCCAAGTTCTATATCTTCTAAGAAGCGAGAAGCCACAGCCTGTAAAGCATCTTCAGGCCAGCTCTGATAGAAAGGATGAAATCACAGAGCTATGTTATGTTACAATTAACATAACTCAGCATATTTGATACAATGAACATAGCATATTTGATACAATTAACATAACATATTTGATACAATTAACATAACATATTTGATACAATTAACAACATATTTGATAACATTAACATAACTCAGAATATTTGATACAATTAACATAACTCAGCATATGTGATACAATTAACATAACACATTTGATATAATTAACATAACTCAGCATATTTGATACAATTAACATAACTCAGCATATGTGATACAATTAACATAACATATTTGATACAATGAACATAACATATTTGATACAATTAACATAACATATTTGATACAATTAACATAACTCAGCATATGTGATACAATTAACATAACATATTTGATATAATTAACATAACTCAGCATATTTGATACAATTAACATAACTCAGCATATGTGATACAATTAACATAATATATTTTATACAATTAACATAGCATATTTGATACAATTAACATAACATATTTGATACAATTAACATAACTCAGCATATGTGATACAATTAACATAACATATTTGATACAATTAACATAGCATATTTGATACAATTAACATAACTCAGCATATGTGATACAATTAACATAACATATTTGATACAATTAACATAACATATTTGATACAATTAACATAACATATTTGATACAACTAACATAACTCAGCATATGTGATACAATTAACATAACATATTTGATACAATTAACATAACATATTTGATACAATTAACATAACATATGTGATAATATTAACACACTTACTTCAAGACTTGATCAATGTATTTACTTTCAGCAGTACATTTTAAAATACATGCTCATCTGAATAAACTGTACTATTTAAAATGTTAAAAAAATTAATAGAATAGTACATAAGAGATAACTCTAGAGAGGTGCCTACAGTTACTCTTACCTGGAACCAGTCAATTGTGCAACAATTAACTAAAGATGGAAATTTTCTTAAGCGGTTGCGAAATGCATCGCCAATGGGACTCATTGCCAAGACAATATGAAGCTGATCTCTAACACGTGATACAAACAAGTTAAAAAGAGCCACCAGTGATCCATCTGTCTGTTTTGTTTTATCCCTTTGTCTGAAAATATTAAAATAATATTTTTACTCTTGTAATACTGGTGTCAATTTATAAGTTATATTTTACTATACACCACCTATTAAAGAAGCCAAATGTAGAATTGCCCAAGCAAAGGCAACATTTCACAAGACCATCCTATGTAATATATCATTGTCAACTGAGGTGAGAAAGTTATTAGACATTATAGAGAACCAATTCTGATGTATGGAAGTGAATCTTGGACACTCTGAAGAACAGTGAACAATTATATTGAGGCAGCAGAGATGTGGTTTTATAGAAGAATGTTTGAGAACACAATGGACAGATCAAAAGAATAATGAAGATACCAGTATCTCCTATCTACTTTGTCTTTTCTCTGCAGTGAGATGTTGCAGGATTGAATGATGGATCGGTTTTTGGGCTATTGCACATTTGGTCGATTGATGTGCAGTAATACTGTGCTGTGTCAGAATGTTGGTAACTCCTTCAATTCACCTTCTTCTTGGTCTTCTTCTGTATCTTGCTGCTTTAATTTTCATGTTGAATGCTCTTGCAGTTGGTCAATAAAGGTGGCCATTAGGTGGCTGAACAATTTCAGTCTTTATTTTTCAATATATTTGACAACTGATGTTACAACAGTTTTTGTAATCACCTCATTTCTCACATGATCTCTTCTTGTTCTGTTTGCTGCTTTTCTTAGACATCTCATTTCATATGTAGTAAGCTTTCTTTCTTGTTCTGTAATTAGAGTCCATGTCTGACATTAGAAACATAATTTTGGGATGAATATTGAATTTATGAATTGCTTTTTGGTTTCAATCAGGATAGATGTGTGTTTCAAAATTGGTGTACATTCATAATTTACCTAGTTGGCTTTTTGAATTCTTGTCTCGAGCTCTCTTTCCATTCTTCTATTGGCTATAAAAATGCTCCCTAGATATTAAAATTCCTGCACTTGGAAGATATCTTGAAAGACGTTAATTCAAAAAAAGGGAGCTCCTTATCCTCATCAGAAAGACACCTCTACAATTTTTGGACACATCATGAGAAGAGGAAAAATGGAACACATTGTAACAAGAGGAAAGTTGAAAAGCAAGAGGAGTAAGGGAAGACCAAGGAATAGCATGCTTTACAACCTAACTCTGTGACATGGGAGAAAATTGGTATCAGAAATGATTGACAACACACAAAATAGAAAGCTGTGTAAAGACATGATAACCAAAACCAATAGTACTTACGTAGAACACAGGTTTTTAGAAAGTTCCACTTAGACACGACTATCAATAAAAATAAGGGGTTATGATGTTTAAACAAGAAAATATACAAATTACAATACACAAGACATTTTCAATGTTTCGAACTGTCAGGTCATTTTCAATAACATTTAAAACAAACAGTGAAAAACAATGAAAACAGTAAAAACAATGTTAACACCACAGAGGCACTATTGACATGTTAACAATACGAAGTTCAAGGTGACAACAATGTATATAGAAATATGTAGTCATAGAAACTGAATTCTCTTTATCTTATGATCCTGCTCACTATGGCACTATTTGATGCAAATGTGTCATTGCTATACGTGTCCCTATGTAGTACAGATCCGCTCTGTTTCATTTCCTAAGGCCACTTTCACTATCAATGATATGTTTACATGTGAATCTCATAATGTCATTTACGTTATTATATGTAAACATTGTGACAAGAAGTAGATAGGTTAAACAGGCTTACAATTGAGTGACCGCTTCTGTAAGCATCTTCATGCCATAAAACATAGAGAATCTACCCATCACTATTAATTTCAATGGTAATGGTCATCAGGGTGCCCTCAATATCCAGTTCACTGCCCTCAGATTCTGCACCACGGATGACAGATCTAGGTATGCTCTTGAAAACTATTTTATTTTTATAGTTTGGTACCCTCAAGCCTTTTGGACTTAACATTCATTAAATTTGTGCTGGTGTGGTTCTTATTATGTTGCTATCCATGTTGCATTGGGTAATAATTTGTTATATCTGTTATCACATCCTATCCAATTTTCAAGAAAACCCGCTTCCATGACTACATGTTTCCAAATACATCATTGTCACCTTGAACTTAAGAAGAAGATACATCACCTAAACTGACTTTCCACTGCAGTTTCTCAAAAGACAGCATCTAAAGCTGTAATTTTAGCAATAAGTATGCTGTTATAACTGTGATAACATAGAATAGGCCCTACACACAAAATAGAAATATTAGGCATGGACTCAATTTTCAATATTTTGAATACTTTAATTGAATTTTCAAAAGTGGATGTAACAAATGGTCATCATCATCATGTGATGGATGAACTGATAATAAAGCTAATAACTCTGGCCCTCAAAATATATTATAAAAATACTGTGTTTACTTTCTCAGAAATACACTATTATTTTCTCTATTTGCATTTGTTGAACTGCAAGTCTATTTAAACAATTTCTGCTCACTACTGTTGAACTGCAAGTCTATTTAAACAATTTCTGCTCACTACTGTTGAACTGCAAGTCTATTTAAACAATTTCTGCTCACTACTGTTGAACTGCAAGTCTATTTAAACAATTTCTGCTCACTACTGTTGAACTGCAAGTCTATTTAAACAATTTCTGCTCACTACTGTTTTTCTTTAGTAATTCTTGTTAACTAATCACCTGTCAATAGTTCTCATTTTCTCACAAATTTCTGCTTTTTCATCTGTAGGGAATAGATTGGGAACTTCTCCAGCATTCAGTAAATTGTTGATGTCCTCAACGAATGATTCTTGCTTGATCTGCATACATACCAGAGAAAATGTTGGTATAAACATGAAATATAGAGGTTCTGTTTTTATTTATTAAAGAGGACAACATATTTTATTTCTAGCAATCTTATCTAAGAAATTCAATCAAATTGCACACATAACAACTGATAGAAATTTTTTTTAAAGAGACAAATAAGCAATCAGTAGGTTGAACATAATAACTTCTTTCTGTTCACTGATCTATGGCACACTTAATGGCATAGAGTAGGAAGAGATCTAAGCCTATATATTAGGATTTTGTATGTGCCTCTAAATTAGTGATATTGAGTACTTGGAATATTTCTGCAATTTGCATGCACAGCTTCGGCACTAAAATCATATATAGCAGAACAGATTCAAAAAAGAGAGTACAGAACTGAGAATCTGGTTCTAGTAGTAAAGAGGTTAGTGGGGCAGTCTTGGTCATGGTTCATGGTGATATTATAGGATCATCTTATTACACTGCCACTGACGTTGGATGGATAAGCAGGGCCTTAAAATTTAACTAATGTTGAAAAGAAAAATTACTTTTATAAGTACACAAGTAAAAAGAAAACAAGTATCCACTTAACAGATTGATAGTAATATTCAGTTGAGAAAGTTAGCTATTGATACTTGGAGAGACATTGTATAAAGGATGATTGATAGATGTGACGAGAAAGCATCATAAAATATTTTCTGACACAAGATATTAGGATCAAGAGCAGTTGTTATAGATTTGTAGAGCACATACTAAAAGTCATTGTCTATGGTTTCTGTACATACAAGTGACTTGTGGTATGAATATATCAGGGAAAGAATAGCTATAATATCTTACATAGAGAGAGAACAGATTAAGTGGTTTGGCCACATTATGAGAATGCATCATGAAAAGTTTCCCGTACAGGCATATAACCAAATGAGATCAGGGTACAAAGCCAGAGGAAGACCACGGAAAAGATGGATAGAAAACGTCAGAGACATCCTGTACAGACACAGTCATAGCACAGCCGAGGCCACACATCTGGCTTTAAAACGCAAGCTCGAGTTCCAATCATCCGTATGCTTAATGGCAAGAGTGGATCACAAACCACCTGGGAAAAGACAATAGACAATAGACATACAAATGAATGTTGTATTGAGATCTCAAATTTGGATAAAATGAAGGAGGATCAAGTACTTTATATGTAAATGTATTGCATAGTATGTTCAATTAGAACACAGGATCAATACAATTAGAATTATAAACCATCACAAATTTATGGATTCCTGTTATCTGAAAAAATTATTATCATTATTTTATTATTTTGTAGAATAAAGAATACTCAAACAATTGACTTTGCACAAGGTGGACCAGAAAACATACCTTGTTGAATATGGTATATATTTAACAAGTGAGTCACAAGAATTACCAGAATTCATACCTTTGATATCTGTTGGCATATATTAGAAAACCAAATGTGTGAAACAAGTGCTACAAAATCATTTCAAAAACCAAAGAGTGATAAGGTGATTCATGTGAAAGTGGAAGTTGTGATTCATGTGAAAGTGGAAGTTGTGATTCATGTGAAAGTGGAAGTTGTGATTCATGTGAAAGTGGAAGTTGTGATTCATGTGAAAGTGGAAGTTGTGAAAAAAGAAAACAATGAAAAAGGACTGTTATTCACTCACAATAAGAAATAATTGATTCCATAATAAAACTAAAATCTTACAGAATTAGTGGATGTACTTCACCAATTTGTAATAACCACACTGCTTGAAAGAGACAGTATGTGAACAATACTGTAGGTAGCAATCATGTTCGTGATATAATTGCCATTCATAATTGCTTTATTTACTGTTGCTTTCAAGCTTTTGGACACTTGATACAACTCATACTAACAAATATATGTTCTGCAACTCAGACTATGAATTTAGATGCTTTGAAAACTGAATTCAGTGCCTCACAACGGACGTTAAGATTTAAGTTATACTGTTGCTGAACATATTGCGGAACTGTTGCTGAATATATTTCAGCAAAATATTAAAATATGTCAGAAGATCAGCACTGGCAAACAGATAAAATAAATGTGTTACTGGATCACGTTTTATCTCAAATAGGTAAGCACTGAATTTGACACAAATTCAAGTATGAAAGCAGTCTTATATTTGTTGTAAAGATTTTTTTTAGGTCAGTTCAATGAAGAGAAAAATTTACAGAATATATTTTTTAACCCCTTCGCTGTGGAGATTACCATAAGGAAGTAATGATGAAAAATGATCACCATTTTGTGGACATTTACTTAAGGAGTGATGACTCATGAGTTCCTATAATGTATTGCAAAAAAAGCACCTTAAGATATTCAAATACTTTGATTAGCTAGTTCAAACTGTCTAGAAGTAATCTAAAAGGACATTTTGTAATTAGACATGCTTGTAAGTGTCACTTCTGCTTTTGTGTATGGATATAGTTGGAGTTTCTTTGTGTAACCATCTTACCTAGACTAACAGATATTACTCAATGAATTAGAAATTTATAAACTTTTGGATGAAAGTTTTTCTGATAATTCTAGCACTAATTGATCTAATGCAGGAAAAGATAAAGAAAGTGTTGATTGTGATAGTAAGTGATTCTGAGGATATACATTCAGATGATAGCAGCACGCATTTCATATTTGTGGTCAGATGCATGTGATACAATAAGGTCACCAATTTCTTTTTTGGAAACATTGTTTCCTTTTGCAAGATGAATGTACATGAAAGGTTTCTACATCTCCTCCATAATATCAAGAACCATTATGTTTGTAAATTCATGAATTAGAGGATAAAGAAATAATACTCAAAAATTGTTGAATACTAGAATGCGGTGGGAAAATTGTTTAGGTAACAAATTTCAAGAACCCTTACAAATTTCCCATATTGCACTGCTAATTTGACGGATTTATCCCAGTAGCCAAAGGGCTAATTACATCAACTATATTAGTTGATAAGCACTTCACATATAAATGTTCTTCTCTTATTAGTACCATTGGTTCTATATGCTTGAATTGTGAAAATAGATTATTCGAGAATTTAATAACAGTGACTTCCCTTACATAACACTTTGCATTACTAAATACCAAGTAATGGAATTCGTATTGGACCTTTATAATATTCAAACCTCAACATGTCATTTGATTTTCAGCATTGCCATACAAAAGGTGATTACAGAAAGTTAAATCATATTTGTGACCATAGACCATATTATACCTCCTTCTCTTCTTCTGTTAAGATTTCAAATTCCTCTGTAAACATGAGGTGTCGCAGCTTTTCAGAAACACATGGATGAAATTTTAGTAGACGGAGAACATTATTTATGTACATAGGGCTATAACTTATAGGCCCTAGACCATACTAGTGTGTTATCAATGTCAGAGATAATAAGTGGAGAACAACATAATGTTTAAAAGTATTTCTTGATTCTTGATTAGAAACTGGCTTCACATCACTCGGGGCATTCTCATAATTGCTATCATAATTGTTCCAACAGCCATCCCAGTGTATATAGACTCAGAATCCCGGTCAGGTGCTGATTGTTGATTTATGTTAAAAATTCTTGTATTTTTATTTTTAAAACCATTTTAGACTTAAAATATTAGTGCAATTCCATGGATTTTATATTAAAATTAAATGTATGCTAAAATACAACAAAATATCTATTTACACACTTTTGTTATAGACTATATCATAATGAATGAATTCTTACCTTACACACTTTTGTTATAGACTATATCATAATGAATTCTTACCTACACACTTTTGTTATAGACTATATCATAATGAATTCTTACCTTACACACTTTTGTTATAGACTATATTAGAATGAATTCTTACCTTACTCACGTTTGTTATAGACTATATCATAATGAATTCTTACCTTACACACTTTTGTTATAGACTATATCATAATGAATTCTTACCTTACTCACGTTTGTTATAGACTATATCATAATGAATTCTTACCTTACTCACGTTTGTTATAGACTATATCATAATGAATTCTTACCTTACTCACTTTTGTTATAGACTATATTAGAATGAATTCTTATCTTACAACCAAGGTTTGAAAGCTAACATTGACAAATGCCATTACATGCACCTACTGTGAAATATGGTTCAAAGAATGAAGAAATGTTTCTTGAAAGAACTGAGCAAAAGTAACATTCAAATATAAATTTAAAATATATTATATTTTTCCTTTCTGATCAAGTAGCATCCAGAACCTGAACTTCTAGTTTCAGGATCCAAAGAATAGAGTCACTGTCTTCTTTCTAGACATGTTTTAGGACATGACAAGGGAAAGTTGGAAGGATAGGTTGACAACCTAATCTGTCTATTATCTTTTTTCCACAAATGCTACCTGGCATCGTGGGAAGTTGAAGTTTTCTGTCTTTGGCCATCTTTGTTGTGCTTGTCATGGTCAGGTTGTGGTTCTTAACAATCTCTCTGATTGAATCTTCCCATCTTGTTCTTAGTCTTCCTCTTGCCTTGTAGCCATTCTTTCTGCTGTTATACACCTGGATGGCTGGTTGTGATGGTTCCTTAGCATAAGGTGTCCGAACGAGTTGATCTGCTGTCATTCTATATATTGTGTGCATGATATGGTCTTTACTATCATTTTGATATGTTAATTTCTCATTCGGTCTCATCTAGTAATGTTTATAGTCATTCTGAAGCATTTCAGTTCACATGTTGTAATCTTTCCCAAGAGTGTTTTTGTCAGGAGCCATATCTAGCACTGATAACATAACGTTGGAATGAAGATGGTGTTGCCTAATAAACATGGACAACCTGTCAATTGAAAAAAAAAACATCTTTATCATTGCATGTCTTGCTTCGGTTTCTTACTTTTGTCATTTGTGAAATTGTCCTCACAAATAATGACAAGATGCAGGCCAGCGGACATTGCACCTTTGTCCATTTGCAGCAGACTCATAGGTGGTAGGGATGCTAGGTGAACCATCACTGTAGATGGATCTACAGATCTAACAGAAGAATGATGAACCAGTTTTCTCTGAAGTATATGCTAATATTCTGGTAGAATGTGATGATCCTGGGATATTACCACAATGCAATGCCTCCCTTTGGGGCTAAATATGTATCCATAAACCCCCCACACACACCAACACCCACATACCCACCCCCATCCCACACACCCACACCCACCCACTCACTCCCAGACCCACCCACCCCCACAAAGTGTGGAGGAGTTGCGCCATTCATTGACCACACTCTCTCTTCCAGATCCATAAGTGGCAAGATAAATTTAGATGACTGGAGATGTACCAGGATGCAGCGGATGACTAGAGTGTTCTTTGTGTCTCACAAAGCCCTATGTGCCCCACAGCACTCTGCCACCAGCTGCCTTCAAGCCATTGAACATAAGATGTTTCATCCACGCTATCTGCCATATCCAGGTTTCGTATGCTTAGGCAGACATGCCCAGTGTTTACCTCCAGGTCGAAGCCCCTCGGTTATCTTCACCTGATTTGGCCGGCCTGTCAAAGCCATTACTAGGGTGTTGCCACTGCCGTGTATCAAAATAGATGCATTAGAAAACTGCAAATTGCTGGTTTTATATTAACTACCAAATTAGTTGGTTTCTTTCAGCATACATTCTTAATCATTCACTGGTTGTCTTTTATATCATGACAATGGTCCTGCAAGAATTTCAGCAGGATGTAGTCCAGAGAATAAATGTGTGTTGTGCCACCATTTTATTTGTACCAATGGCCCAATAAATTCAACTATGGAGATAGTTAATGTATTATAAACATACCTGTGTATCAGAGAATAGAAATACAGCATGGTTTTCTGTCTCTGTGGATTTTCGTAGAATTCTCTTCAAATCTTCTCGCCATTCATTCGGAGTGTAACTCTTTGTGATCTCAACCTAGGGAATAGAATCATCAAATCATTTGTTGTATATTACTATTACTCTATTTTCAAATGTTTATAAAAATATGTAAAACATCCTCCATAATTCAAGAAAACTATTGGAACTTAGTCGACTATCTATCTGTGTGTGGCTATCATTGAAGTAATTGTAATAATTGGTATAATATAGGCCTATATAACATCTTTTGTTGATAAGATCTTGAATCTTTTGAATAACTTTCATTTTAGTTTTGTTAGGTAGTTAGAGAATTTGATGAAGTCCAGAAGATCACACAATCAACACCTGATGCTGAGTCTACATACACTGAGATGGCTGCTGGAACGGAGGGCGGAGCACTTATGGGAATGTTCCACATGCTGTGAATCCAGTTTCTAATCAAGAATCAAGAGAATCAAGAGTTTGATAAAACAGTACTAATCTCGACCTTCTGTTATTTTTTCACAATTGAAAACCAACAGGTGATGAAAAATTCACACATACATGTCAATATCCTCTTTAGTGCAAAAATGATAGGATACTTTTTGAAAAGACCAGTATATTCATTTTGCATATTTCTAAATCTAGAACTTAGGGACCTGAACACAGAAGAAGAGTTATTCCTCAAGTAAGCTAACATATTTTGGACATTAAAAAGAAACAATGTTTAGAAATATTAATCATGGAGAGAAAGGTTCTAACAAAGAGAACAAGCAGCAGACCAAGACTATGATGAACACAGGATATCGAAGACCTTCTGAACATACAAAAGAAGAGAGGATGAACAGCTTGCACAGAACCAAGAGTCTTACAGTGAGGAAAATGTTCTGCAAAGGACATGTCATACAGATAGATGAAACTGGAAAACTGGAAATTCTGAATATTGTCTGTGAAATGACATTTTATTTATAGCTACATATTTTAATGAATACACAATATTGTATTTATTTTTATGAACAGATTTTTATGAACTGTTTATAAACAGATTTTTGATATAAATATTCATTTCAAAACAGGGATCAGTGGCCAAATCACATGACAAATACCAACTTTAAAATTTCATATGCTATTGCACAGAGCTTCCATTTCTTGGAAATTCAAATAGTTGTTACTTTGAATACATTCTGGTGATTTTCGTGCAATGCACTGGCCATCCAAACTCCACTCAGTTTCTAGCATGCATATTGAGTGATTTGGGGTTCTCATAGCATTGGTATATGCCTATTTATCGGAATTTCATTCCATTTAATATATGTTAGCTTTTTGTTCCATAGAAACATGGTCACTGATCATTTTAGAGTACCAAATATTATTACATCAAAAACACAAATCTGTAATTTGGCGTTTATTTTCATAATCAACTCTTTGTCTATGGTGCGTCTTTCTAAAAGACAAATAAATGGTTTCCCTATTCATGCTAATCTTCCTAAAAGATGATGAGAGACATTGCTAAGAAAGCCTTCACTAAAAACCTTCATGCCAATACTGTAGTATTTCTTCCAATCACAATAGACCTAAATTCTAAGGTCTTGTCTCATGACTATGGTCAGCCATTTTGTTATAATAGTTTGAGAGGAAATTAAAAACATAAAATCGTAGATTTATTGGTTGGCATTTGATTGGTAAAAGTGCAAGACTTTCATAAGAAATTTACATGCTAATAAACATTCAAATCATCACAGAACTTTTTTTGTGCATAGAAACTTTCCAAATAGTTACAAAAATGAATATACTTTACAAAACAGCCAATTTTAGATGATAGCTACATGTTTCTGTCTGAAAGAATTTTTGTATAATTTAGGCGCTTTTGTTTTATTTTCAAATTTTACAATCATTAGACCTAGGCCTATATTGTGTCAGAGACTTTCCTCTACTATGTATTTCTACTCTTAAAACAAGACAATAGGCACACATTCTATAAATGGCATTCAATTCTGCACATTTTGATGTATAGGCCTAGTACATCACTGCAGATTTCCAAATATGTAAAATATTGCACAAAGACTAATTGTAAACACATTCTTAATTTTGTTGCTGAGAAAGAGTGAGTAAAATGTAAAAATGTAAGTTTAGTTCATGTATACTATGAGTTAAATACATTACAATTACATGTAACAATATGTAAGTTTGTACAGCATGTAGGATACATTAATTACATGTAACAATATGTAAGTTAAAACAGCATGTAGGATACATTAATTACATATAACAATATGTAAGTTAAAACAGCATGTAGGATACATTAATTACATATAACAATATGTAAGTTAAAACAGCATGTAGGATACATTAATTACATATAACAATATGTAAGTTAAAACAGCATGTAGGATACATTAATTACATATAACAATATGTAAGTTAAAACAGCATGTAGGATACATTAATTACATATAACAATATGTAAGTTAAAACAGCATGTAGGATACATTAATTACATATAACAATATGTAAGTTAAAACAGCATGTAGGATACATTAATTACATATAACAATATGTAAGTTAAAACAACATGTAGGATACATTAATTACATATAACAATATGTAAGTTAAAACAGCATGTAGGATACATTAATTACATATAACAATATGTAAGTTAAAACAGCATGTAGGATACATTAATTACATATAACAATATGTAAGTTAAAACAGCATGTAGGATACATTAATTACATATAACAATATGTAAGTTAAAACAGCATGTAGGATACATTAATTACATATAACAATATGTAAGTTAAAACAGCATGTAGGATACATTAATTACATATAACAATATGTAAGTTAAAACAGCATGTAGGATATATTAATTACATATAACAATATGTAAGTTAAAACAGCATGTAGGATATATTAATTACATGTAACAATATGTAAGTTAAAACAGCATGTAGGATATATTAATTACATGTAACAATATGTAAGTATGTACAGCATGTCGGATACATTAATTACATGTAACAATATGTAAGTAAGTCTATGCATAGCATATAGAGTACCTGAAAAAGATCATAGTCAGCCATGTGTGTAGCCAATCGAGTTAGAGACTGGCGACCTGAACCACCAACACCTACAAGTAGAGCATGACTTCTGGGCTGCTTGATAATTCGAGCAATTCTGCATACATGCTCAATGGCAAATCTGGATTTATTGCAAAATTTCAAAAAGTATTAATTATTGATGCCACAGGCATCTTTCCAGATGGTAGTATTATTATTTTGATATAAGAGGCAGTCGTCCTGCTCTGTGGCAATTAGGTAAAGTCTGTGACCTGTATTAAGTTCTTCTTCTTCTTCAGCGTTAATTCTTAAACTCCCACTGGATCTCCATTGTAGCAGGACCATGGTCCTATTAGATTTCCAGCAGGATATAGTCCTGAGAATGGAAATGCGTTGTGTCGCTGTTTTATTTGTGCCAATGGCCCAACACATCCATCTTCAGCTTAAGTATTAAGTTCAAATCTCACCACAGACAATTGTGCATTTAGACTGCTTAGAAAGCAATGGCAAACAAATGAACAGACTGCCAAGAAAATGAACACACTTCCATATGTTCCATAGTATGTACAGGGAATTTCAGAACCACTTATGCCATTGTGTGCTGTTGTGTATTTTCAAATTGTAGTCTTTGAAGCATCTGCTATTTATATCACTTTATTCTTTATCCTTTTACAATTCTTGATATCTTCTCTTCAAATAATACCAGCCATGACATCCTGTGTCAATGATTTTGTATGACTGCCTGTATCACACATATCCCATTTGCATAAATCATTAAACCAAAAGTAAAGGTCAGCTCTGAGATCTTTAATTTTCCATAAATAGATCCTTCTATATTCTACCATCTTCAGCTCCACAATCCTTCCATTGAAAATGTATCTATGGCCCTGTGTGTAGGAGATGATATACTCTTTGCTATGTGGTGTTCTTAAAATATATTTATTAATTTATGTGTAATCTGTTTACTTATTGCAATTCAACTGACAAGTGACTGCCATTGTATATCTGTATTGTCTTATTGTAAATAGAAAAAGTATTCATTCTTGAATATTTTTCTGCATAAAACATAATTAAATAATTGTAAATAATGTAAATTTTATTAAATTTATCACATATTGTGAAAATTTGTAATGTAAAACAGCTATAAGACACAAGATTTTCACCTGTGTTGGTTATGGGTTAACGCTTATTTAAATATTAAAAATACAGACCTAAATAATACAAGGTTCATTGGTTTCCTGCTCATATTATTGAACTCTTCTAGATACCCTTCAGTAATATGTCGCAAGTTTTCAAGGTCCTGTACCTCAACGTAGTTACGAGAATCAGATTTTGGGTCAGCAAAGTCGCAGTACATCAGAGAACGTAGATCATCTTCAGTGATCTAAGGAAGATAGTACAAACAAGTTAGTAACAGTATCTGCAGGAGATCCATCCTTCTACAGCAGCAAGAAATTGACACATTTGTTAAGCTATGTATCAATATAGTACAAACAAGTTAGTAACAGTATCTGCAGGAGATCCATCCTTCTACAGCAGCAAGAAATTGACACATTTGTTAAGCTATGTATCAATATAGTACAAACAAGTTAGTAACAGTGTCTGCAGGAGATCCATCCTTCTACAGCAGCAAGAAATTGACACATTTGTTAAGCTATGTATCAATATAGTACAAACAAGTTAGTAACAGTGTCTGCAGGAGATCCATCCTTCTACAGCAGCAAGAAATGACACATTTGTTAAGCTATGTATCAATATGATGTCCTATGACAATCTATATCTGTTTCTGAAATACAATGGTCATATCAACATTAATTTATATAAATATGCACTTTGTGTGTTGTTGTGTCTGTGATTTGATCTAAAGAATTATACTCCATAATGACAAGAGAATACATGTTCAAACTATTTGGTGATTATAGTACTTTTGCGATGCTAATTAACTAAGTCAGGATATGTGTTATATTAAGTTGTGAGAAGAATTGCTGTCATTTGGTTGAATCAAATATTATTTGCTGCCTTCTAATTCATAACAAATGGTGCATTTTATAGTACTCAGTTCAATTCCCAGTACATGTGAAAGTCTAGTTTATACATCTTACATTGATTGCCTAAACTGAGCTGGGGAAAATACACAATTGTCACTGGACCTAATGTGAAATCATTTGTAGCTGACCTGTTGATGTACTGAAATGAATTAAGTTTCCATAAATATATACTGAATCCTGACACAAAATGTGATTTATTTTCACTCTTATATAAGTGACAAACAGGTTCAATAGCAATTATGTCAACAAACAATAAATATAAAAAACTCACCTTGCCATCATTGTCAGAGTCTAGATGAATAAACATTTCATCAAAATCTTCTTTCATCTTGTCTTTCATAATTTCTCGGGTGGTATTGAACAACCAGTTACGATCAGCATCATCAACCAGACGATCATAGTAAACTCTGAAAACCTGAGTATATTTACAGCAAACAATAATCAGTGGAAATCTACTGATAAACAACACTGCAAAGTCAGGTCATTTTACAAATATCTTACAATAGACTAAATACATGTTTCAATTTAAAAAATTCTGAAATATTTCTATTCCAACCAACTTAAATGTGTAGGATATATCACTCTGTTCAAATGCAGTGAATTTCTATGTGCGTAAAGTCACTTTAATGTTTGCGCCGGGACATATGGTTGGCTGCACATGCTGCTACTATGGCTGTTGGTGGAGCAATGGATCGAGCAGACATTTTGAACACATAATGGGAAAACGCATGAGCAAATAACTGTATAAGTGATGATGACTCTTGTTCCATGATTAGAATAAGGGAGTTTGGTTTGAAATGTGGTGTCGCTAGAAAGGAATCGTTTTGTGGGCAAGAAAGAATTATGCTCAATCAGTGGCATACTGGGACCGTCTGTCAACATGTAATGGCGGCTACACTCAAGGAGAGATCTGAGCACCTATGGACTTGTCTGGAGTGCAATGACGATGATCCAATGACTAACTAACTAACTAACTAACTGTGTTCAAATTTAACCACAGAATATTAATGAAATATAGTAAGTTAGTTCACTGCTAGTTAGATTCACTTCCAATTTGTCATATGAACACAATACGACATGCAAGAGTTGAACCATGCTGATTTTACAGAAATGTTGTTTTTCTTCAGGTAGTCTAATGATTTGTGTGTCTAATAAACTGCCATCCAACTTTTGTTAATCTTATCCTACATATTAGTATTGCAAGTGCTTCAAATAAGGGTTATATTGGTGATACTATAAGTGTAAGCACTGTAATTTATGTTAGATATGATAAACATTGTATAACTAACATAGGCAACGGGCAAATACATGACCATCTACAATATAAGACTGGCTAGTGGGAAGTCAATCCTTCCTAATGACTCATTTGCTTATTCCCATAATTTTCATTGCTGATTATGAATATAATGTGCATGACAGCAAATGAAAATCAAAGGAATAGTCAAATTAATCATTTTAGAAGACTTAATTTGCCATTAGATCTTATATTGCTGAAAGTCAAGGCAAATATCTGTTGTGAATCAAAGAACAGCGACCAACATTTTTCTTTTCTCTTGTAAACTGTAATAATCAAATATCTTCAGTTCACTGTAAATACAAAACTAATGTTGCCTTGAAACTTGGGATACATTTGAAGAAATGATGTTTCTCGGAAACAAAACATTTTATTTTAAGACCGATTATAATGGAATAACTTGAAATGTCAAGTACCAAACATAGAAATTACGTTTGCACATTTTTAAAATCTGGATTCTCATTTCTTAGTTGTGTTTTTCTACTTTAGATCAAAAATATGTTCCTAAGTTTATTAGATAAGTATTCTACAGTTGTGCCTATTTCCATTAATATATGATATGTAGTGGTGCATATAAAACCAAACTTCTGGTAAACATTTAAATACAATAACCATTTTCATCTGATTTATACAAATTATCACATTATGAGAATGCATCATCTTGTATCGCCAAGTTTCCCATACAAGCATATAACCAAATGAGATCAGGGTCAAAGCCTTTTAATTCTAATCAGTTAGGAACTCAAACAAAAATCATTCATGCAATCTGATCATAGTAAATGTGGATATTTTATCCAAATAATACACCTATATCTTAAATATTGTCTATGTAGGTCTATGCTAAAAATTATTATTAACTGAAACACAGACAATTACCTCATGCACCCATAATTTTTTCAATGATTTGGGGTCTTCCATTGTTTCAGGGGTTGACAGAAGAACTCCCTGAATGACTCGGGAAAAGTCACGCAAATTGAAAAGGTAATGTGATTTAGCAGGTGTTGGCAAAAGATTCTGCAGGGCCTGCTTGTACACCTCAAGTGTGCCAAGGACAATCTGTTCTGCACAGGGCTTGAATTCATTGCTGAAACCTCTACAATTAAGTAGAATAAAGTAATGTTGAATTGTAATACTGAATAAATCAATATGGTCAACCAAAAAAACATTTGAAAGTTATCTTATCTCATTTTCTAAATATCATGGTTCTCAGAATTTATGATATTTTTCAATAGTCCAGAGACTGCAATGCACTGTGTCATGGTTTACAGCTTGGCTGAAATATATGCTCCTCTTTGTTTAACATATTTAAGCATGTACATGGAATCGCTTTCTCACTTTATGACATGTGATCAAGCCAGTATATTGGAAGGGGGGGGGGGTTGAAACCCCTAGGAAATAAATCAGAACACTGCTTTACAAGTTTAACCCAAACAGTTGATAAAACCTCCATCTAACAACTTTCTCTAACGAAAAGGTTTCCAAAATGTTTTTTTAATAAGGCATTACACATGAAAATAGAAAAATAACTGTGTTTTATATCTTTTTTAGGTAAACACCCCTCCCCCAAATTAATACATAGTCCTGTCTATGGCACTGGATGGGATATCCAATCCCCTCCTTCCAAACACATCCTGTCACCTTTCAAAACATACATGACAGGTAACAGTATTTTTTTTGTTCCCCTTTTGAGCATATCAACACAAAGGTGAAAATGTACCCTTAAAATTAGACAAATATTTGTGCTCTCACATGGTCTGCTCTTCCTGTGTAGTGTTTTTATATTGGTTTATGAGACAATGTTGCAGCACTCTGAATAGATCCATATCTACTGAATATCCACATCTGGATGTTAAAGGATATGCATGCTGATGATTCCTATTGCTCACAGCCTAAAATTACTTCTCAATAGGCTCTTTATGTTCCAATTCTACTCACTTCAAATTTGATACCAAATTCTTTAACTCAGTAAAATTCTTTCACTCACAGTACAATTCTTTCACTCGCAGTAAAATTCACAATAAAATTCTTTCACTCGCAGTACATATGCATAATAAACTGTCATGACAAAAACTAGCATGTGGTCCAAAAGCAACTGAACTATGCATTTTTCTTTATCATCAACACACAGGCTAAAAATTCTTTGAATGCAAGACCTTCTGAACTTTCATTACTGTGAATATCTGCACACTTAGGACAGTAGATCCATGTAATGTCATAAACATTTAAAGTGGTTATAGATGCTATTCATTCACGTCAGACAGTGGTCACTTTGATTCATACAATGTTGACAGTGAAGATAGATCTACCTAAAGTCACTTTAGATGGACACAACATTGAATGTATTATCTAGCAGGAACGACTGCTTACAGTCTGTCTTAGTAATACCATGTCAAGCAAATAATACAGATCTGCATACAAGGTCTCATGATACATAATTCTAGATTCAATACAAGAATCAGTGGACAATTCACGTGACAACATACCAACTATTAAATTTCATATGCTATTGCACTATCTCGGAAACTTAAAAAGTCATAACTTAAAATACCGATCTCGTGATTTGCTCGCTATGAACTGGCCATCCACCTTCCACTCAGTGTGTAGCGTGCATGTTGAGTGATCAGGGGCTCTCATCGCACAACGTGTTGAATATTGGATGCATCAGTATATGCGACTTTATCAGAATTTCATTCTGTTTAATTATGTTTGCTATTTGTTCCGTAGAAACCTGTCCACTGATTCTTGTATTGTACCTAGTTTTATAGTAGCGGCACATTATCAACGCTAGTTATTAGTCCTCTTTTATCAATTGGCTCTGTTGATAGTTGACCATAGATTAGACTTTTTACAGTTATAGACATGCTTTAAGTGAACGAAAGAAGAAGGATTAGACTTTCTGATGGTTTCACATTCCAAGTGTGAATGCTTGGAACATGTGCAGAATGAAGGAATGCATATGGTTCTTGACAACGACAGGGGTATTCCACTTTAGAATGAGATAGGCCTTAATATGAAGAAAGAACTACTAAGAGAAATAAAGATCAGGCACATAAAATACTTTGGACACATTAAAAGACATGACACCGTATTGAAGACCTTACTTGAGGGTAAAGTCAAAGGGAAGCGAGCAAGAGGTAGGCAGAGATACAAGTGGGAGAGTAACATTACACGATGGACAGGTTACAGTCTAGCAGAGTGCACCACCAAGACAAGAGACAGGAGATGTTGGAGATACATTGCAGCCAACCTTCGTTGCGGAGACGGCACTTGATGATGATGAGGTCTAAATATATATTTGCTCTGTAAATAGAAGTTATATCTTTCTAGTTATATCTAGAAGTTATAAAAAGTAAAATATCCACATTGTAAATGAAATGTTATAGAAAGGCCCTAAGAATATCATGGACTGAACCTAGAAGATTACAGATTGGCAGCGAGTACAATGTTCTGTAAAGGACACGTCATATATATATATATATATATAAAAGTGATATAGACAAAGTGATGAAACAAAATCATACAATAGAAGCCAAATCCAAGTGAAATAACATTGAAATTGAGATGTAACAGTGTTTTTATGGAAATCTGGCACATATAGAGTTTATAAATGTTTTGCAGCTTTTTATTAAAAATAAACAAAATATGGCAGACACAAACCTTGCATTGATATGCCAGTCCATGATGTTTCTGAAGATGGTGGTCATAGTATCATCATCAAACTCATTGATAGTGATAGTGTTCAAGTGGCGCAAAAATCTTGGTGTAACAGGATTACGACCTCCACCTAAGGATGAAAGTTTATTATGTAGATGTGCAATGTACTTGAAAACTATAGTACTAAACCATCTATTATTCTTCTCGTTCGCAGTTGAATATGTCTAAACAGCAAGTATTTTGTTGTGAATAAATTGTATCTAGTCCTGTTGTGTGATGCAATGGTTGCTGGTGTGCCTTTTGGGTATCCGGGTATTCAGCATTACTTATTGCTTGGGTAGGACTATGGTCCTGCACAATGTCAGGGATGGCCTGAAAATCTTTGTTTCCAGCCTCTATTTTCTGGACTAAGCACCATCTCCACTTTCAGGAGACATCCTCGATGAGGATTTATTCTAATCTTGAATAATAAGCCCAGATGAAGAAAATGATTTGATTTCTAGTAAGGTCTAATGTTGTTTACTTTTTGCTCATACAATAAATAAATATATATATATATACATATATAATGACATATTCTTTTCAGAATGCTGTCTTCATCGTGGATACCCTGAATGCCTCTCTGCCCCGGGCAAGCAGACCTGCATTGGCCAGAGATGTGCATACATTCTTCTCTCACCTTGCACTCTGTCCTCCAGATACCATTATCAATTGTGATAATGTCCAAAAATTATTTTAAGTGTCCAAAAATTAATAAATATTTAAATGAAAATAGTTGATGAATGTTTGCAATCATGCAGACTCTGTTAGAATAATATAATTTTAAATATTGAATACAAATTATAAAATTATGAGTAGCTTTATGTTCCCAGTGGATACACTCAAGTGACAAAGTTCATCAATGAGTGGAACCCATTGTGTTATTGCTTCCTTCACACAATGTTGCTACCTCATTTTGACAAAAAAGAACTAGTCTCTAGTTGGAGACTTTAAACAAACTGCCAAAGAAGCAAGAAAACTCTGCTTGGAAAATATGCAGAAGTAGAAGATACAAGTTCTGGAAGATGAGAAGGGCAATGAACTTATGCACAACATACATGAAACCCTGTATCTGTTTGAAAGATCATTCGGGGCATTCACTAAAATTCACTATTAGAACCATCTTTATGTTGATATCAATACAGATAATAATAAAATAAATACGGAACTCATATGATTTAGTTCCTCTGACGACATAGAAGTTCCCAACTCACGGTAGTTTCTTTGGGTAGAATCAGTTAAATTGCAATTTATAACCAGATAAATTATAGAAAAAAATTGTTGCTAGAAGTTGTCTTCAATTTTTTTTAATGTCTACTTCGTCCTAATTTTTTTTAAAACAATTATAAGATACACATTTAACCATTTATCATTGTAAACATATTAAGAATTCATTGCTGAATATTTACTTATATAATGCAAATTTTAGGAAGTATAAATAAATGATTCATAATAAAATTAATTTCATCAGTCATAAATACAATTCATGCTAAAAAACAGACTGATAAAATCATGGGTTTTTCTCAGGCCCACTAAGAGTTAATATTAGTTGAAGAAATCAATCAGAAACAGTCTTTCATTTTGGGAAACTTAATAGTTAACCCAATAATATAGTTTTGTTACTGAAATCAGAAAGGCAACTGTAAAAACATAAACAAATTAATGTTTGTAAGTAAAATTGTGTTTTGTGTAATAGGCATCTTTTTATTTAAATACATTTTAAAATTCACCTGCTGGCCCCATGGCTCCCACAAACTGAAGATCAATCAACTTGATGCCTGAAGTGTCCTTGAGATCATACCAGTTCCAATGATCTAGCCACTGTCTTAGAAGTTCAATAGGAGGTTGAGCTCCATAGGTTTCTCTCATAGGCATATTTAGGTCATCAACAAACACAATCTTTGGATTGATAATCAACAGAAATAACCAGATTATAAACAAGGAAAGTGTCATCTTTATACAATGATAAACATATATCATCTTTATACAATGATAAACATATATCATCTTTATACAATGATAAACATATATCATCTTTATACAATGATAAACATATATCATCTTTATACAATGATAAACATATGATATCATCTCTATACAATGATAAACATATGATTACTGACTAATGAATAACCAAACCTATATGAATAACTTATAAATAATAAGTAAAATGTCATTAATGAAGAAAGCCAATAGACCCCAAAATATTTATTGATAGACAAAGAGATATGTAATGTACAGGCAGAACAACAATAGAACAATGATTAGGAAAAAAATGCAGAGAAATGTCACTTCAACAGAAGATTAAAGAGACATACACAAGTAAAACAGGTCATAAATAAGAAAAGTCCTGTAAATGGGGCGGGGGGGAGGCTAAATTAAAAATAAAAGTGGTAAGAATTATATTTGATACTAATATTTGATATTAAGAATATGTGACATACCTGTTTGAGGACCAGCAAAACATTAACAAAAAACAACAATAATACAAAATAATGATGGTCCAGACATACTAAAATCAGAAGTAGAAAATGCAATAACAGCAATGAAAGGCAGAACGCCTGCAGGAACTAACAACAAAAAAGTAGACGACATTAAAAACTATAAATGAATTTGGTGTGGAAACTATCACAGAACTTGCAATGACATAGCTTACATATCTATTAAGCCACATAGTTCTATCTAAAAACCTGAAATCCTCCTCAGTATTCATATCACCACTTAAGAAACCCAGGATTGTGGATTGTGTACAATACACAACAATCAGTTTGATTACCCACAAAACCAAAATATTTTTGAAGATAATACAGTAAAGAGTTAAAGACGAAATAGAAGTGACATCAGTGAAACACAGTGTGTTTTAGGAGCAACAAAAGAACCAGAGAAGCTTTACATAGTCATAGACTATGGATAGATAAATACATAAAACCCCCAAAATATTTACATTTGCTTCACATACTACAGCAAGGCATTCTACAGAGTCCAACATGAAACAATTATTTAAATGCCTCCAAGAAATAGGCTTAGATAATAAGTGTCATGTGACGTATTCCTTCCAGAACGTTGTCTTCCCAATGAACTCTCTGAACCTCTCTCTGTCTTGGGCGATGTGGCTTGCATTTTCTAGCGATGTATTCATATTATCTTTAATGTCGTCAGTCCATCGTCTTCTTGGTCTGCCCCTTCTCCTCTTCCCAGGTACTCTTCCCTCCATTATTTGCCTTTCTAAACAGTTATGTCTCTTTATATGACCAAACAGACGTAGTTTTCTTTTTGTTATTAGATAATAAGTACATCAGACTAATTATAAATGTATATTGGGAACAAACTGCATCAATAATGTATGAAAAGTATATATGGAAATGGACAAAAATATAAAATTGGTTAAAGTAGCAGTTTTATGATCTACTTGACTTACATGGACAAAACTGGCCTTAGACTAAGTGACTGTTTTTGCTGCTATCTATGTGACATTATTCATCATTATGAAAATACATGGGTGACTGGCAATTTCAATGAACTTAGACACAGTGGTAATCATGACATCCTGATCACAGCCTTTTTTGGTCTTTCACATCAGAACTGGAGTATTTTTGTGATTGAGATCTGCCTTATCCATGACATGGGAATATTTGGAACCAGCTGGAATGAAGATCAAGTGTACATTTTCTTCACACTCTTTTCCTGTTACATGCTTTTCACATTTCTCCTACCTCTCCTCATTCTCTTTTGTTCCATCAATGTTTTCTCCCAGTATTTAGAACAGTTGACTCTATCTTGGATATAGTAATGTTCTTATTTTCTAATGTACTTGTGGCATCAACGTCTTAGGAGTAACATTCAACAAAAGTCTCTCATTTTGCATAGGGTCTACATTGACAATGTGCTTAAGAAAGCAATAAGGGGAATCAGTGTTATCAAAAATATGACAGATGCAGACATGTAGCAATGGACACTTTTTCTGCAAACATTTTTTTTCCAGCATCTATAAAAATTGCAGCAGAAATGGAAAGTGATGATGAGACCTTTAGAATGACCTGCTGGGACCAGTCACTTAGGCCACTATAGGCCTAAGTAATTACACATCACATTAAGTTAAGACTTCTATTTAAGACGTTATTTTTAACACATACCGGCCGACGCAACTTATAGAAGTAAGAAACCGTTATGTCTTCCAGCCGGAATGACTTATACAAGTAATGAAATATTTTGTCTTGTTTAGAAATTTAGACTAACCTAAACTAACTAGAACTACTTCCTACAGGAAGTAAACACTTATCTTTATCATATAAGACGAGCGTGGCATATTTGTACATCGAAGTTATTTGTTATAAATTAGTTTATTTATCGTGTTTATAATTCTCATAATGGCAAGCAACATAGAAAATGGCCAAGGTTTGTCATCAGCACGTTCTGTACGTATGAGTGCTGTACAAGCCCGAGAATGGCTAGAAAGTGCAGTTGATTGGGACAATGAAAGTGATAATGATAGTACTTCTGATGAAGAATTCATAGAAGATGCAAGTTTTGATTTTGATAGATTAGATAACAATTCTGATGAAGTAGATACCGTTTCAGATCCTGCTCAAAAGGGGGCGTCTCCTCAACCAGGTCCACGTAGTTCCTCTGTGAAAAGAAGAAGAATTGAGGCAGAACCTCCTAAATGTACGTGGAGAGAAGTCAGTGAAGGTTTCACTAATAATAATTTTAGATTTTTGCCACGGCATACACCCGGTGTCAATGCTGATCTTAATGAAAGATCAACACCACTTGACTGCCTGAAGACTCTTCTTACAAATGATGTTTTAGAGTTACTCATTAACTCTATAAACTCATTTGCTGAACACAAATGCATGATCAACAATCCATCTAAAAAGAGATCTGTTTTTTCCCAATGGACACCAATAACAATGTATGAAATGACCAAATTTCTGTCAGTTCTGATTGGAATGGGCATCAATCGTCGTCCAAGTGTCAGGCACTATTGGTCAACAATTCCAGTATTTGACACAAAATATTTTCCTTCAATGTTTACTCGTGACAGATTTCTGAGCATCTATCATACAATGTTGCACTGTTCTAAACCTCTTTCAGAAAATAAAGCAAAGATAGAGCCTTTTATGAATTTACTATTGTCCAATTTTCAAAAAGCATTTTATCCGTATGAAAATTTGTCACTAGATGAAATGGTTGTTGGTTTCACCGGCTGGTGGCAATATAAGCAATATAATGGCACCAAACCCCACAAATATCATATAAAAGTATTTGGACTTTGTGATTCCACAACTGGTTATGTGGTTAATTTGCTACCATATTTTGGTAGTAAAACATCTTACGATCCAGAGGCAGATCTTGATGGAGGAATGGCGGTCAAAGTTTTTCAAACGCTCCTGTCTCCGCTAGGTACCGGTCACCATATATTTGCTGACCGATACTATACAACCCACAAGCTAATAACTTATTTGCTTTCCAAGAAAACCTATTATACAGGAACCTTAAACAAAAATAGGAAAAATTTCCCCCTGGAAATAAAAGCATTAAAATTAAATCTTTTGCAAACAAAGAGCTATTTGGACGACAACAACTCGATTCTAGTCACAGCATGGAAGGACAAAAAGGCAAAAAATCCTGTTGTTATAATATCTTCTAAGGCTTCAATTGAAAGTATTACTGTTGTTGGAAGAAGAAACACACAGAAAACAAAGCCAAAAGTTATCCATGACTACAACCAGTCTATGAATGGGTGTGACAGAGTCGACCAAATGTTGACGTACTATGGCAATTTCAATCGCAAGACGTATAAATGGTGGAAAAAAATCTTTCACTGGATGCTTGAGATTTGCCAGGCAAATGCTTTAATTTTATATAGCCTTACAAGGCAAGATAAAACGAAAACCAACATGCTTGATTTTAAAATATCCCTTATTGATGACTTGAACAGAGCAGCGGCTATTTTAACACCAGACAATGTACGACTTGGATCCTCTCTTGTTGTACGTGGAAGACCAAGAATCTCACATCAAGTAGAAAGGCTACAAGGAGCCAACCATATTATTACATATACTGGACATCAAAAATATTGTGTTCAGTGTAAAAAGTCTAGAAGCCAATTTATTTGTGAAGGTTGCTCTTCAAATCCTGCTCTCTGTCCTAAGTACTGTTTCAAGCTGTATCACAGCATATAATAGAAGCATCATGTACCTGGGTACTTGTGTGTTTGTAATTATTTTCCTAACACAGTTTTTTTTACTTTTACTAATATAACATTTCTATTTTTGCTATCTGGGATCTTGTATATATTTGCATAAACATTATGGATGTGTAGCATGTGAACACTATTTTAACTATTTATATTTTCTATTCATATTATTTAAACTGGGGGGTCACATTGCTAATTTGTGAATAACTAAAAATCTATAAATCCAGTTAGCATTTATAAGTTATTGTGTATTCGAAATTGGATTACGTATATGATGAAAGGAAGAGGAAAGTTCTAGGACAATTATTGCTGAAGCGGATCCTTGGTAAGTGAAATTTATTTTCTCGCATTTTCATATTTTTATTTTGTGCGTGCGGATATTTCTTTCTTTAAATTTAACATTAACATACATTTGCTATAACAGTCTACATATCTATAAAGTCCTTCCACTTTTCTTTGAATAGACATATAACACATCTTACTTTAATCATGTTTAAATTTCATAATTTCAGTTTGACTAACCTATATCTGCAATATTATAAAATTTCTTAGCCGAAGGCCATGATACGAGTTTGGGAACAATTCACAATCCGATAAACAAATATCAATTTTGTAAAATGTTATGTATCCAGAAGTGGATTACCAACAAATTATGGTTATTTGGAATGCTCTGTCAAAAGTATTGTGGTCTGTGGTTCCGCATAGGTGAAATTTTTGTGTCATCTAATTTTACATTTTAATTAAATGCATGTCTATATTATTTTATACAACTTTTGCAATACATAGCTTTTTATATGCCAGTCATCAATATCTTATAGTTCATCCAATTCCCTGTAATTTGACATATAATATGATATAGTTCAACAATTTTTAGACACGGAAAATGTTTTTTGCTGGCGTATATATGTAATATTTTTTGAGCTAAAAAAATTAATGCGTTCAAACTCTAAAATAATTACGTGCTGAATCAGTTAAAGTTTGAAAACAGCTACTCCCAATACATAGAGATAAAATGATAGGTAAGACAGGGATGTATTTTATCACACAGCCTATTTAAATCAAGTGAAGAATATGGACTAGATATAGGCCTAAACATTAAAAAAAACAAAAAACATGATAATCAGAAAAATTGCATAGGAACAGGTGCTAAACATTAAAAAAACATGGAGAGATACTTCAAGTAGATCATTACCAATATCTTGGACACATAATCAAAATGCTTGTAGATATGATACAGAAGTTAAAAAAAGAATCGAAATGGCTAAACATATTTTCAATGTAGTGTTGCGGGTTGTGGTGACTAGCTAACCAGAACTGTGACCTTCACTAGTTTTTTATATAATCAAATTCGACTAACAACTATGATTGAAAAGAGCATACCTCACCATTAAGAGGTACATTTTACTTATCCAATCAATTAACCTAAAAGGGCCTCATAATACATGAGGAAAATATCTATTCTACATTAATGTGTCATGTGACGTATTCCTTCCAGAACGTTGTCTTCCCAATGAACTCTCTGAACCTCTCTCTGTCTTGGGCGATGTGGCTTGCATTTTCTAGCGGTGTATTCATATTATCTTTAATGTCGTCAGTCCATCGTCTTCTTGGTCTGCCCCTTCTCCTCTTCCCAGGTACTCTTCCCTCCATTATTTGTCTTTCTAAACAGTTATGTCTCTTTATATGACCAAACAGGCGTAGTTTTCTTTTTGTTATTGTGTTTAGTAACCAACACTCTGGAATATTCAGTGTGTTTATAATATCTGAGTTTCTGATTTTATCCTTCCATGTTATTCTAAGTATCTTTCTGTAGCATTTCAGCTCGAAGGCGTTGATCTTCTTTGCCGCTGTTTTACTTAGAGTCCATGTTTCACAGCCGTATGTTGCAACCGGAAAAATAAAAGTTCGTAACATCAGCACTTTTGTTTCTATTTTGTTGTTTTTCCATATGTTTTTCAGCCGTGTTATTTTGCAATATGCCATTGCCAATCTCTTCCTTATTTCTGCCATGCAGTCTCCTGCACCGTTGATGTTTGCTCCTAAGTATTCAAATTTATCCACACATTCTATCTCGGTATTGTCTATTCTGATTTTTGGTTGTTGTGTTGTTATATCTGTTGACATGATTTTTGTTTTCTGCGTGTTTAAATACAAATTTTGTGCTTCGCTATATTTCTTTGTGTTCTTGATTACATTAATGTATGGTTCAGAAACAGGGATAGTGAACAAATAACTAGTAGACATAATTCATGCCTTTGTGATGTGAACATATAGACCTATAAGAATAAGAACTCCATGGAGTTGATACAAAAACAAAAAAGAGGTTTTTGACAATGCTATGAAAAAAGAACTATTAAAGGAAATAAATATCAAACAAATAAAGCAGCAAAAGACGGATGTGTCGGGCAATTGGCGCAAATAAAATGGCGACACAACGCATTTCTATTCTCTGGACTACATCCTGCTAGAAATCTAGTAGGACAATGGTCTTGCTACAAGGGAGATCCAGCAGGAGTTTGAGAATGAACGATGAAGAAGAAGAAACAAATAAGTATTTTGGACATATTAAAAGACATGAAACTTTGTTGAAAAGTTATAAGTTAAGACTGCAGTTTATCATCAGTGAACACTAAACAAGTTCATAGGTGTTCTGATATCCATCTTCATAAAAACATCAGAATGTAACAGCTGCAAGTTCTAGTTTGATGTTCATTTATTAGTCTTTTCATAAGGCTGTTATGTTTCTCTTTATTAGGCTGTTATGTTTCTCTTTTCATAAGGCTGTTATGTTTCTCTTTATTAGACTGTTATGTTTCTCTTTTCATAAGGCTGTTATGTTTCTCTTTATTAGGCTGCTATGTTTCTCTTTTCATAAGGCTGTTATGGTTCTCTTTATTAGTCATCTGACAGAGTTTGTGCACTTGTGACAGGATACTTCAAGACTTATTCTAACAATCAAGGGAAAATAATGCATAACACTTGTTATGTAAAAAATTGGTAGCATATCCTATTCATGATTAGCCATCAACCGAGAATTTCTTGACTGCAGTGATTTTATTGGCAATATGGTTCAATCAGATATCATGTGCCTACCTAGCTCACAGTTTTTTAGCAATGTGCTCTTAGTAATTATTTATTAGTCTGCTGTGTCATTGCTAATTGCAATGTTTTAGTAGTTTGTGATGTCACTCTGTTGGTTCATCTCTATTAGCAAAATGGCTGCCATATGAACGCTGAAAATGCCTTCCATTTTACGCAATACTAAAGGAAATGAGAAACTACTGGCCACCTGTCTAACCCGACAATACAACACTACCTCCAAAACCCCACCTGGTTCCCCCCATACTAATTCCCTACTAAATAAATCTCCCCTCCCATTTCTTGTCGCTATATGCATCAATCATCTGCCAGATGCATCAATCTGCGAGTGAGCTGCGCACAGAGCCCCTTCCATACTGCCTCTCGTGTATGACCTTGAGGGGGGGGTGCGCTCTCAGTGCTTAGTGCGCATTCCAATGCATCTGGCTGGAGTACTATGATTATCCCTTCTCCTCTGATTCGCAGTCATAGCATTAAATCTGACATAATTTAATCTCCACTAAATTTGGCAATTTTGTTTTTCTGGCAACGCAGTCAGCTAGCGACATAATTTCAATGACGACGTGAAAACTACACGCACTATAACAAACATGAAATGAAGTTGCACAAAAAAATCAAACTGCATCCACATTTGGGAAAAGTAGGTAGCCGCATGATATGTGATTGAACCAGCAATATTTATATTAAGTAGTTTGTCATACATGTGTTTTCTTTGTGTGCTATTCAATAAATTTATTTTCACCTGAAAGCAATGGCAAACTACAGAAGTAATGTGTCTAGTAATTCATTTTTGGTTGCTTTTCAAATGGGATGATACAGAAGAATTTTACGTATACCATGGACAGCTAAAAAGACAAATCAAGAAGTGTAAAGATAAATAAATGTTGAAGAACACCGGCTCTTTAACAACATCCTAACAAGAAAGCTGTATTTTTTTTGGTCATATAAAGAGACATAACAGCATGGAAAGATTAATAGCTGAAGGCAGAGTTAACGGCAACAAGGGAAGAGGGTACCCAAGAGGACAATGGTACAGTGATATATCAAATTGCTTAAACATGTCTCTATCTGTGGCAGGTCAACTCACCCAGAATAGCAAAGTTTTCAGAGAATCCATAAGGAAAACCATGTTCTGGAATGAATATGTCACATGATGATGAGTTTGCCATTGTTTTCTAGACTGTTTGGATGCACATTTGCCTGCGGCAGGATTCAAAGTCAGTATCCTGGTCATCGCAGACCCACTCTGTACCTAGCCGCTACAGAGCAAGACTTTATAAAAAATATAAACTATTTTACATACCGCTTTTTTACCAAGCGGAGGGCCAAACACTCCTTTTCTCCTTCTGTCTAATTTTGACATGATCATGTTTTGTGTCTGGTTGGCAGTGGTTTGGGCTGAAAAATTAATAATGTTTGGCTTGTACACCTCTTTGTCCAGCTTGTTGAGTAGAAAATCCTAGGAAACAAGATAAAAATCAATACATGTCTAACAAACAAATTATAATACATTTATATAACCAACATATAAATGTTTATCTAAAATAAAACAAATATTGCCAATTTTTGAAGAAATAAATGTATGATCAATCACAGTAATAGTAAAATTAATTCTTCTTCTTCTTCTGCGTTCATTCTCAAACTCCTGCAGATTAGCAGGATGTAGTCTGGAGAACGGAATGCGTTGTGTCATGGTTTACAGCATTGCTGCAATATCTGCGCCTTTCGGCCTGACACATACGACTTCAGCATGGCTTTGGGTCACTTACCCTATATGGGATGGGACAGCCAACTCCATCCCATAACCTCCTTAGTCGCCTTTTATGACATGCGTGGAAGGTAAACAGTGTTGCTATTCTTTGCTCCCCTTTTGGGTCCTGGCAACACACGGGCGAGTAAAATTAATTGAGACCAGTATTCATGACTGTGTATATCGATGAAGTGGTAATTCCTACATTGACGGGTAGTTGTAATTTATCTCAAACAATTGCTTCTTTTCTTTCTGATATTTTTGCTATAGTTGTACATTAACTATAATTTGTTTGCAACATAATGTTTCCTTCCTACTCATCAACTTATTGACATATTTATATTTTATCTATTTGTCTGTAACATTTCCTTTTGATATTATTTTCAACAGTTTTGATGTTTCTGTTCACAACATCAATGTTGATTGATGAATAGACTTAAAAGATTGCTGATGTAATAGCTTGTGATTGCTAAATATATTTTCAAAATGGCCACACATAATAGCTCTTTAGATAATCAACACCATCATGTTATTGTTAAAAGTTACTAAAAGAAACTTTTAAAACAAGCATTTATTTTTTAAAACAAACACACTACTTACAGTAATGTAGCAGCTCTTGCCAGTTCCGGTAGGTCCCACAAACAAGCATGATTTGTTGTGCTGGACCATCAAGTCCATTAAAACTGTATATCGAACTGTATCCACAGTTGGCACAATGATCTCATTGAAGAGAGTTTCCTTTGGGATAGGTGGAGCATCCTTAAGTTCTTCTGACCAAGGTATCCATTTGCCAGATCCCTGAGGAAGACGTAACATATGGAGAAAGTCCACACAATATAGGCAAACAAGTTTCAACAGTAATTTAAGACTATAAAAAATGTAAAGTAACCCATATCATTTATTAATGCCGTAGTGGTGTGAGGTGTTAGAGATCTCACATTTCAGAGGCTCTGCAAATGAGGGCGGTAGCCATCTCCTCTCCCTCGCAGTCTTTACTTTCCGGATTAATCCGGTACACATTTAAGGTTGGGTCAACCCGGGAGCCGTTGCAATCTGAGAAACATTTCCACCTCAACTGGGGAATGAACCCAGGACCACTCATATGCTATTTAAGACTATAATTACAGGGGAATAAATATAAGTAGGTCAAGTAGGCCCTATATATTGGTAATATTAGGACTTTAGATGAAAAATAACAGCAACATTAAAAGGATATAAAATTGTGGTACTATTATTGCAGTCCAACCGCCATATTTGTTCTTGTTTCCCATTAGTGCCTATTCATTGTTTCATCTGAGATGTTTTCTTGATTTTTGCTTCTTTTTTGGGGTAGAAGCAAAAGTCAAGTTTCTGCAGTGTTGGTGATAGTTTTGCTTATTTTGTTGTCAAAAATGTTTGGAGTCAATTCTTATTGTGTATCTAGAAGTGTGGTAAATCTGTTTTTTATCTTGATGTTATATTAGCTTGGTATATCTGATGTGTCATATCTAATGGTATGGGTGTTGTTGTTGATATTCTTAATTTTTACTGTAAACTTTGCCATCAGCAGTTCGAGGTCCATGTCACAGTCTGTTCCTGGTAATGTTTTACTTAAACAAATTCTTGTTTTATATCTTTGTTGGATCAATATGTAATCTATTTGATTTTTACATTTTCCATCTGGTGACCTCCACATATACAGTCTTCTAGAATGTTGTTAAAAAATGTATTCATGATTGCTAGATGGCTTACTAAGCAAAAATTAAGCAATTGTTCACCCCTTTCATTTCTATTTCCTAAGCCATGTTTCCCTTGAAATCTAATTTAATGATGTGCACGCTCTTTCCCTACTTTAACGCTGAAATCTCTCATTATTATAATAATATCTTGTCTGTTCATTGTATCAGAGTGTGCTGTAGTTGTTCGTAAAAAGTTTCAATATCTTGGTTATCTGCTGCTGTTGTCAGTGCATAGATTTCAACAATAGAGATATTTTTCTTTTTACCCTTAATTCTGAAGGTAATAATACTGTCACTCTTAGGATAATACCCTAACAGAGAAGATTAAATCAATTTTGACAGGTAGAGTCCAATGCCTCGCTGACCTCTTTTCTCGCTACCTGAAAACACACACATTTCTCCTGATGCTAGTGAAAAATGTCCCTTGTCACCCCATCTGTGCTCTGACATACCCAATATGTCTATGTTTAGTCATGTCATTTCCTTAGTTACAGTATATTGTTTTCAATGATTTAAACTTCTTATATTCCATGTTCTTATTTTTATACTTCTGTTGACATGACCATGTTTCCTAACCTGTTCTTGCTTCTCTGCACATGAATTAATTGGATTGATGCTTATATTTAACACATGCACTGCTGTCACTGAAACCTCTTCTCTTTAAATACACAACTTTCACCATTCTTATTATTTACACCACTGTTCAATATATCCATTATGAATTTCTAGGCACCTTACTCCCGTAGGTTGCCATTTCTTTCAGGAGGAAAATCTTGTAATTTTACGCCATAAGGAAAACACATTAATTTTGTCTGCCATTTTGACGACGAATAAACAAATTTATTGAAATCTGACTTCAGGGTGTGTTATTGAATTTGCAAGCTGACTAGTACTTTAACAATTTATGTAAATATATATTACAAATATGAATACTGCAAAGTAAAATACAGAGAATTCAAATTAGCATAATCAGGTGATACCTTAAACATACAGCAATACCCATATACACAGACACTTCAGAAATATAGTTCATACGTACATACAGTTATTATTTTAGTTTATGCTAAAAGTTTCTTTCACATATTAACTTCACAGCCAAGTTTTTATTCAACAGTGAAATTACCTCCTTGAGAAATCTGTAATCATATATTTTGCCTTTTGGTGGAAAAGGGTTAACATAAGGCTTCATGGGAGGCTCAATTAAGTCAACAAGACCAATGTTCTTTCTGGTCTCTTCTGTCAGTCCACCCTATTGAAGAAATGCTCTTTGCAAATATAATATGAAGAATATATACATTCAAACAATCCTGCAATCTTTAATTTTAAGTTAATCAATAACAGGGGATCTCCTCGGCTAAGTGGTTAAACCTTTCACTTTGTGTTCAAGAAGTTACAGGTTCAAATCATGTTTTGTTTACTAATTGGACTTTTTGAGATCCCTGGGGATTATTGTTTAAAGCTATGTAGTTGCATGATATAAGTGGTTTTCTCTGTAGGTGAAATGCCAATTCATTGAGATGGGGTAACCCAAGTACAATGAAGTCAATTCTTTAAACTTTTTCAGCTAAACTTTTTCTTTAATCAATATCAATACCAAAATAACCTTTAACTAAGCAAGATCATTTGGGTCCATAGCAGCCAAGTTATAAAGTTTTCTCTACTCTAAGTATTATAAATAAGAATATGAAAAAATGTTCTCGATGGTGTCAACCAAGGATTGTCATTGTGTTGCTTGTCTATACCTTGTAGGTTGTGGTGAATGACAGCTGTACCATTGCACAGATGGGTGCCACACTGGAATAGGAAGCTCTTACTTATTACTTCCTACTTCACTGGAATACCTCCCTTCAGGGACTAAACATGAATCCATAAACCTTCACTTCCCCCAACCATGCTTTTGAGAGAACACACCTTATACAAGTTCAGGTGTCACCTTAGTTACTCAACTGAGAAGGATTTGTGTTTTGTTTTTGTCAGAAGGGATATGGGCTGTCAAGCGCTACCTGCCTACAGATAAAGAGATTATCCTTCATCAACAAGCACAAATTATGAAATCTTTTAATCTACCAGCACTAACAGAAGTGACATACATGCCCTGCAAGACTAATGGTTGTTTCTAACATAAAAATTTGTCTTGAATTGTTATAATTGTCTTTTGTCTTTCTCCAGGTTGTTTGTTATCCATTCTTGTCGTTAAGCATAAGGGTGATTGTAGCTTGAACTAGTGTTCCAAGACCAGATGTGACACCTTGACGGTGCTGTGACTCTGTTTGTTCAAGATGTCCCTGACATTTTCCATCCATCTTTTTTTGGCCTTCTTCTTGTACCCTGATATGCCTTTACAGCAACTTGTCATGATGCATTCTCATAATGTGGCCAAACCACTTGATCTGCTGCCTTTCTATGTATTATGTGCAAAGTGTTATACTTAATCTTTCCCTGATGTCTTCATTTCATGATCTATCAAGCTTGGTGACCCCTGCAGCTTTCCTCAAGCATTTTATCTCACATGTCACTATCTTTCTGTAATGTGAAGATGAGAGAGACCAGATTTGGCACTGGTAGCACAGTGTTGGTAGGAATATATTGTAAATCATTTGTTGTTTAACTTCTGTCTCAATCTTGGTATGAAGAAGTAGTGGTGACCGGTGGTTTGTTACTGCATTTGTCTTTTGACATCTTGTCTCTACCAAGGCTGTGTCTGTGACCATATGATGTTCTTACCACGCACTGGCAGTTTTTATACAAAACTCATATACTTTCTAATAATTGTCCTTTGATGCAATACATTTCTAGTGTTTCCCATAGTACATCTCTGTTGACTCTGTTGAAATATTGCATTTAGTTTGTTGTATTCTGTTGCTCTCTCACTGATTTCCATCAGTCTTTGCAAATAAACCCTCTTCTGAAGCTAAATTGAGAGGGGTCCAATTGTGGTTCGACAATGTATCTAGCACGTTGTTCTATTATCTTTGCATAGTTTTGTTTTTCCTGGTGTGGCTTAATAGCGAAATGCCGCTATGTTTTGCATTCTCTTTTTGTATTCTTGCATTGTTATAATAATCCCATTTATGCTAAATTCTTTCCCCAATAATTTTCCCCCAGTGCTGAGTCTTTCTCTTGTGCTACAGAAATAAGAGAGTTGTCAGGTACAGGCTTTCTATCAACACCAGTAAATATATAGTTTATGGATGGGGTGGTTAAAGTGCACTGACACTTGGCAATTTCAGAGAGGAAATCATTTTAGCAATGAGAAAATAGAAGACAAAAAAATGATTTAACTTATCCATGGCAGTAAGAAAGATAAACAAGTAAATTCATGTGTAGCTGCTAAAGGATTCTGTCTGTCAAAACTGTGAAATAGGGCATTGAAGGGAGGTGGTATTTGTAGCTAAGGGTTTAAAGCCTAAATCCTTCTTTCTATGTATTCAGTGACAATTAAGCTCATAACACATACAAAATATAAAAATTGATGAATTAGATTTATTTCTGAAGTTTTGATGTTACTTTTCCTTATTACATTCATTTTTGAGATAACTTATGCTACCATATTGAGTTTACACAAGTACATTATTAGATCTCCCATCACTACACAATAGGAGTAGGGTTACCATACGTTCGGGTTTTCCCGGACACGTCCTCTTTTTATGCCCCTGTCCAAGCGGCTTTCCAGAAAAATGGCTTTTTTCGGGTTTTCCCCCGTCCCCGATCGATACTTTCTTACTTACTTTTCTGTGCTATATACTTTAATCTATTATGTATAGTGAAAAAAACATGTGCGCCAGCTATATTTAGCTCAATATTAACATTAGCCATCAGAACTTCTGGTTCTGTTAGCCATTTTCAATTTTTCGTAAACATAACGCATTTCGCATAGCAGACAGTAACATGAATTCATTAGTGATAATTATTAATTAATTAATTTTTGAATTGAAGATTGAACTTAAATTTTAAAAATAAGATTTTAAAAATGCTGAAACTCAGTTAACACTCAGTTAATACAAGCTTATAATTAAAAAAGAACAATATTTTATGTAGTTTAACTAGTTAAAATATTGGCCATATTTGATGAAAATTTTGCGTATCCTCTTTTTCCATCTGGCAATTATGGTAACCCTAAATAGGAAGACCCTAAATATTTAAAGTTTTTGACTTCTGTTTTTCCCCATAACATATTTGTAAGAACATGCTTGTTACTTCTTATTAACAAATATTTTGTTTTTTGTTACTGTGTTATGTACTATTCTTCTTCCTTGTTCTTCAGTCAAATAAGAAGCTGTTATGAATTTCTTCAATGAACTGTACTGTGGTCACCTGACCTGAGACACTGAGACAAGGCCATAGATCTTGTCCATCAGAGCTTTTTAGGCCATGTGATGAAAAAAGTAAAACTTGAACATTTATTGACCACTGGAAAGATCAAAGGGAGAAAAGATAGAGGAAGACAAAGAGAAATTTCTGGATGTGTTGTCACTATAGCACAAAAAGAAGTCACCAACTGAACTTATTAACAACACAAGAGACATCGAGTTGTGGAGAAGCATGATCGCCTGCACCAACTCAGCATGGCACTTGATTGATTGATTGCTATGTATCATTCTGTATCCTTCTTCCTTGTTCTCCAGTCAAAATCAGACGCTGACATGGATTTCTTCAATGAAATGTACTGTGGTCACCAAACCTGAGACAAGGCAACAGATGTTGTCCAACAGAGTTTTTTGGTTGCTTATAGCTATGTACCAGTACCTTTCCATATTTGTGACAATTTTCTTTATATTTGAAACCTAAGATCCATCAATCTGTCAATATCATTAATAAATAAAAAATTACAGTATAAAGGAGGTGTGATTATGAAGACTTTTTAAATGACATAGGAATTAGTTATAACTTATATTAGTCACTGCATTCTGAGTAAACTAGGTACTCAGTGTCCCACAGCAGATATCAAAGGGTATACCAAGTTGATGGTTCCTATAAAACACTTTGTCCCACAGAGTTTTTCAGCTATACTTGTGCCTACTTGACACTGAATTTCCTCAGTCACAGCACAGTTGTATCTTTCATGGCACTATCCACTATGGACTGGATATAAACATTCAAAAAACAAAAACAATGATAATCAGCAAAGACACAGAAGAACAGGAGGTAAACATAAACATACAGGGAGAGAAACTACAACAAGTAAAACAGTATCAATATCTTGGACACATAGTCACAAATGATGGCAGATGTGAAACAGGAGTTAAAAGGAGAATAGGAATGGCTAAAAGTACCTTCAATGACATGAGGAAATTATTAATATCTAAACAAAAAACAAACAATTTAAAAATGAGAATTATAAAATGGTACATCTATTCCATATTAATGTATGGCTCAGAAACATGGACACTAAATAAACAATTAGAAGGCAAATTTGATGCCTTTGAGATGTGGGTATATAGAAGAATAGGGAGAACATCATGGAAAGAGATGAAAACAAATAAAGAGGTGCTAAAGACACTTAATATGAAGAAAGAACTACTAAGAGAAATAAAGATCAGGCAAATAAAATACTTTGGACACATTAAAAGACATGACACCCTATTGAAGACCTTACTTGAGGGTAAAGTCAAAGGGAAGTGAGCAAGAGGTAGGCAGAGATACAAGTGGGAGAGTAACATTACACGATGGACAGGTTACAGTCTAGCAGAGTGCACCACCAAGACAAGAGACAGGAGATGTTGGAGAAACATTGCAGCCAACCTTCGTTGCGGAGACGGCACTTGATGATGATGATCCACATCAGCAGGTACTGACTAACAAACTTCATCACATTTTTCTTATCCATTTTCAATTCACTGACTTTATATTCAAAGAACAAGTGTGCTATCTTATCTGAAGAAACAAATCAAGCTCCAGTAGTGTCCTCATGTAATGAGGTGTTGGGGACATATATGTATTTTTTTTTCTTACCCGTAGAAAATCCTTCTGTGACAGTTAGTCTTGTAGTAAAGTGTGGTAATAACCACCAATCAAATCTTCATCTCTTACAAAATGGTATACAGAATTTACTTGATCTAATTGCATCCGATTTTGACAGCAGTTTGATTGTAATCAAGTAAAAATTAATTTGGAAGATAAACTTTCTGTAAAATTGTCATGAGCATTACATAAATAACATAGTGGTACAATTGCATCAAATATATCATCACATTGGAGAAGGATGAGCCATGTTGTGGTAGGTAATGGTAAGCATTACTTGTTAATATTACTAACACAGAAGTCTTGTGCTAAGATACCCATCCCCCTACTCGACTCTCAGACATTGACATTTAAGATGCCTCCATGTAAAATGACCATCCAGGTACTAAAGCTGCAGGCAGCGGACCGCATCATATGGAGAACCAAAACCTGTGCCCTATGTGTCGCTTGCGGCACGAAAGGAACAAACTAACTAACTAATGAAAAAGGAATGTCAAATGATTGAATTCCCAAAGAAATTATTTTTTGGTGAGCCCTCATTTAGTGGACAGCAAAGAGGCTGACCAAAATTGAGATACAAGGACATCTGCAAAACAGCCTTAAACGATGTCATGATCAACCTATATCTTGTGGAAAAACTGGCAGATGATTGCACAGCATGCAGTACTGTGCTGCGCCAAGGCATCCAATCATCTGAAGGAGAAGTCAGAAGACAAGCAACATAGACAAAAAGCACCTGCATCCTTAAGCACAGATTTTTTATGTATGTTCTGTTCTCATCCCGGGATTAAAAATTGGCAAAATCAATAGAGAGGCCGTAATTTAAGGGTTTCTTAGTCCATTTGTAAATTTTAGGCTGGTTTGCTCCTACCATTTGTAAAGATGCAAATGACCATCATAATGTAAAGATGTAAATAGCCATCATAATGGTTTGCATGTTTGTATGTGTGAGTGTGTGTGTTTGTTTGAATGATTCAGACAGAAACATGTGCAGACAGAAAAAACTTACTGAGCTGAGTTCTCTGATAAGTTTATCAAATCTGAATCTTCCTTTATCATCACAACTTGCTCCAATAGACCATGTGATGGCAAAAAAGAACATACTCTGGGGAACATTATACCAAACAATAATCAGTTGTACTGATAGCTAGTAAGATTGCAGAAAAATGGTACCTCATTAATTTTTTTAAATACAGCCATTATCACATATAGGCCTACACACATGCACGCACACATGGACACATACAACTATATCTATGGTACATTAATAAAAAAGAAATAACTTAAAATTGTAGTCAAATATAAACATATTAATTATAATAATTTGCATGTGGAAGGTATATGAGACTTACCAGACAAGCCATTATGCTACATTATACATCTATTTCCGGTTTCAACATGGCGAAGGGTGGATGTTATTCAATTGGTCTTCACATGAGGATTATTTGATTTCATAATTTGTGTTTCTTTTAAAAAGAAAATTGCTAACAACTGGACTGTGTGGAAAATGTCTTGTGTATTTTCTATCATGCACATATCAATATTCCTGGAGGGGAGTCGAAGTTTAGATATCACTGTTGTTGTCATGATGTTCGCTAGGCACAAAGAAGGAAGCGACCGATAGCCACAGATATACTGAGAAGGGCAGGGCACTCTTTGTCCCAACATAAAGTATTGTTAAAGGTATCGGATATAAATGGATAACCCCCACATGGATCTGGACAGCAATGGGAAACTACCACATTATTCTCCCAAGAAGAAAGTCATGACCACACACAGAATTAGACCTATAGTATGTAGTGTTAATATTGCAATGTGGAACGTTAGATCATTAGGAAATATTGCTAAATTAGACAGCATCAAACAAGAAATAGAAAGAATGAAAGTAAATATCTTAAATCAAATATCAAATTCCACCGAAGACGGATGTGTCAGTCCATTGGCGCAAATAAAACAGCAACACAACGCATTTCCATTCTCTGGACTACATCCTGCTGGAAATCTAGTAGCATCATAATCCTGCTGTAAGGGATATCCAGCAGGAGTTTCAGAATGAACGCTGAAGAAGAAGAAGAAATATCAAATGAGTGAAATGAGATGGACTGGGGCAGGAGAGCTACAATCAGACAAATTTAAAGTCATACACTCAGGTGGACAAAAACAAGAGAGAGGTGTAGGCATTTCATTAGAAAATGCAGAAACTGGAAAAACAGTGAAGGGTTTTATGGAAATATCAGACCGGGTAATAGTGAAACTAACAGGAAAACCATTGGATATTAACATTGTACAAGTTTATGCGCCCACATCAAGCAGTTCAGAGTAAGACATCAAAAATTTATATGGAGAGTTATAAATTGCAATGAAACAGTGTAAAAATTATGAAGTAACTATAGTGATGGGGGACCTTAAATGCAAAAGTAGGTGATACAGAGATAAAGGATGTGACTAAAAGATTTGGTTTAGGTGTTAATAATGAAAGATGTGACTTATTGATAGAGCGGGAACAAGCACATTATTTAATAATAAGGAATACATGGTTAAAGCAACATCCAAGAAAGCTGTGTACGTTGATTAGTCCAGTTCGCCTGTGTGTTGCCAGGGCCCGAAAGGGGAGCAAAGAATAGCAACACTATTTACCTTCCACGCATGTCGTAAAAGGTGACTAAGGAGGTTATGGGATGGAGTTGGCTGTCCCATCCCATATAGGGTCAGTGACCCAAAGCCATGCTGAAGTTGGATGTGTCAGGCCAGAAGGCAAAGATATTGCAGCAATGCTGTAAACCATGACACAACACATTATGTTCTCTGGACTACATCCTGCTAATCTGCAGGAGTTTGAGAATGAATGCAGAAGAAGAAGATCCGCCCAGGAGATAATACATGGAATCAGATTACATTTTAGTCTTTAAAAGACATAGAAACAGTATTATATCTCTGAAAACAAGACCAGGTGCTGAATGCAGCAGTGATCATATACTAATGGTGGGGAAATTTTGTTTAAGATTAAAGAAGATCAAGAGATCACCAAGAAATATGAAATTAGATTTAGCATTATTGCAATCAGATGCTGATTTTAAAGAAAGATGCAACATAATTGTACAGAATAGATACCATTGCAAAGATTTGAAGTATTGAAGATCAATGAGACATGCTAAAACATTTGAGAAACCAAACATCTAAAGAGATAATATCAAAAGTAAAATAAACAGCAAAACAAAAATGGATGACTGAAGATGAATAGAAAGAATGAAAAAGAAAGATAATTGTCTTGCTTCATCAACTTTATCGACAATTTTATCCTTGCTATTCAATTCACATCTAACATCTCTACTACTTCTGTCAACTTTCTTGATATTATTGTCACTATTCATCCCCCTTACCTCAGCACTTCTGTTTACTACAAATCTACTGATGCACATGGTTTTCTGCACTACACTTCTTCCCATCCTCCTGTTTGTCGCAACTCTCTGCCATTCTCCCAGCTTCTTTGCCTTCATCGCTTATGTAGTGATGATGATGACTTTCTTGATAATTCCTCTGTTATGACTGATTTCTTTCATAGACATTCATTCCCTAACAGTGTCCTTTCATCAGCATGGCTTCGTGTCTATAAGCTATCTCCACTTGATACCTTAACTAATGCTCTTGGTTCTTCATCCTCCTCTGATAGAGTTAAACTTGTCCTTACTAATTCTCAAAGGGAGAATTCGCAAGTGTAATTAGATAGGTTCCTTCTTCAAAAAAAGAAAAAGATATCAGTGATTCCTAAAGTTGCCCTTCACAGTAACTCTCCTCTTCCTCTCTGTCATCTCCATCACATCAACTATAACTAAATGTAAACTTATTAATGTGATCACTTTATATTAAATTTAACTGCATGCAAAAAAGATAGACAAAGCTGTGTACTGTATTTTATACTAATATTTTATTTTGAGAACCACTACATATATCAATTTGTCATGCTTGAACATTTTGGGATCAGTACCTGCCAGTCATACGGATGATATGTTTCTCTTATGTCTTATTTTCTTGTTTCACATGTATTAGGGTATGTTTTGTTATATTTTTTTATTTGTGTGGTTTCATCACTTACCTAGTTTCAACCCTCCTGTGGTATCTCCACAGTTATCTCTGCCATATGAATATCAATAGAGGGGTTCTTGATAATCATTTTTTTGTTATTTATGTAGTATTGATAAATATTTTTCAGACGAAATGTTGATTTGTGTGTTATGTGTTTCCAGTGATTAGCACAACTTCATTATATGTTCCAAGCTTTGCCTGATGGATTTCAGGTTTTTTTCTGCAGTGAGTACATATTATATGAAAGCATATACTTGCATTTCTAGATTGTGGAATAAATCCTTTGTGTTTCAATTATTTCTTATGGAGAAATTTATTTCGAAATGCAAGTTCTTGACATTGCAAGCATGTTTTGAGAACAAAATGTGCTAACAATCTAAGATTTCACTGTATTTGTTTACCTCAAGTCATGTTATAAAATATGCTAACAATCTAAGGTTTCACTGTATTTGTTTACCTCAAGCCATGTGATAATTTCCCTTTCCTCTAGCTGTGCAACCTTTGTCTCATCTTGGAACTCATCAAGTTGACAGTCAATTAAGTTCATCAGACCCATTACTAAGTTTGAATCAGTGGTTGGAGAGAGTTCCTGTGACAGTTCAATATAACATGTACTTCATGTAGTAACATGTGATAACAATATAACTTCATATAGTAACATTTAATAACAATATAACTTCATATAGTAACATATAATAACAATATAACTTCATATAGTAACATATAATAACAATATAACTTCATATAGTAACATATAATAACAATATAACTTCATATAGTAACATATAATAACAATATAACTTCATATAGTAACATATAATAACAATATAACTTCATATAGTAACATATGATAACAATATAACTTCATATAGTAACATATAATAACAATATAACTTCATATAGCAACATGTGATAACAATATAACTTCATATAGCAACATATGATAACAATATAACTTCATATAGTAACATGATAAATGATATGCTTCTAAATACACTTTTCCCGCTGAAGACGGATATGTTGGGCCATTGGCACAAATAAAATGGCAACACAACGCATTTCCATTCTCTGGACTACATCCAACTGGAAATCTTGTAGGACCATTGTCCTGTTACAAGAGATATCCAGTGGGAATTTGAGAATGAACGCTGAAGAAGAAGAAGAAATATACTTTTTAAGAGACATTACTGTTAAATAGTGTACCTTAATACATTGCATAGCAGAAGCCAATGCAAGTGGCTTGAGGCCACTCACGACAACTCAGCATCCATTGCACATATTTATACATGTGTCTATACATGAGTAATTGCTGGGTTCTGATATGGTATCTATATCTTCTCTATATCTATAACTATAATTCCATAACCCATCATAGTCATAGAGGTACCACATTGGATGCTTCAACAAATAGAGTCCTCCAGCAATTTATATCTTCAATGATGCAAATGAGTGAGAAAAAATCTTGTCTTTTCCAGTGCTTGATGTTGTCTGTTCATGTTTTTATTTGTCCTCTCTACTTTTTCCACCTTTGACAGTTTCTTGTAGCATTGTTTTTTTTACAAGGAATCATGTCGGCATACATGTCCAAACTATGCCAGATCTTATTGCTTCACTATTGAAAGTATTGATTCTTGTGAACTTGTACATTGTACACACCTCTATTTTATTTCTTACATACACAATTGTCTTATTCTCTCTATAGAAAATTCACAGAATTTGTTTTGTCTGTAACATTTATACTTGAAGGCTTGTAGTCATCTCTCCATGTCCGCAGTGAGTGTACTCTCACAACCATACAGCACAAAAAAACATTTTACAGTACTATTAACAGGCAAGCAAGAAGGAAACAATCATTCTTACCTTCACGCCAGCTCTGTGGATAAGTTGCAAAGAAGCATCTGTAAATCTTTCAAACATGTCATTAAGAACACTCTTATGGTTTTCTGTCAAGGTTTTTGGCACACGATGAAACCATGACTTGACTAGGGGACGCCACCCAAGTGTTTGAGGCTCCATGTAGATCATCCCACAACGAGAAACCTGAGGCATAAATGCAATTTTATATTCAAATTATATTCTGATACTAAACACTAGTTGGGGAAGTTATAAAACATAGTGAGATAGTGCACTTGCCCCTTCACCTCAAAATAAAATGGAGACAATCATATAGCATATATTTCACACTTCTGCTGCAACTTCTGTTTGACTAATGCTTGCAGTGGTAGTCCGTTTTCATGCATTCTAAGTATAATTCCAATACAAGTTCATCATATTTTAGCTTTTGTTGCAGAAATATATTGCTGTTTGGTGTCTTCTCTTACTTGCTTGTTTGACTTGTTTTCTTTCCAAAAAATACTTAAGTTTTCTAAAACATTTATTTTCAAAAAAATTTAATTTATTCTTCTGTGATTTTGTTATTTTCCAACTTTCACAATGATATAATACCAAGTAATCAATTAATCAATCAAGTGTCATGCTGTGTGAAGTAGATGATGGTGTTTCTTTGTTTCTTGTGTTGTTAATAAGTGGTGACATTTTTTCGTGCCACAGTGACAACCCATCCAGAAATTATTCTCTTTGTCTTCTTCTATCTCTTCTCCCCTTGATCATTCCAGTGGTTATTAAATGTTCAAGTTTTGCTCTTCTCATCAAATTCCCTAAATATATTTACTTTCTGCTTCTTATTTGTGCTATATTTTATCTTCTTTAATTTTCTACAATTACTCCAGTGTCTCTGAGAACTTCTACATTAGTTTTCTTAGCTGTCCATGAAATTTTCATCATTCTTCTCAAATCCACATCTCAGTTGCCTCCAGCTCACCTTGAGTTCTTTTACTTACTATCAAAGCTTACATCAATAAAGAAGATTTTGTTCAATATAACATACTAACATTTGAATTCCCGTATGCATTGATAGTACTCCATTGCATAGAATGTTTATTATTTTATGAAATGCTGATGAAATGAACTAGGAGAATGAAAAGTGGCAGAATACTGCAGGATCTTCTTTATGAAGAATTATAGTCTGGGAAAGATTTCAGGGTTGACCTATACTATGCTACAATGACATGTTGAAAAGATATGTATGATACAGGCATTGATACAGAATCATGGAAACAGGATGCCATACATCATGTAGCATGGATGGGAAAGAATAGGGATGGTATAAAGATAAAGGAGAAAATCATAGCAGATAATTCAAGGGTTGCACGTCTAAGAAGTAACACAACAGCACATGATGGTACAAGTGTGCCTGTGATTTCATATACATTCCATGGAAGATTCTTTGTGGTTCAAATTGATCTTGTGAGCCACATCCATCATCGCCATAGAATGTAAGTTATATTTCTTATAGCACAAAAATAATACTATTTTCTGGAAAGATGTCAGACATACAGATATATCATTAATTTATACACACATACATATATCCACAGGGTTACATGTGCATGTACAAATATGTACAAAAGATCCCAAGCCATAAATTAGCATGCACAGAGACACAGATGCACGCACATATGTAAATACTTCATAAGATAAACTTACAGTAGCTGGTGAAGCTACTTCCAGGTCCATTGGTTCAAAAATCAAGTTTGTTGTTGGGGCAAGCTGGATTATCTCACCACTCATCAGGCAAAGCTTCTTATTGTCATCCAGTACAGTATTCATATTCTCTATCCAGATGGCATCAACAGGCCCATCAAAGACAAGCCATTTCCTATCATCTGTCTAAAATTAAATAAAAACATGGATTGTTTTGCAACTGTAATTTAACAGACTGAATTTAACAGACTAATTATCTTACTGATAGTTCCAAACATTAAAGCACAATGAATTAAACAGGTTACTAAAAACACTTACCTTGCCTATGAATAAAAACTATATAAAAAAGTATATATACAAAAACATACAATAAAACTACACAGGACAATTCTGTGTAGTTTTATTGTATGTTTTTTATATATAATTTTTTATATATTTTTATTCATAGGCAAGGTACGTGTTTTTAGTAACCTGTTTAATTAACTTTGCTTTACTATTCATTCATTCGGTTACTGCGGTACCCTCCACTTTGTCCGACACCCTCCGACCATTTGGTTATTTATATAGTTTGAAACATGCTGGTTCCTTCTCTTTATATTACCAATAGACATGAATATATTATTTATATGATTGTTTGTTTTTTACAAAATTGATATAGCAATGATCATCTTAGAAGGCAGCAGAGCAAACTTTTAGTCATGAGCTTCACATAACAAACTGGATTGAAAAAATTGTTGGATTGTTGGGTTAAAAAAAGTGTTTCCTTTTTTGTTATTGTCTTGATTTAAAGATTCCAAAGTTTACACACCGATGGCAGTGTGTAAAAAAACTTTTTTTAAGTAGAAATCTCTATTTCAGTTCCAAGATTTGTGTCATTTAAAAAAACACCACATTTAAAAATAGTTAAACTACTGACTAGTTATATTTAAATTATAATCTATTTTATGCAAAATGGAAGCGCCTTAAAAACATGTTCACTGCATTATCAAATCCTCATCATTCATTCATTAAGTGACATCTCTACAATTAAAGTTGGCTGCAATAGACATCTAACATCTCATCTCTTCATCTTGGTGATGCACTCTGCTAGACTGTAACCTGTCCATCTCGCACTTATATCTCTGCCTACATCTTGCTCACCTCCCTCGACTTTACCCTCAAGTAAGGTCTTCAACAAGGTATCATGTCTTTTAATATGTCTGAAATACTTCATTTGTTTAATCTTTATTAGCAAATTTTAAACCAGCAGTTTATCAGCAAACAAGTTAAATCAGCAAAAAAAAAGTCTTACTTTTTATAAAGTAAACTTAAGATAAAATGATTGTTAGGTTTTATTTCAAATTGTTATATATTTCTACATTATCTACTATGAGAAATAACAATGCAGTCACAGTGCCCTATGGTTTCATCACATCTTAGACCATTCTTCTACTTTTAGTTAATAAAAAAAACATGTTGCAATGTATCTTCTTCTTCAGCTTTCATTCTCAAACTCCCGCTGGATTTCTCTTGTAACAGGACAATGGTGCTACAAGATTTCCAGTTGAATGTAGTCCAGAGAATGAAAATGCGTTATGTTGCCGTTTTATTTGCGCCAATGGCCCAACACATCCGTCTTCAGCGGAGCAACGTATCTCATAATTATTAAATGCTATGAAATATAAAAAACATACAAATAACAATATACATTTTCAATGTTTCAACCTTAAGATATTCTTCAAGAAAATGCATCACATTTAAGATTAGTTAAACTTAAGATTGAAAAATTGGTAGCATATTATATTCAGGACGTGGCTATCAACCTAGCAATTTTTGACTGTAGTGATTTTCTAAGCAATATAAATACATTCAGTAGTTTGACAATGCTTTCTGAATGGTCTGAGTGCACAATTGCTTGTAGCGGAGATCAAATTCTGTATCTTGGCCGTCACAGACAGGCCCTGTACCACTCCACCACAGAGCCAACTTAAGATTAGTTTTAAACTTAAAAAATTGTGTCTAAACATAATCTTTAAGAAAAAGATCTTAAGGTTCTATCTATCTATTGTCTTTCTACAAATGCTATTGAGCACCTTAGGGAGTTTAAGTTTTCTGTCTTTGGCCATCTTTTTTGCAATTGCTATGGGTTTTAAGAATCTCTGATTGAATCTTTCCATCTTGTTCTTGGTCTTCCTCTTGCTTTTTAGCTGTTCTTTCTGCTGTTGTATGCCTGGATGGCTGGTTGTGATGTTTCCATTCGCATAAAGTGTCAGAATCAATTGATCTGTTGTCTCTCTATATCTCTCTATATGGTGTTTGCTTGGTATCATCTTTACCATATTTCTGATGTATTAAATTCTCATTTAGTCTCTTCTGGTTACATTTATAGCCATTTTCAGGCATTTCATTTTGCATATTGTAATCTTTCTCATTAGTGTTTTTGTCAGGAGCCATTTCTGGCACTGGTAACATAATGTTGGACTAAAAACATTGTTAAAATATTGAAAATGTCTTGCATATGTATGATTTCATACAAATACAAGACATTTTCAATATGTGTTTTTTCATACAAATACAAGACATTTTCAATATGTGTGCTTTCATATATATACAAGACATTTTCAATATGTGTGCTTTCATACAAATACAAGACATTTTCAATATGTGTGCTTTCATACAAATACAAAACATTTTCAATATGTGTGCTTTCATATATATATATATATATTATATATATATATATATATATATATATATATATATATATATATATATATATATATATATATATATATATATATATATATATATATATATATATATATATATATATATATATATATATATATATATATATATATATATATATATATATATATATATATATATCACATAGTCTGATAATCTGTTGGTCATCTTAAAACTACAACACATCTTGTGATCTACATAAGTTCTATTGTTATTTAGTTTTACAGCAGTTTTACCTCTTATTAAAAAGTAAGAGGGACTTACTGTGGAAGTGGCAAATGCTCTGTATGAAACAGCAAGTACACCATCAGACCACTCATGAGACACTGGATCAAACTGACCATATAACTGACCCATAGTGATGGCTTTGGGATTGATGACAGTTATTTGAACTTTGTTTTCATTCATCAGCTCCTGAGAGGAAGGGATGTAGTGAATAATAATATGTATAAAGAATAAGTTCGCACATGTAAAAAATAATTCACTAAAGGCGCATACAATGTAGCATCCATTAATCTGCACACAACACACTAAGAGGCCCCTCCGCCTCCCCTAGAAAACCCTTTGGGGAGGGTGGCTCTCAGTATGTTGCACACAGATCTAATAACCGGTAGCAGACGCTGAATATTTTTATCACTGCATCATGGAAGCTGTATGAAATAAAGCCTAATTATTAAAATGTTGGAATGTGTGGACACATCTCCCCATAATGAACCAATAAATCATTACCATACTTATGTCTAATATGAGAGATATTTTCTTCATCATCAGTTACAGGCAGTTGAGCACTTATCATTTTGCCCATAGTGCAATGATGTTGGTTCCTAACCATAACCATTGCTAACAGAACCAATACCAGTGGACTGTCAACAAACTCAATAGATGCAGGCTCTTCTAACAGATGGTAAACAGCATTTAAACTTATAGCACTTGTAGCATAAATTAATCAAGTGTCATGTCGAGTGGTGTAGGCAATCATGTTTCTCCACAACTCTCTATCTCTTGTATTGTTAATAAGTTTAGTTTGTGACATCTTTTTTGTGCTAGAGACAACTCATCCAGAAATTTATCTCCTTGTCTTCCTCTGTCTCTTCTCGCCGTGATCTTTCCAGTGTTTACTAAATAGAACATTTTTTATTCATCACATGCCCTATAAATCTTGACTAATTTTTGCTATAATTTGTCTTTTAACTCTAAAATCTCTGAGGACTTCTACAATTGACTTGCAGCATACCAATATTTATAGGACTTATATCGCATACAAAAATAAGTTTATTTATAATGTAATTGGCATTCTTCTCCACACACACCCATTTATATACTCTTTAAGCAACGTTTGCTGTCTTTCTTCTAGGTGTATTCTCTTATAAGTGCATTTCTTCTAGGTGTATTCTCTTCTGTTTCTTCTAAGTGTATTTCTATTGATATCTGTCTCTGTGGGCCAGTATTCCTCCATTAACTGGTTTAGTGTAATGCAGTCTTGCAGGACATGTTCTGCAGTCTGTACTGCCTGCCCATATTGACACACAGGTGATGGAACCAGTTGTTTCATGATACCATGGTTGCTGGTGTGCCTCTCAGCCTGGTATCTCTAACTTCAACACCAATGATTACTTGGCAAGACTATGGTCTGCTCAATATGGAAATAATCAATCTAATATTTTTTTCAAAACTTTACAAATGCTATTTGCCTATTGGAATTCCTTAAAACTAATGTGTAAATAAATAGAAAAAAACCCACCTTCTCCTTCAATCTTCCCAGTGCAAGTGCTAGAACCCTGTAGGCACTTGTTTTGCCACCTAAAGGTTCACCTACTATCATGAAGCCATGACGAACAATCATCATTTCATAAATCTGAAACACAGGGAACAAAAACACATATCAGTTGTACACAATAAGGATAATAAATCAAATATCATGTTCCTTAACTCCTTAGCTGCGGAGGTATTCTTAAGGATATGATGAATAGACACTGCCATTTTGCGGAGATCTTCCTCTTCTTAGCTTCCCAGGGAAAAAAATCTGTCTAGAAGCTTATAATAAAGCATCCAGACAAATTATTTCACTGGCAAACTAAGAAAAAAAGATATCTGTTAAATGGCAGGAACGATTTATCATATCCTCAAGGAGATCTCTGCAGCTAAGGGGTTAAGAATTAACACAACATCGGAAGAAGTCAACAAAACATTGCAAATAAAATATTTGGGAAACTTTATTTATTTTTGCCAAAGTAATCTTACAATGTAATGATGTATGGAAGTGAGGTGGCTTATTGTGTTTGTTAATTTTCCACTTCTATGCCTCAATAAATTAGATACATATCTTTCAGTGTGGTACTCTTAAATGTGCAAATCTTAGAAAGTGTACACAATTTCTCTAGAATATTATTTTAAAGATAATAAATTCTCCTTCGCTACTGATTTCCGTGTTGTAATTCTGTATATGAGCTTCTATCAGAAAAGAGTACAGTTTCTTTGGTTCTGAAACTCCTGCTCTCTAAATTCAATGCACAAGACATTAAGATGAATTCCTTATTGAGATTTGCTTAACTTTTCCTGGAATAGAGTGATGAAGTTTTGTTAATAACTAAAGACACACATAATAACGCAGACAAATCGACATTTCAACTAAAAGACTTTTATTAAGACAAAAATTAAAACATTCAACAGAAAATGAATAGTAAGAATATGGACAGTCACATTGGCATGTGTAATATAGATTCATAATATAGATGTTTCAATTTTTGTCTAGATAAAGGCCTTTTAGTTGAAACGTCTATTTGTGTATGTTATTATGTGTGTCTTTAGTTATTAGCAAAACTTCATCACCCTATTCCTGGGTGTACCTGTTGGATTTCAGTTTTGCGCAGTAAGTACATATTATCGATCTTTAACTTTTACACAACAGATGCATGGTAAGATACACTATGAATCATATGCTATGTTTCTTCTTCTTCTTCTTCTTCTTCACCGTTCATTCTCAAACTCCCATGGATCTCTCTTGTAGTAGGACCATGGTCCTACTAGATTTCAAGCACGATGTAATCCAAAGAATGGCAATGTGTTGTGCGGATGTTTTATTTGCACCAATGGCCCAACACATCCGTCTTTGGTGGGATATGCTATGTTTTAGAGCACAAGAAATATAACTAAAATAACAAGATATGAAGAAATTATATCCCTACCTGTTGAATTTTCTCCAAGAAAAACTTTGTACATTGCAAGTTTTCTTTCTCACAGTTTTCTTTTATTGCCAAATTCAGTTCCACATAATCTGGTTCTGGAAGTTTGATTCCAGGAAAAAGGTCAGATGTTATACCATGGAAGAGAGGTAGGTCATGACTCAAGAACTTAGGCAAGTTGACATCAATGATAGACCTCAGCATTAGGATATTTTCATCTTCATCTGGATATTTCAACTGAAAAAAATTTCAAACATTTAGCATGAAAACAATTAACAATCTGATTCAAGTTTTTTTCTTCTTCAGCGTTCATTCTCAAACTCCCACTGGATCTCTCTTATAGCAGGACAATGATTCAACTAGAATTCCAGCATGATGTAGTCCAGAAAATGGAAATGCATTGTGTAGCCGTTTTATTTGTGCTAATGGCCAGACACATCTGTCTTCAGCAGTTGATTCAAGTGAAAATGAGCACAATTATTTTTTCTTATATCATCATCATCCTCAGGTGCCATTCCAACTGGCATAGGCGATCATGGCTCCACAGCCCTCTATCTCCAGTATTATGTATGAGGATCATTGTTATTTCCTTGCTGTGCCAGGTTGTTAAACTGTCTAATATTTTATCATGTTGTCGCCCACTGTCCTTGTTGCTATCAATCTTGCCTGTTGTGACTATGCTCTCCAAACCTTCTTGTCTCATGAAGTGGCCAAAACATGAAGATTTTATTTTTCTTATATTATTGATTAAGCTATGTCTCGCATTTCACTCTTACAATACCTCGACATTTTCTTATATCAATCAATATCAATAAAACCTATAACCTTCAGGGTCGTAGGGGTACCACATTGGAAGCTTCAGCACACAGAGTCCTCCAGCGAATTCTATCCTCAGCGATGCGGATGAGTGTGGAAATATCTATCCCTGTCCATTCCTTGATGTTGTCTGTCCATGTCCTTTTTTGTCCTCCTCTGCTTCTTCCACCCTCGACAGTTCCCTGCAGTATTGTTTTTGACAAGGAATCGTGCCTGCATACATGTCCGAACCATGCTAGTTTTCTTATATAGAGGCCTTTAATTACATTGATCAACTGCTTTGGATACTGCTGAGAAAAGATGATTGACATGAAAGATTACTTTACAAAAAATGTGTCAAGTGATGAAAAATATCCAAGTCAATGAAAAGAAATATTAATTTAGACTCTCAAGGATCTTTTTAGCAATATACAATAAGGTGGTCATTACAAGATCACCATAGCTCAATAGCTATTGGCTTGAAATCAACCAATACAGTAGACATATGATTATCCGAATTAATTGGGGATCAGGCCAATTCGGATGGATAATCGAAAATTTGATAATTGGATATAGCTAAGGAATCAAGTAAACAGTGTACATACATGCAATCAAACGTTGAAATGAATGGAATTTCATTGATAAAAGTACAGTAATTGTAAGCAACTATGTATTGCAAATAAACTACATACTGTATTGTAAAAATATGCAAAATTACATAAATGGCATATATGAACAGTAATATATTGTACATATGTATGTACATATGTGAATCAATTACTGGTATCTTCTTCTGTCCATCCTCTGGTGTCATCTTCATCTCCATTATCATCTTGTAGTTCATCCAAGACACCCTTCGTGATCTCATCATCTGTCATTATCTCAAACCTTTGATTATTTTTATCACACAACACCCACTCTTGATCTAAAATTATTTCACCCAAATTTGATTCGGATAATTGGGGATTTGGTTAATTGGGATTCGGATAATCAGATTTCTACTGTATTTGTTGTTAAATAAGTTTTGTAACTAGATCAAAGATTTCACAGGAAACCAAATCTAATACAGTATAGTATAGCTACCTGAACAAATACAAAGAATGATAAGGCAAGTTCTCGTGACTCATTAAGTGAGCATCTACGGTAAGTAAAATAAACTATGATTTGTTTACACACAAGTCAACGAGTGAGAGGCATCTAGTCTAGTATTCAAAAATATAGGCCTAGATGATGAAGCATATTGTGTTTCTGAGAAGCAGAAATGTCTGTAGATAGGAAATAAGGAGGTTTAAAACATGGTGCAAGACCACAATGTTTGAGCTAACCATTGAAGAGTGGCAGAATCGCTATAATAAGCAGCAATCAATAATTCCTGGGACTTTAGCTAAACTATAGGGCTATACCAATAGATAGAAACAGAGCATTTGAGTGTTCCTGAAGCCTGAAAAGGGAGAGAAGAATGGTGATGATGTTACCTGCTATGCATGCTGTAAGAGGTGACTAAGAGGAATCTTGGAGATTGTATTGGCTGTCCCATCCTATAAGAGGGACAAAGTGAACAGAAATCATGCTAAAGTTAAATGTACCAGGTGAAAAGGTGCAAATATCACAGTCAAGCTGTAAACCATGATACAACAAATTCTGTTCTCTGGAATACATACTGCTAAATGTAGGAATTTGAGAATGAATGCAGAAGAAGAAGAAACAGAGAGCACAAAGTATTTAGTTGTAGGCTTACAGCTGGCAAAACCAACTCAATAACATAATATAATTATAACAGGTAATTCAAAACTATAACGAATTAACATTTCAAAGAGGGCTTTATAAATATAAATAAATGTAAGAAAAAAAGGGCAGATAATAAAACAAACATTAAAAATGAACTGGACTGGATATTTAACAATAGGTAAGTCTGAAAGTAAAGGAAACAGAAAATGCAGAAAAAAATGGAAATAAATTCTAAAAGTGTAATAATCATACCTGTCAACTAGTAAAGATATTCTGTATTTTGTATAGAAAATATTCTGGTTTGATTGAATATGACCACAGTTATCTGTAGTGAAGTATTCTTTATACAAAATATGGACATAATTTCAGGTAAAAACATACGGAATGATCCCTCTGGAAGGTGACAGGTATGGATGCAATATTATGCATATTAACTCATACACACAAATATAAACCTGATCTAGCCATCTATGTTCCTTCAGCGCTAAGTACGGAGTATAGGGTAGAAATCAGTTCTCCAGTTTGAGCTATGTGATGGTACTGTGTGTAATTCTTTAATTTTGTTGAAACCCATAGTCAACCTCTATGATGGTTGTTCTGTGAAGAATCTCTCCTGGTCTTCCTCTTTGTCCATCTGGTACCCTTTGTAAAGCTTTAATAGCAGTTTGTTTTAATTCACTCCAAGTACATGTCTGATATAAGTCCATCATTTTCTTTTTACTTTTGTAGAAATGTATTACTGTTTGGTGTGCCCAACTCTTCCGTCAAGTTCTTTCTTAAACAGAACCAGGCTTGAGGATGAGAAAAAGTTCAGTACCTGATGAGCACAGGCACAGTACGTCCAATTACACAAGGCAAGTTCACAGACAGTGGAACACCTCGTGCAAGACAGAAGTGAGCAAAAATTTGTCTGGCCAAAGAGTCACCACACACACGCGTACCTGGCAACAGATAGGGAGGCTGTCACAGGCTAGGGTAGCCCACCCGAATTGTCAAGGCATGCCAAAATCAGATGTGCTAGGCCTACAAGGCACATAATGGTAGCACAACATAAACACGTTGAAATTACACTAAGCTAACAAGCAGCAGACATATTGTCTAAAAAAACATTTGTACATCAATGAAGTGTTACCAAGAATGAACAAACTACAAGACTAACTCAAACTAGCAATATTGTAGAGCACATCCATTGACATAAAGAAACAAAACTAAAAGACAAACTATACTGACCTCATCATAAGCTACCAGACATAGCCCACATTTTTACAACTAACAAAATAACATAGAAATTTTAAGTGAATGAAACAAAATTGTTGAAATAAAATACTTGAGACTATCATACAACATAGGCCTTGCTAGAAACTAACAGCTTGAATAAAAATTATTCTATTGGCTGTTCAAATTTCAGCATGAAAATACTCTGTAAAAGTGCAGCTAAAAATGAGTAGAAATGTCTTATACACTTAAAATCTGACACTTGTTAAAACAAAAATTATACTTCAAGAAGTTAGAATTATTTTAAAAAAATACAAACCTTGATATTGGCAGCAGCAGTAAGCACAGATTTGACAGCACGCATACCATAATCATAATGGTGCTGTGATGACAACTGCTCAGAGCATAAGCGATACACAGCTACAATCTTGACGGATAAAGGGCGGGCATTCACAAATCCACAAGAGTACAGAGAAATTTCAGCAATGAGTGCATAGTCAGGCACCATCATAGCCACAGTTCTGAACAAGGCCTAGAACATAAATTCCCAAAATATCAAAGAAATACAATTACTACAATTATCATCCAAAGAGGATACTATTAGTAAATTTTTAGTTGAAAAATCATCCACTGAACATCCAATAAGTGCTTGGGTCTCCACCTCAGAATCTAGTTTCTGACCCTACCTGTTTTATGTTAGGTAGTTTACCAGTCTCTTCTGGTTATCTGTTTTACACTTTTGTTTAGCAACACTTCTCTAGACATATTCCTTTAGTCTGTTCAAGGTTGCAGATTCACAAGCATTTGTTAAATGAAACAAGCATATATTTACCTAAGTGTATTAGGAACAATAGCTTAATAAATTTCTTGTCTGGTTTCCATGATTTCCATAACAGCAAGCTTGTCTACACCTTCCTTCTTTTTCACAGGGATCTCACTCATGTAGTGGTTAAATCATTTGTTTTGTGTTTAAGAGGTCGAGGGTTTGAATCCCACTTACATCTTGTTTATAAATTGGATTTATCAAAATATATCCACATACGTCCTTGGAGGCATGAAAGATTATTCTCTATCTACATGTGATGCAGCCACCCATTCTGAATTTTGAGTATCATGGACTGAGATATTGAGATAGATGTATCATGGACTGAGATATTGAGAAAGGTGTATCATGGACTGAGATATTGAGAAAGGTGTATCATGCATTGAGAGATTAAGAAAGGTATTTCAGCAATGAAAGTAATAACGCTGCTAAAAGTGAACAGAGAACTATTTGGTTGTTTCTGTAATGGAATATGCATTGGCAATTATGACTCTTAGCAAGACACGTACTGAAAGGTTGGATAAGTTCCAGAATGAGGCCATGCATGTCATTCTTGGGTGCATGAGAGACACATCTGTACGAGCAATGCAATTCTTACTTGACTGTCCAACTATGGAACATACACAACAGTTGTGTCGAGCACGAGCCTACTTCAAAATCAGCGCTAATAAAGAGCATCCACTAGGCCTACATACTGAAATATAGAGTGTGAAAGGTAAAAGAGGAAAGTCATGAATGGGGCATGCTGAGGAAGTTATACAAAGTGTGTGCTCACTGGAGGATGTGGTATACAGTGCAGAATAGAAAATGTTCCCATAGATTGCCATACTTTCTTTTGGGCAGTGATAACGCTTGATAAAGACTATAGGAAGATGGGTGCTATTTATTGCTATTGAATCTGAAATGCAGGTATTGATCAGTGAGAATTACAAGAATCATGATATGTCTATATATATATACTGATGGTTCTATTGTTAGACGTGTGCGTAGTTCATGGGTCTTCACAGCGCTGGTGTGTGTAGAGAAGACTATTAGAGAGGAGAGTGGAATGTTTGCTGTAACTACAAGTATCATGACAATGGAAATAATGGCAGTGACCAGGGCCTTGAACTGGTTAGTGCAACTCATGTCTGCATTGTCAGCAACTCAATAAGCATGATCAGGAAAATACAAGTGGACTGTATTCATGAACAGTGACATGATGATAAGGGTAGCTCAAAGTTGGAGTGTGTCTCATTATTTTTGTGCATAGTTCCTAGGCTGTTTAAGGAAATGATAGAGAAGATAGACTGACAGGCTCCGCCACTGTTTTGAATGATAGTGTAATGGATTGTCCAGACATATCAAACTTGTTAAGAGAAACTGCACAATCAAACAAAATGAATGAAGATTATTATTCCTTTTCCATGTCCAGAATAAAGGGGCTGGGCTTGAAATGGGGTCTGGCAAGAAATGAACATCATTATGGTCAGAAAAATAATATTTGTTAACCAACAGAGAACTGGAACTGTCAGTCGTGATGTAATTGTATATATACTCAGGAGGTGATCGGAGCATCTATGAATATGTACTGTGTGCAGTGATGATTATCTCTTGATTCTTGATTCTTCTTGATTCTTGATTAGAAACTGGCTTCACAGCACGCGGGACATTCCCATAAGTGCTCCGGCCTCTGCTCCAACAGCCATTCCAGTGTATGTAGACTCATAGTTCCGGTCAGGTGTTGATTGTGTGATCTTCGGTACTTTCCAAAAAATTTATTTTTCCTCCCCTCATCTCTGAATATTCAAATTTCTAACATTCTCTGTATGTGTACGTTCTCAACCTCATTGACATCATCTGCATCTTGAAATGAATTTATTACTGCCTTTATTAAATCTGCTTTATCTCTTCTCAGCAATGTGCCGTCTATCGCCGCATTGCCTGCCAATGATTATCTCTCGACTAACTAAACTAACATGCTCCCCATTAACAGTAAAAAGTGTAAATTGCACAGAAAAGTAGAAAAATGATGCCATGAGATTATTATCTGTGACCTCACCCCTGTGGTTGTTCAATGTCTGTCTTAACTAGCTATTTAAGAACAGACTAAAGGCAAAATTAATTAAGTTGATGTCACCTTCTCATGCAGTGGCTATGAATGTTAAAAAATATGGACATCATCACAATCATGGAGAGGGTGAAATTAGTTTAGCTGGATCATTCCATCAGAAGCGATTATCCTATCTTTCAAAAGTGCTATCAGTAATTTGATGGATTGAAGTGAGGACACTGTAATTTTAAGAGGAGCATGATGATGATGGTGCTAGCAATGAAATTGAGAATGATAGTTTGTTGTTTAGTTTTGCGTTCGCTCCGTTGTAATCAGCATGGATATCCGTGCGATTTCCGCCGGGAGTGTGTTTATGTTATGCTACCATTATGCGCCTTGTAGGCCTAGCACATCTGATTTCGGCATGCCTTGACAATTCGGGTGGGCTACCCTAGCCTGTGACAGCCTCCCTATCTGTCGCCAGGCACGCGTGTGTGTGGTGACTCTTTGGCCAGACAAATTTTTGCTCACTTCTGTCTCACATGAGGTGTTCAACTGTCTATGAACTTGCCTTGTGTAATTGGACGTACTGTGCCTGTGTCCATCAGGTACTAAACCGTTTCTCATCTGTGAACCTGGTTCCTTAAGAGGAAGAACTCAACAGAAGAGTTGGACCCTGGCTCTTTCACCCTCTTAGCCGAGGTGTCATTCACCGACATCATGAACCCCTCGCCCAAGTTCGAGTCTCACACCACGCGATTGAGAGCAAGGCGTTCTCGAGCTGAGCGGCCTTGTCCCAATAGCGCCTGAGCCCATCAGGTACTGAACCCTTTCTCTCTACAAGTGTATTTCCGGTATAGGAGAACGTGACAGTAGAGTTGGGCCAGGGCTAAACTCATTGTCTCTTTTGTGCCTGAGCCCATCGGGTACGGAACCCTTTCTCTCTGCAAGTGTATTTCCGGTATAGGAAAGCTTAACAGTAGAGTTGGGCCAGGACTGCTATCTTTGTCCCTTTTTTTTTTGCCTGAGCCTATCGGTTACGGCACCCTTTCTCTTTGTGAGCATTTTTCCGGTATAGGAAGACTCGACATTAGAGTTAGGCCAGGTCTTTTTGCTTTGCTGGATGCCCATTATTAGATATGGGTATCTGCCTATAAGGAAATCAAGTAACTAGAAGCTTGTCACAAGCAAACAGAGCTTGTAGTTCCCATTTCCGTAATCGTTTTCACTTTCTATTTGCAGTTGGCGCTGCCCTCTAGTGCTGTTCTGCCCTTTCATTTTTTCATAGTACTCAGTATGAAATCTATCTGTCTGTCACCATGCATCCACCTTTTCATGCTTTTTCCATTGGCCGCCCCTCCAATGTTCAGACTAGACTAACTAGCTTCACTGTATGTCGACAGTGTCGCTGTATGTGGTGTTGCTGGTGGTGTCGGAGATATTGTCTGTCTCTTTTGCAGTCAAATCTCTTTCCATCTGCTACCTCCACACTCTCGGACATGATCCCCAAATGGTTTGGCCAGAATCAGCTCGAGCTGCTGTTTTCTGTTACCAGGGTGCACAGCGAGGAGGTACATTTGGGATCTTGGTTATCTGCTAACCCTGGGTCCGCCTAGAGCAATGTGTTCCCTTTGCACCCAGAGAATGATAGTGACATGCATCCTGATTTTTCCATGACCGAGGATGAATTCTGTAAATTATATCAGAATTTAGAAATAATTCTAGTTTTGACAAATTTGAGTTATTTTTGTGTAGAAATACAAGCTGGAATACATGACTCCTCTGTCATATTTGTGTGCATTACATTTTTGCAAAATTAACCTTCATAAGCCAACACCTTATATAGAACCAATTCTGATGTATGGAAGTGAATCTTGGACACTCAACAACAGAACAGTAAAAAATTATAATAATGCAGTAGAGATGTGGGATGTGGTTCTATAGAAGAATGTTAAGAAAACCATGGAAAGAAAAATAGTGAGGAAGATATCTTGAAAAGAGTTAATTCAAAAAGAGAGCTGCTTACCCACATCAGAAAGAGACAGTCCACATTTTTGACACATCATGAGAAGAGGGAAGATGGAACATGTTGCTTGTAACAATAGGCAAGTTGAAGAGCAAGAGGGATGAAGGAAGACCAAGAGAGAAGATGCTTGGCAATCTAGCATTGTGGCATTGGAGAACACTGGTATTGGATATAATTGACACCACACAGAAAAGAAGACTGGAAAGACATGATAACCAACACTACACAGCATGGACCATAAGAAGAAGAAGAAGAGGCCACCAACCCCACCCCCCTTTTACTTAGTAATGAAAGAAGGTTCAAAAAATGTGACTACTATACATTAATATATGGTAGCCATAATCTATTCTTAATTAATCTCTAAGCCTTGTTGTCTACCTTTAGATTGTCTGGCAACTCAGATCTACCAGCATAGCCTGGATTCATTGTTATAAAAACTGAACATGTTGGATCCAGCTTGATTTGTGTACCCTCAAACATAAGAGAATCAGCCATTGCCAGGATACCTGTACAGTGAAAGAACATTTTGTTAGTTTATCTTCTTCTGTCTTCTTCTGCATTCATTCTCAAACTCCTGCAGATCAGCAGGATGTAGTCCGAAGAACGGAATGCGTTGTGTCATGGTTTACAGCATTGCTGTGATATCTGCGCCTTTCAGCCTGACACATCTGACTTCAGCATGGCTTTGGGTCACTGACCTTATATGGGATGGGACAGCCAACTCCATCCCATAACTTCCTTAATCACCTCGTACGACATGCATGGAAGGTAAACAGTGTTGCTATTCTTTGCTCCCCTTTCGGGCCCCGACAACACACGGGAGATGTTAGTTTATAATAACTATGATATTGAAGACTGATAACCTGTTTACATTCTCTGTGAATAATATATATATATATAAACACGCACGCACGCACGCACGCACGCACGCACGCACGCACGCACGCACGCACGCACGCACGCACGCACGCACGCACGCACGCACGCACGCACGCACGCACGCACGCACGCACGCACGCGCACGCACGCACGCACGCACGCGCACGCACACACACACACACTCACACACACACACACACACACACACACACATATATATATAAACACACACACACACACACATATATATATATATATATATATATATATATATATATATATATATATATATATATATATATATATATATATATATATATATATATATATATATATATATATATATATATATATATATATATATATGTTTATATGTGTTTGCATGTGCATTGAGTATGTGCATATATGCATGGTATTTGTATGTATGAGTGTGTGTGCATGTGTGAGTGTATGTGTAAGTGTGTGCATGGTGGGTGTATGTACGAGGCGTGTTCAAATGAAAACGGGACTTGTTACACCACGCGTGATAGAGCGCACTGATATTGATGACATTTTGCACTAGTAATGAGTATCCAATAATTTACATACGGTCACGTGTTCATCTTCCCAGCATGCATATGTGCTGTAGAAGACTGTTAACAATATGGCGGGTGTGATTCCGAACCCGTCCAAAGTGAATCAGCGTGCTGTGATCCAGTTTCTTTCATTTGAAGGATGTCAAGCAGTAGACATTCATCGGAGAATGAAGGCAGCATATGGTGACAAATGTTTGTCGAGGACCAGAGTGATGGAGTGGGTGCGTATGTTTAAAGACGGAGGTTTCTGCTGGGAAGGTTATGGTGACTGCATTTTTTGACCATGAAGGGCTTTTGTTGACTGATTTTAAGGAACCTGGTGTCAACATCAATGCCGCCCATTATAAAGACACTTTAGACAAGCTGCATAAGGCCATCAAGGCTAAGCGACCAGGCAGACTTTCTCAAGGTGTGATTCTTCTCCACGACAACGCTCGTCCGCACGTCGCAAAAATTGTGCAGGAAACATTGGCAAAGAAGAATTGGGAAGTTCTTCATCACCCAGCCTATAGTCCCGATTTATCCCCGTGTGATTTCCATTTGTTCGGACCGTTGAAGAAAGCACTAAAGGGACAGCGATTCAACAGCGACGCAGACGTGAAGACAGCGGTGACCACATGGTTCAGAGAACAGCCACGCAACTTTTTCTCGGACGGCATTCGACGTCTACCTAAACAGTGGGATGCTTGCCTAAATGCATACGGAGATTTTTTCTGATGAACCCAGGTGCATTCTTATTCACAAGTGGTTGCTTTGTTCAATTCCGTTGAAAATATTAAATTGCGTATGATACTTTTTAAATAAATCCACAAGTCCCGTTTTCATTTGAACACGCCTCGTATGAGTGTGTGCATGGTGTGTGTATTTTAAAGCACAAAAGCCTCCAGTATAAGAATAGAAATCAAGGCATCTACTGAGGCTCTATTATGGATCCCAAAAAACAGTGAAAATCAGGGCAGTTATTGAGTTATATCTCATTTATATATTTCAATCCATAATCCACACAATTCAGAATGGATGGCTGCATCATGGGTGGATGGAATTTATTGTAGTTTCATAACTCCAAAGACCTATGTGGATATATTTTGATGTGGTTAAGCTGGAGTTGAGGTTAATGAGAGAGCTGACAGACTAGCATCAAAACCACAGGAGAGGATCACTTATGTGGATATATTTTGATGTGGTCAAGCTAAAATTGAGGTTAACCACTTAGCTGCAGAGCTATTCTTAAGAATACAATGAAGAGCACCATCATTTTGCGGATATCCTCCTCTTCTTAGCTTCCAATGGAAAAAATCAGTCTGGAAGCTTATAATAAAGCATCCAGCTGAATTATTTCCCTGGGAAATTATGAAGAAGATCTTAACAAAATGGCGGCAACCCCTCATCGTATCCTTAAGGATACCTTCACAGCTAAGGGGTTAATGAGAGAGTTGACAGACTAGGATCAAAAACACAGGACAGGATCACTTATGAAATTAAAATAACGATATCATATGCGTTAGAACTGATATATCACAAAAATGGCAAACAAAGTCATGACGAAAGATTTAGAACTATTGTGATTGGATGAAATACTACAGTATTTTTACAATCTCTTTCCGTGAAGACTTTCTTAGTAATGACTACGAACATCTATTAGAAGGATGAGCCATTCTATAGCAATGACCAAGCGTCTTTACAATAGTCGGGCCATATACTATGAGTTAAATATTTTAAAAAATAATATTAATGATAACAACATATAGAGAGTGAGAAGATGAAAAGAAATTAGATCAAACATAGTGAAATAAATATTTTTCCTCATTGTTAAAAATCTACTTCTCCTTGCCATATCAGACTTTGTTCTATCAAAGACTGGAAAGCTGACATCTTACACAGTCCCGTGTAGTATTGGGGAAAACTCACAGATTAGAAATAAACCTACTCTAGATCTTCGCACTGTGCAGATCTTTACCCCCACCTACTCTATCATCAATCTTCAGACTTGTATGTCTATCCACAGCCCTGAATACACAGGAATGGGAGATAACAAAAGTGCAGACAAGAATACATATTGCAGGAATATCGAAGGGGGATATATAGCAATTTATTAGTAAATTATTTTTTATTTATGATATGGCATTGAAGAACACATTAATGATTCAACTGAATTTCATAGCTCTAAGACATTTGAAATTGCTATAAAAGACATATAAAGAGGTGCTAAAGACACTTAATATGAAGAAAGAACTACTAAGAGAAATAAAGATCAGGCAAATAAAATACTTTGGACACATTAAAAGACATGACACCCTATTGAAGACCTTACTTGAGGGTAAAGTCAAAGGGAAGCGAGCAAGAGGTAGGCTGAGATACAAGTGGGAGAGTAACATTACACGATGGACAGGTTACAGTCTAGCAGAGTGCACCACCAAGACAAGAGACAGGAGATGTTGGAGATACGTTGCAGCCAACCTTCGTTGCGGAGACGGCACTTGATGATGATGATAAAAGACAGTGAAGCTCATACAAGGTACACACATTTAGCAGATATTGTCACATTTCAAGTGAACAGAAAAATAATGGGAAGACTAAATTTGTGAATGAATAGTGTGCATGCATCACTGTGCACTTGAAGGACCAAATAAATAGCATATTTATCTGGTGATTCACAGGAGCATCATCATATATATCATTCACAGGAGCATCAGTCTGCATATAGTTCAACTTCTAGTGGAAGAAACTGAGCGCCTACTTGTCTGTCAGGAGTGCTTGGAGGCAAGTTCAATGATTGATAAATTAAATGTGAACTAAATGTAAATATCCAAACCTCTCTGGATGGTCAAAATCTGTTGAGCAACCACAGACAGTACTTCCAAATCAATTCTATTAAATTCATCAAAACAAGACCAAGCACCACAGGAAGCTAATCCCTGAAATGATAAACATTGTTAATGGGGTAAGTTAAAAAGATAATAGGAATGGCTAAAAGTACTTTCAGTGACATGAGGAAAATATTAACATCTAAACAAATCATAAACAACCTAAAATTGAGAATCATAAAATGCTACATCTATTCTACATTAATGTATGCTTAGAAACATGAATAATAAACAAATAACCTGAAGACAGAATTTATACTTTGAGATGTTGATATGTAGAAACAAAATTATCTTTGTGTTTGGTGAGCTTTCATAAGGTGGACATCAAAAGGGAACACTAAAAATGAGATTTAAGGACAACTGCAAAAAGCCTTGAACACTTATGATCAACACAAGTACTTGGGAAGAAGTGGCTGATTGCGCAGATATGGAATATTGTGCAGCTCAGAGGCATCCAATTATCCTAGGAAACCCTGAGAAAGAAGACAAGACAAGCAACACATATGAGAAGCACATACATCTTCAGACACAGATTTGTTATGTATATTCTGTTCTTGCCATGCGGATAAATAATTGTAAAAATCATCCACGAGAGAGGCTACAATTTGAGAGCTTTGTAGATCTTTTACTACCACTTTAATGTATTTAACAAAATAGTTACCATATTAGAAATTCTCTAAAAGGACATAAAAAGTTTGTCCTTTAGACCAGTTTGTGCTTTTTTTTAAATATTTTTTTCATATTATGGGATAAGCCTATACTACATGATCAATATCAAGATGGAGGAAACATTATTGATATCTTAAAATTCATTATTTGAAAGTTAGCTGATGGATTTTTTTAATAAATTACTTTGTAATATTTATAATTTGCACAATAACACAAATAAACATTCATGTTGTTTACTTAAATTGCGCAAATATGTATTGTCAAACTGGTATCAAATCAATTCACAAATAGGAAAACTACAGTTTTACAAACATGAAGACAACATAAGATAGCAAACAGTTCTGCCATAGTATCTTTTTTGTCATTTTGGTAGTTCATTAGTTAACCTTATGGGCTCTATAGGTGCCAATAGACACTTATTATGTAACTAGGATTGATAGGCGTCTTCATTCACCCCCATTGCTATGACCCAATTCAGCAGTACGGAATCACATTAAGTTACGTTCATATGACATCGAATTTCGGCCACACGAAGCTAGGAATACATACCAGCCTAAAGGTCAAATTCCTTTACACATTACAATTGTTAGCAAAAGAAAGCCGGCTAATTTTGTCCACAATTTCTGGAACGACTTTGTCCATGTTTGACGCCATATTTTACAATCAAATATAGTACAGCTTGGCATGGTAAGTGATCATCAGGGAAAGTAATATCTAAAGTAACGGCTCAGTAAATAAACATCTCCGATAAAATTAACCATTGTGGCAACGCAGTTTTCTACTGACATGATTTCAGTGACGTCATGAAAGCTGCATATACTATAACAAAGTTGGAATGAAAATGCACATAATATTAAAAAGTAGGAATGTAGGTGCCTCTCCCCTCTGAACCTAAAACACATAAAAAAACACAGGTGATAATCTCATTCTTTGTCCATTTCTGTTTAAAAATATATAATATATTATAACTTAAATATATTTAGAGGTACTATTTCTTGTTCCCATAATGATGTGCAAAAAAAAAAAATTATAGGCCTATACAAGATATTCTGCAACCCTAAAACTACTCTGTATTTAAATATGACAACTTTCTATTTTTACTCCATACAAATTAACCCCTCTTGGGTTTTTGACTAAAAAAAGCTTGAGACTCAGAACTAAGGTAGGGTGGTTGAAATACATTTTATATAAAGTGACCACCAAAAGTCAGTCATCAGTAAAAGAGCAAAACAAATTATTCTACTTACCTTGAAGAACTTTCCTAGGGCAATATAGTCAAGACCATCAGAACAGTTGAAAACAACACACTGTTTTGCAACAGCCTTAGCTAAATCCTTTGTGGTTTCTGTTTTTCCTGTACCTGCTGGTCCCTCAGGGGCTCCACCAAGATGCAAATGAAGTGCACCAAACAGAGTTCTAGATGAGAAATGAAAAAGTAAATCAACCACTTTGCACACCAAATGCACCCCCAAATTTCAAAATGTTTGACAGCATGTATCACAGAATTAAACATAAGCCTAACTTTTCCATAAGCAGAAGAAGTGGATCAAATCACATCTACTATCATCTAATTTTTTTCAATAATTATTTTAAGCTTCCTGTTTAAAAGTATAGGCCCTATATATTACAGAAATAATTATAATTGTTTTGGTAATTGTTGAAATAATTATATTAATTTTCTTATAAAAATATGTTGAAAAGAAAATGCTGCTGAAAATCTCAAAAAATAATCAGGTAGCATATCCTGAACAGGATGTAGCATTCATCACACCCTTTTGAAACTTCTGTTGATCTTGAGTCAGTCTGCCTGTTTCTGCTATGTTCAGGTGGTTTCTGATGTCTTTCGTCCATCTTCTTCTTGGTCTGCCTCATGTTCGCCTCTCTGGCATTATCCCCTTCATTATGGTCTTCTCTTGTCTGTCATGGCATTTTATATGGCCAAAATATTGTAGTTTTGTGGAAAGAACAATGCTGTTTAGCAAGTTTCTTTTCATTTCTCACAAGATGACTACATTGGTTATCTTTTTGGTTCATGGTATTCTGAAAATTTTTCTGTAAAATTATGTTTCAAATGTTGCTATTTTATTTTTCACTTTGTTGGTGATTGTTCAGGATTCATACCCATATATTGCCACTGGGAATATGCAAGCTCTAGGAATGTTAGTTTTGTTGTTTTGCAGCAGCTCAATCATATGTTTTTCATTTCTATCAGCTTCTCTGATGCACTATAATGTTGTATTATCAGCATATCTTCGATCTAATATAAGTGATAACCTCTTTAGAACACATAATTAACAAAATGTGGTGATCACTAGATCATTAGTAAACTAAACTAAAATAATATTAAAACAAAATTTTGTGATCACTAGATAATTAGAAAACTAATCTAAAATAATACTGAAACAAAATTTGGTGATCGATCACTAGATCATTTGCAAATTAAACTGAAATAATAAGGTGAATTAACCTGTAACATCTGTCTGTTAGAGGTGTGATGACTAGTCGTCCACTGTTGCCAAGGTACTCATATCCATATGGCAGTTTTGAGTTGATCATTCTTGTCACCATTTGATTGTCCTAAATACAATGTAAAAACTTGTAAGAGATAGAAATAAGTTTTCGAAAATTGATGTTCAGAAAGCACATCGACCTACTTACAGAACAGTAATTCAGGGGTTCTCAATATGGGCTGTGATGTCCCCCGGCATCACAGCATCTTGCTGGAGGTCAGGTCAAGAAAATAAATTGACATTTCAGGTGCCACTGATCCCTTCCTCTTAGCAGTGGACAACTGTAACCATATCGCTAGAAGTAGGCCAGCTGTATAAATTTACTTTTAATGATTTCTAAATATTATCACATGCAAAACTCATCCTACCCAACAAATGATATGGCAGTGAAAATGAGATGGCTGAAAAATGTGATGGCTGAAAAATGAGCTGGCTGAAAAATGAGATGGCTGAAAAATGTGTGGCAGCTAAAGTTTTAAAACCTAGAATCTAAAATAAAGCATCAATTATGTACATAACAATTGAGAAATACTACATAATGTTTTGTAACAAAGAAAAGTCGGAACAATTCCACATTATGATAGTTACCTCCCAGTAGTAGCGCAACTGGCTCAGCCACTTAAAATCAAGCTCACTAGTGACTTCATCTGCTACAAGTCGTGCTAAAACATCTCTGGCGTGAACATCCAGAACAATCAATGCTTGCAATGTCACACGATTTTGCTTGGACAAGTCCCCTCTTACAAGAGCTACCACCTCATCAATCTGGCTGTTATTCAGCTGCGATAATAAAAATAGAAGTTCAGTTATCCCTGTTTCACTGGTTTTTCTCAGAACTAGAAAATGGAATCCATAATGTCCATTGCTGGAATATCTACATCTGCTATTTCCATTTAGTGCCCATTAATGTCTACTCATGTCTCCTCTCCTACAGTTTCAAATTCATATCCAAGATTTATAAATTTGTTTACCATGAAAACAAGTGATGCTGCCACAAAAATATTATTTACAGCATAAATAAATTATACACAGGTTATATTTTTACTAAAACAGTTGTCCAATACTTTCAGCAACAAGAAAATATTCAACACAACACACAACATGGGAATTAATTTTGATAACAATATTGATAATAGATGCAGAATACCAAATGATCTACTTTATGGATAATTACAGACTGGGAAAAGATCTTGGGAGGGTCATCCTCTACTTCAGTACAAAGATTAATGCAAATGTAATAAGCATGATGCAAGTAAATATAAGTAGGAAGCCAGAGGACAATATTTAAAAATTCTTGAGACTAACGGGAATTGAACCAGTACGTTCAACGGCACCAAATCGCCTAGCAACTATTGAACACGCGTTCTTCCATACTTGACTAACTGCATCTCCAAAAAAAGATGCAATTTCATCAAGCCTTTCAAACCGTGCACACAAAGTCACCAGAACAGACCGATCGAGACAAGGACTATTACAACAACAACAAACATTTTTAAATATTGTCCTCTGGCTTCCTGCTTATATTTACTTGCACAAACAATTATTCGAAGCAAAATTGTATTGTCTATATATGTTATCCATGTTTACAAGAAGACCTATCGGCCCTTGTATAACTAATATGGATATTATGTTAAATGTTTGTTGTTACTGAGGATATTTCAATACCTGTAGGGATGTTTGTTGTTGTTGTAATAGTCCTTGTCTCGATCGGTCCGTTCTGGTGACTTTGTGTGCACGGTTTGAAAGGCTTTATGAAATCGCATATTTTTTGGGAGATGTGGTTAGTCAAGTACGGAAGAACGCGTGTTCAATAGTTGCTAGGCGATTTGATGCCGTTGAACGGACTGGTTCAATTCCCGTTAGTCTCAAGAATTTTTGAGCATGATGCAGGCATTGATGCAGAATTGTGGGAATAGGATGTCATGGTGCATGTTTATGGAGGGAAAAGATCATGAATGGTATAAAGATAAAAGAAAAAGTGATAGCAGTTAGTTCTGGGACTTCACATCTAAGAAGATACACAACAGCACATGTAGGTGCAAGTGTGTCTGTGATTCCTTGTACATACTATGGAAGACAGTAAATGTCTCAGACTGGTCTAGTGCGTCACATTCATCATGGCCATGTATCATAGATTATATTTCTTATAGCACAACAATAATACTAGCATCTGGAAAGATGGAAAGGGGACTACTAGTGGCATAAATAAGCAATGACGATTGCAAACTTTGTCAATGAGAGAGCTATGGGAAGATAGCAAATATGCAAGAACATCAGTTCATACTGATATCATACACACTATCCATCAAGTCTATTGTTTATTGTCTGTCCCAAGGTGAATGATGGTGGATCGTATTCAGACTTGTTATTAAGTATAAGGGTAGGAGCTTAAGCTGTCGTTCCAAGGCCAGATGTGTCACTGTGGTTGCATTTAGTCCATGTTTGTTCAAAGTTATTTTAATGTTTTCTATACACAGATTTTTTGGTCTACCTTTGGCCTTATGTCTGGATATTCTTTTGTTATATGCTCTTATTGGTACTTGGTTTGGGTTCATTCTTATAAGGTGAGTGAACCATTTTACTTGCTGTCTTTCAATATGGTCAATACATGATATTATACCAATTCTTATCCAAATTTCTTCATTTCTTATTTTATCTAGTTTAGTAACCATTGCAGCTTTTTTCAGACACTTCATTTCACATGTAACGATGGTAGCAGAGTGTTATCCATCAAGTTTTATGTAGTAAAGTTGTAGATTTAGTATAAATAAGCACCACAAATTTGACATTTGCTAATATATTTGTTTTTTAATTATGACAATTTTATATAAAAGTATGTAGTTATGACAATTGTGTGTAAAAGTATGTAGTTATGACAATTTTGTGTAAAAGTGAATAGTTATGACAACTATTTGTAAAAGTGTGTAGTTATGACAATTTTGTATAAAAGTGTGTAGTTATGACAATTGTGTGTAAAAATGTGTGGTTATGACAATTTTGTATAAAAGTGTGGACTTTAGTTATAACAATTGTGTGTAAAAGTGTAAATTTATGACAATTGTGAGTAAAAGTGTATAGTTATAATCTTATATGTTACTGGATTCAGCCATAATCATAAAACTATAAACTGTGAGAGTCATAGGGTACCACATTGGATGTATCAACACACAAAGTCCTCCAGCAATTTCTATCTTTAGGAATGCTGATAAGTGAGAAAAACCTTGACCAGTTCAATCTGTTGTTGTCTGTCCATGATTTTCTTTTGATTCCTCTGATTTTATGAATACATGGCCCCACTGTTCCATAAGGAGATGTCTTCAAAATGGAGTTAACTTTTCAACATATCCTCATGGATACCTCTGTAGCCATGAGATTAACAGAAGACTAGATACATTTTGGAAAGATGTATCCACATTTTTACCGAAACAAATCATACTTTATTTAATGAAACTAAAGATGCATAAGCCACCACATCTAACGATCTGCACGCTATGCACTGAGAGGCACCCACTGCTCCCCCCAATGACCCTGGAGGCATGGTGGGCTCTCAGTGCATTGCACAATTTTAATTTATCAGCAGCAAAAGTTGTGAATATCTCCAAGTCATGATAGCAGTATGAAATTACACATAATTTTAAAAAACTAGAATGTGGAACATCTCCTCGTAATGAACCAAAGACTAATATAGTTTCTGGACACTAACTCAATATTGACTCAACTCAATCTGGATACAGACAAAACAGAAAAAAAGTATCAACCAGAGAAATAGAGAAAGCCTTTCAAAAGAAACAAAAACTAATAGAGAACCTGGCAAAGGAAGATGTTTCTGTAATTACTTAGTTATATTTTGTATGCATAATATTCACCATGGGCACACTAGTCTACACTTGTTTATTACTTCTACAACCACTTACAGTCAGGTAATCCTCCAGGGCCTGCAAGTTTTTATGAAATGCCTCATGGATGAAAGTTGTCCAGTATGTTTGAGAAACACACAAAACAGCTTGTCCTGGCCATATCTTAACCCATTCAGCACGAAGAGTATTAACATATGCATTCAGAGACTCACCAATAACCTGAAGAAGAATTATATACAAATTTGAACATCAGATCATATTTCTAAAGTGTCATATCATTTTTAACTCGTAGTATATGTGAACTAAGCTCACATTTTTAACTCGTAGTATATGTGAACTAAGCTCACATTTTTAACTCGTAGTGTATGTGAACTAAGCTCACATTTTTAACTCGTAGTATATGTGAACTAAACTCATATTTTTAACTCGTAATGTATGTGAACTAAACTCACATTTTTAACTCGTAGTATATGTGAACTAAACTCACATTTTTAACTCGTAATGTATGTGAACTAAACTCACATTTTTAACTCGTAGTATATGTGAACTAAACTCACATTTTTAACTCGTAGTATATGTGAACTAAACTCATATTTTTAACTCGTAATGTATGTGAACTAAACTCACATTTTTAACTCGTAGTATATGTGAACTAAACTCACATTTTTAACTCGTAGTGTATGTGAACTAAACTCACATTTTTAACTCATAGTATATGTGAACTAAACTCACATTTTTAACTCGTAGTATATGTGAACTAAACTCATATTTTTAACTCGTAATGTATGTGAACTAAACTCACATTTTTAACTCGTAGTATATGTGAACTAAACTCACATTTTTAACTCGTAGTATATGTGAACTAAACTCATATTTTTAACTCGTAATGTATGTGAACTAAACTCACATTTTTAACTCGTAGTATATGTGAACTAAACTCACATTTTTAACTCGTAGTGTATGTGAACTAAACTCACATTTTAACTCGTAGTATATGTGAACTAAGCTCACATTTTTAACTTGTAGTATATGTGAACTAAACTCACATTTTTAACTCATAGTATATGTGAACTAAACTCATATTTTTACACACTCTTTCTAAGTAACAAAATTAAGAATGTGTTTACATTTATTGGGGTTAGATGGCACATTCAAATGCATGAAGAAAATGTTGATGTCATAAGGAAGTTGCAGATGCAGATGTAAAGCTGAGAGAAACCAATATATATGGTTATAACAGTCATCCATCCTGACAAAGACTTTACTGTAGTCGTAACCTTTGATAACAGTTACCATGTTGTTCCGACAGGCTGACATTGTGCTTTAATTAGTTATGGGCACGGCGTGGGTGGGCGAAACAACAAAGAAACCTGTCACAATGGCCTGAGTTGTGCCCTGATGTCGATGTCTGTTTCAGCAGCATTAGACTCGAAACACCATCGAGTCGGATGGCTGCTGGAACAGAGGGTGGAGGACTTATGGGAATGCCCCACGTGCTGTGAGGACAGTTTCTAATCAAGAATCCAACATTACAAAGACTTTATTGGCTTTAAAACAGTTCTTACAAACTATTTTTATTCTAACTTTTCTTTTCAAATTAAGGTTACAAAACTTGATCTATCTATTTATTCTATCTATTCTTAGCACATACTTACAGACTGCTGGTTTGCTTAACTTGTCACAGTGGCGATCTCCCTCAATTTTATGATGTTTTGTATCACCTTCTTGCTTTCACCGTCTTACTCCATAAAATGGGGCAAGATGGGTTTTTTTTACATATGTTCAAAAAATATTATTCTTCTGTCTACACATAGCTGTATATTTTCAATACTCTCACTAATATTAAATGGATGGATAAGCTAAACACTGATGGCAATTTGGTCTCTCATAGTTAAGTCTAGTTGTCAGAATATGCTAAACTGTACAAATTGCGCAGTCTTGCCCCAGTCTACACAAGGCCTAAAGATCGTAAATCTTCAAAACAATAGGCCTAAATTACATAAAAATATATATATTTTTTGGAATGTGTGCCCTCCAATATTTCACCAGTATAGAAATTTTGAGTGAAATAACATAGTATGCACAGGTTCATATCGAGTTTACTATGGTGTGCACTGTTTTCATGCCATCAAGGAAATTACATTATTTCAACTATGTAGCAAGATGCACATTATGGCTTATTTTAGCACACATTTTATGCAATGAATGTACGCCTTAAGAGAAGGGATAATGCTGCAGTGTGGGAGGGATATGCTTAAGGGTAGTGTTGGAACTAATTCTAATCCTACCCCCAATTCTAAACCAATTCAACTAACAAAAGTGAATGTGAAGTGACTAGCACAACTTTATCACCCTGTTTCCAGTGACTAACACAACTTTATCACCACATTTCCAGTGACTGGCACAACTTTATCACCACATTTCCAGTGACTGGCACAACTTTATCACATTTCCAGTGACTAACACAACTTTATCACCACATTTCCAGTGACTGGCATAACTTTATCACCACATTTCCAGTGACTGGCATAACTTTATCACGACATTTCCAGTGGCTAACACAACTTTATCACCACATTTCCAGTGACTGGCATAACTTTATCACCACATTTCCAGTGACTGGCACAACTTTATCACCACATTTCCAGTGACTGGCACAACTTTATCACCACATTTCCAGTGACTGGCACAACTTTATCACATTTCCAGTGACTAACACAACTTTATCACCACATTTCCAGTGACTGGCATAACTTTATCACCACATTTCCAGTGACTGGCACAACTTTATCACCACATTTCCAGTGACTGGCACAACTTTATCACCACATTTCCAGTGACTGGCACAACTTTATCACATTTCCAGTGACTAACACAACTTTATCACCACATTTCCAGTGACTGGCACAACTTTATCACATTTCCAGTGGCTAACACAACTTTATCACCACATTTCCAGTGGCTAACACAACTTTATCACCACATTTCCAGTGACTGGCATAACTTTATCACATTTCCAGTGGCTAACACAACTTTATCACCACATTTCCAGTGGCTAACACAACTTTATCACCACATTTCCAGTGACTGGCACAACTTTATCACCACATTTCCAGTGACTGGCATAACTTTATCACGACATTTCCAGTGGCTAACACAACTTTATCACCACATTTCCAGTGATTAGCACAACTTTATCACCACATTTCCAGTGACTGGCACAACTTTATCACCACATTTCCAGTGGCTAACACAACTTTATCACCACATTTCCAGTGGCTAACACAACTTTATCACCACATTTCCAGTGACTGGCACAACTTTATCACCACATTTCCAGTGACTGGCACAACTTTATCACCACATTTCCAGTGGCTAACACAACTTTATCACCACATTTCCAGTGGCTAACACAACTTTATCACCACATTTCCAGTGGCTAACACAACTTTATCACCACATTTCCAGTGGCTAACACAACTTTATCACCACATTTCCAGTGATTAGCACAACTTTATCACCACATTTCCAGTGACTGGCACAACTTTATCACCACATTTCCAGTGATTAACACAACTTTATCACCACATTTCCAGTGGCTAACACAACTTTATCACCACATTTCCAGTGGCTAACACAACTTTATCACCACATTTCCAGTGGCTAACACAACTTTATCACCACATTTCCAGTGGCTAACACAACTTTATCACCACATTTCCAGTGGCTAACACAACTTTATCACCACATTTCCAGTGACTGGCACAACTTTATCACCACATTTCCAGTGGCTAACACAACTTTATCACCACATTTCCAGTGGCTAACACAACTTTATCACCCTGTTTCCAGTGACTAACACAACTTTATCACCACATTTCCAGTGACTGGCACAGCTTTATCACCACGTTTCCAGTGACTGGCACAACTTTATCACCACATTTCCAGTGATTAGCACAACTTTAGCATACGTTTTCTGTGACTAGCACAACTTTAGCACAAAGTTTCCAGTGATTAACAACTTTAGCACAACATTTCCAGAGACTAACACAACTTTATCACCCTGTTTTTACTGACTAATAAAGCTTTATCATCCTGTTTTCAGTGACTAGTACAACTTTATCACCGTGTTTTAAGTGACTAGTACAGTTTTATCACCCTGTTTCCAGTGACTAACACAACTTTATCACCACATTTCCAGTGACTGGCACAACTTTATCACCACATTTCCAGTGACTGGCACAACTTTATCACCACATTTCCAGTGACTAACACAACTTTATCACAATATTTCCAGTGATTAGCACAACTTTAGTAACCTGTTTCCAGTGCCTAGCACATCTTTAGCACACAGTTTCCAGTGACCAGCACAATTCAGAGCCCTTTTTCCAATTTTTAAATCTCAGATTACATTTTTTCTGCAGTTGTTACTTATTATCAACCTTCCCTCTTTAGAAATTATAAATAACATGCAGTACTAAGAAGCAAGAATGAATGTGGCTAACTACTTTTTACCACACATTAGAGCAAACAATTCATCTTATTTAATGTATTATAAGTATTATTTTACTGAGCATCTGTGATTCCATTTATCATTCTATTCTACTAACCTTATGCAAAGAGCCCACCATATCTGATTCTAGTTCTAGAAGCCACTTCTCCACCTGACCTCTGGCCTTGGAAGTGGAGATGACATCCTTAAGAAGGACAACCTCACCCTCACTGGACTTCATGTGAGTGATATCTAGTACATCAGTAAACTCAAGTTTAGCAATGCCTTCAAAGCACTTCTTCAAATGTGGCTGCACTCTGAGGACAAGCATGGACATAATCTGCTAAGTGGATTAATAAAAATGTTGTTCTTCACACACAATTACATATTACATAGGAGTCATAGTGTATCTTATATTTCTGTTTTGAGTGAGCATCTTAACCTTATCAAGGAAACCAATCAATCATTACTTATCATTTCAGTTTCTCTTGTCAATGCTAATTTTTAAATAATTATTCTGTCCTTTTTTTTCATCTACATTCTATCTATCTAGCCATTGCCTTTTCTCTTCTTTTATTGTAGGCTGTGGTAGGATTGAATGGCAATCAGTTTTTGGGCTATAGCACATTTGGCCACTTGATATGCAGTAATATTGTGATGTTTCAGAATGTTGGTAACTCCTTCAATCCAGCTTTTTTGGGCCTTCCTCTGTATCTTGCTGTTTCTATCTTCATGTTGTATGCTATTGCTGATGGTCAATAAGGGTTCATTCTCACTAAGTGGCAGAACCATTTCAGTCTCTGTTTTCCAATATATTTTACCACAGATGTTATCCCAACCGTTCTTGTAACCTTTTTGTTTCTCACATGATCTTGTCTTGTTCTGTTTGCTCTTTTCTTTCACATTCATTTCATTTCACATGTAGTAAGCTTTCTCTCTTGCTCTTTTGTTAGTATCCATGACTGACATTGATAACACAATGTTGGTATGAAGATTGAATTTATTATTTGCATCTTAGTTTCCATTGAGATAGATTTGTGTTTCAAAATTGGTGTACGTTCATAATATATAGCTACACTCACATTTGTTTAATCACTTACCCTAATCCAGATTAAATTCCTGTTTTGAGCAGATGTTTTAATTACAATTTCCACACACAACATCTGTTACAAAGATCCCAGTCATTTAAGAATCCTATCCTATCCTATAATCCTGTAACCTGTCTGGGCTGTAGGGATACCACATTGGATGTTTCAACACACAGAATCCTTCAGCGATTTCTATCTTCAATGATGCAGATAAGTGAGAAAAAATATTATCTCGTCCAGTCCTTGATGTTGTCTGTGCATGCTTTTATTTGTCCTCCTCTGCTTCTTCCACCTTCAATGGTGCCCTGTAGTATTGTTTTTTATAATTAATGATGCCGGCATAAGCTTACATGTCCAAACTATGCAAGCACCTTTAAGAATATTAATCTCTGAATATTAACACAAACTTTGACAAAAAATAATATCATTTTTATTAATTTTGAATTACCTTGTAGGATCTTTTGTTTCTGACAAAATTTCCAGCAATTCATCATTAGAGAGAAAGAAGAATCGGGGAAAATACAGTCTCTTCTTTTCCAAGTACTCATTCAATCCCTGGAGATAGCAAGTAATTTCCAAATCATGTTTTGTGTAAAAATTACACATATCATAAAATGTACATGTGTTAGGATACTAAACCCTTAGATGTGGAGATATTCTTAAGGATATGATGAAAAGCCACTGTAATTTTTTGGAGATCCTCCTTTTCTTAGCTTCCCAGGGAAAAAATATGTCTGGATACCTATAATAAAGCATCCAGATGAATTGTTTCCCTGGGAAACTAAGAAGATCTCATCAAAATAGCTTCACCCCTCATCAAAACCTTAAGGATACCTCCGCAGCTAAGGAGTTAACTATTTCCACCTGATCATTCAACTGCCACCAGCAGAATTTTTCATATCCTACAGAATGTATACTGATGTGCCTTATAATGTGTTGCTTCACAATAAATTGGTAGTATCAAAATTTATATAAACACTTGTGGTCAAATTAATACTTTTAAATTTATGACATAAAGATTCATTTCTTGTCACATGACAGTGACACAAATAGTGCTGGCTTCAATGTAATTACTACTACTGAACTATATAGTCAATCCTTGAATCGTGCATGCGTGCGCGTGCGCGTGTGTGTGTGCGTGTGTGTGTGTGTGTGTGTGTGTGTGTGTGTGTGTGTGTGTGTGTGTGTGTGTGTGCTGTACTCCTGACAGGACATGAGGATCACAGAATACAGCCACACTGGAATGCATCCCTAAGGATCTATAGATTCCCTAACACAGCCATGATTTTGAGACAACAAACCTTATATGAGTTTTATTGTCACTTTAGCTGCTCAACTGAGGAGGGAATACGCTTCTGTTAGAAAGGGCATGGACTGTCAAGAGATGCTCGCTCACAGCTAAAGGAAATATTTCATCATCATCATAAATAGGACATTGCTTATGACTACTGCTATTTTGTGTGCACAACTTAGCCAGTATTGTAGTCAGTATTGCCTAAATGGTGATTCTCATTAACATGAACCCATAATAATTTCATGCAGGTTGAGATTACTGAAGTAGTCACACTAACCACTAAGCTATAAAAGCCAGCAGAAATACTATTTTTCTTTTGAAAAAAACTATTCATACTGCATGTTTCCTATTTGGGAGATGTAAGGATATGCTTAGGACTGTGTGATAAACTTCACAAGCTTTTGCTATTGTCACCTCATGTACAGAGAATGGGTTTTACCTCTTAGTGGACCAAGCACAAAACCAGCAAACAGGGGAAAATGACACATAGGTTGTTGCTTGGTTCAGTTAAATTTACCCCCTGACACAAAAGTAAGAGGTAAAAATAACCAAGTCCTTACAGGGAATTGATCCATGGATCTTATGGTTGTGAGACCAATGATCTAACATCTTGGCAGGCACCATAACATGTGCTGCATATTGCAGTAAAAATTGTCAATATACAATCCTCTAGTCTAAAGTTAACTTACACACAACAATAATGGAAGGAAATCACAATTATTACAAGAGAATATAGCAACATAGAAAAATACAGATATGTAAACCTTTTGAATTAGCTCAAGTAGTTCATTGGACTTCTTCAGTCTCTCAAGGATCTTGTCAATATTGAGAACTGATAGCACATGCTTGTCCACATTAACTGATTTCATGATGTCACGCCAGTTCTTATCCACTGAAAAAAATGTTCAATAGTGTAATAAACCTTACCAGTGATTTCTAACAAGTATAAGATGAAAATATCTTTAGCATTTAGGTGTGCTCAAAATATCACTACAGAAATCCCACCAAGGCCAGCTCCTTGGTAAAGAGGTAGTGCTTAAGTAGGCCACCAGTGGCAGAAAGCAAAGTCTGACCAGGTTTTACGCACATACAAGATCAAAGCTGCCCTAGCAAGTAGAAGTAAATGAGTCAAGGGAACCAGCCAAGAGGTGCACCACAGCAATCAGGATGCCACGCAACAAACCATACAATGAGACTATGTTTGTGTCTGATTTATGTTATGGTGCCTGCCCTGTGGCAGACATCCAGGCAGGGATGGTGCCAGGTCTTATTTCTCAAAAGAGTCAATTACCAACTACCAGAAATTATTCTCAATTTTACCTGAGGAACAAAGAGACATAAGAATAGGGCAACTGGACAAAACATACAAAGACCAAAGGTTAAAAGCAAATAAGTCAAACTCAAAAATATCCTGAACATATACATATGCTGCTTGCAAATAAACTCATCTCATCAATAACAGACAGGCAAAAAGGTGGAATACTTACACTTGTTAAGAATTATATCAGTGTACATCAGTTAAAAATGTATATGAAGGGAGTAGAATATCAGATACTTTATACTTGGTCAGAAAGTACAGAATTCCATTTCCTCAACAACTACTGTCCGAATGACCACCCAATAGCACTAGACACAATCTCAGTGAAAGGAAACCTGATTGCATGTCTAGACTTCACTAGCCACTCTGAGAGCTGAAACGATGATCACATGGACAGGAGGTGAGGAACTAGAAAACTCGTAGGATGAAAATGAACTTATCATGATTAACCATCTAATTGACCCTCCAAACTTCTACTACAGATCATGTTTCATTTGTTCCCCAATGGTCAATTAAGAAAATAAGCTGTATTTTGACAAGTGATGTATAATTGTCTATCCATCTATGTGACATGTCCTTCACAGAACCAAAGGTGTTGACTAGTACGGATGTTCCATATTGATACAGATTTCAAGCCCAATAAAAGAAAAACCCACAATTTTGTATTAATTTTTTAAAAAGGCCATGTGTTCACTTTCCTAGTAATCAACACCAGGACCAAAGGCACCATGACACAATGCATTCCAATCTCCAGACTACATCCTGTTAATCTGTAGGAGTTTGAGAAGGAACATAGAAAAAGAATAAGGTATCAGTACCGGTGACACAACTATCAAGGTCAATTTTTACAGAGGAAATTCCAGCATATTCTATCATCTCATTTGTTACTGTAACTCCAAGAAAAGTTATAATATACAACATTGGTTGCTGAAATGAAATGTAGACTGTGACCAAGAAGAGTTCTAATATACAACATTGGCTGCTGAAATGAAATGTAGACTGTGACCAAGAAGAGTTCTAATATACAACATTGGCTGCTGAAATGAAATATAGACTGTGACCAAGAAGAGTTCTAATATACAACATTGGTTGCTGAAATGAAATGTAGACTGTGACCAAGAAGAGTTCTAATATACAACATTGGCTGCTGAAATGAAATATAGACTGTGACCAAGAAGAGTTCTAATATACAACATTGGCTGCTGAAATGAAATGTAGACTGTGACCAAGAAGAGTTCTAATATACAACATTGGCTGCTGAAATGAAATGTAGACTGTGACCAAGAAGAGTTCTAATATACAACATTGGCTGCTGAAATGAAATGTAGACTGTGACCAAGAAGAGTTCTAATATACAACATTGGCTGCTGAAATGAAATATAGACTGTGACCAAGAAGAGTTTTAATATACAACATTGGTTGCTGAAATGAAATGTAGACTGTGACCAAGAAGAGTTCTAATATACAACATTGGCTGCTGAAATGAAATATAGACTGTGACCAAGAAGAGTTCTAATATACAACATTGGCTGCTGAAATGAAATGTAGACTGTGACCAAGAAGAGTTCTAATATACAACATTGGCTGCTGAAATGAAATGTAGACTGTGACCAAGAAGAGTTCTAATATACAACATTAGCTGCTGAAATGAAATGTAGACTGTGACCAAGAAGAGTTCTAATATACAACATTGGCTGCTGAAATGAAATGTAGGCTGTGACCAAGAAGGGTTCTAATATACAACATTGGCTGTTGAAATGAAATGTAGACTGTGACCAAGAAGAGTTCTAATATAAACATTGGCTGCTGAAATGAAATGTAGACTGTGACCAAGAAGAGTTCTAATATACAACATTAGCTGCTGAAATGAAATGTAGACTGTGACCAAGAAGAGTTCTAATATACAACATTGGCTGCTGAATTGAAATGTAGACTGTGACCAAGAAGAGTTCTAATATACAACATTGGCTGCTGAAATGAAATGTAGACTGTGACATAATTAGTGTGTTTCATTTGCTTCCCAATGGTCAAAGAAGAAGAACTGTATTTGGAAAAGTGATATATAATTGTCTATCTATCTATGTTATGTGTCCTTCACAGAACCATAGCCACAGGAACAAGCTTACAAACAGCACACAAGAAGGTCATCTCCAGAGAACTCTTCCACCCCTGACACTGCAAGGCAAACAAGGGACACAGCGTATAGATAGATGGATAGACAGAACCATAGGTGTTGACTAGTATGGATTTTCCATATTGATATGGATTTCAGGCCCAATTTTTTTTTTAAATTAAAAAACCCTATAAATGTTTTTATTTATATTTTTAAAAGAAAGGTCATGTGTTAAATATTCTAGTAATTTATAACTAATGCTGATGTTTTTATCTCACACACCTGTATTGATGGGCAAAAAATAAATATTAAAAATATTTTTAAAAATTGGGTTCTTCTAGGTGTTTTTTTTAGGTGCTAAATACTGCAGTTTATATTGAAATATGGAATAAGGAAATACATTTTTTAAAATACAGATTTATGAAAGAATAAATTGAGAGCTATGCATAAGATTGTCCTCACTACCACTCTGTAAGCCTCTCAGTTCTGTGCAAACTGCATTGAACGTATCATTGTTTTGACAAATGAAAGTACCATTATTATCAGCTAATTGAATGATATAATTTGACAAACAAAAGAGCACTGAACCATCATAAAACCAGAGCATCATATGCCATACTCTAAACATTTACTGAAGCTGAGATCTTAGCACCTATGGACATTTCTGGTGTGCGAAGAGGATAATCAACATACCTAACCTAACCTAACTTTGACAGACGTTTATATTTCTTGTAAAAATTTCAAATGATCTACACAAAAAAATGACATTCAAGAGTTTCCAAGTGTCCACCATACATGCAAAAACATTTTCTATTGCATGATATGTCCCTATCTTTATCATTTTCTGGCAGTATATGGAATTGTGAATAAAAGAAATACAGGAACAAATAAATTCATAAATGCTTACAGGGCCGTAGATATGATTACCATAAGTTTGGGGGTTTACCTAATTTTGAAGACCTGTTTGTGAAATATCACTAAGGGGGTGGTTTCTGTTGACATTTTGGTTGTTACTAGTACTAAAAGTCATGTTCAGATTTGCAAAGGGAGGGGTATGAGCACCCAAAATGCTCTCTCCCCCTATTTATGGGCCTGAACGCTTATGATATCATTAACATATGGAACCATAACCACGCCATTTTATACAAAATTGTAAGTTTGAAAAAAATTCATTTACAAATTTCCAATTTGTGGAGCTTTTTATACTAAATTTATAAACTTTTCTAGTCTACACATAATTGAAAGTGTGTATGATATCATATGAACCAATGTTCTTCTCATGGCTCTAGAGTTTGCAAACATCACAATCGTTACTCCTTATGTCATTACTATCAACACTATTGCTATGAAAATCAATATCTACATTGTTTTCAATATTCTTAACAGCAAGTATGAGTCTCTTTTAGTCAATATTTAACTTATAAACAATTTTTATGCCTGCAAATGATCCTCTCATAATATAACTTTGTGAAGGTGAAACAACTTCTACCAATTTAAAATAAACTTGGAAAGTACAGAAAAAATATTTATTTTACAATCAGTTAATATATCAATGTTTACAACATGCCATATTGCTGGAAATACTGTTCACGTGATAATTTTCATCCATTTTTAAAATGTTATTTGTTATATTATATTTTTTATATTATATTTATTATATTATATTTATATAGGCCTATTAGTAGAAATACTAATATATATAGAAATATAGCAAAGACACAAAAGAACAAGGGGTAAACATAAACATACAAGGAGAGAAACTACAACAAGTAAAACAGTATCAATATCTTGGACACATAGTCACAAATGATGGTAGATGTGAAACAAAAGTTAAAAGGAGAATAGGAATAGCTAAAAGTACCTTCAATGTTTTGAGAAAGTTATTAATATCTAAACAAATTACAAACAAGTTAAAAATGAGAATTATAAAATTCTACATCTATTCCACATTAATGTATGGCTCAGAAACATGGACACTAAATAAACAATTAGAAGACAAAATTGATGCCTTTGAGATGTGGGTATATAGAATAATAGGGAGAACATCATGGAAAGAGAAGAAAACAAATTAAAAGGTGCTAAAGACACTTAATATGAAGAAAGAACTACTAAGAGAAATAAAGATCAGGCAAATAAAATACTTTGGACACATTAAAAGACATGACACCTTAATTGAAGACCTTACTTGAGGGTAAAGTCAAAGGGGAGCGAGCAAGAGGTAGGCAGAGATACAAGTGGGAGAGTAACATCACATGATGGACAGGTTACAGTCTAGCAGAGTGCACCACCAAGACAAGAGACAGGAGATGTTGGAGATACTCTGCAGCCAACCTTTGTTGCGGAGACTGCACTTAATGATGATGATGATGATTTATTATATTATATTTGTTATATTATATTCATTATATTAAACCTAAATCTTCATTGGCCTATATATGGTCATGGGACTGAAATTCAATTTGTGTGTGTATGTGTGCGCAAACACATATATGTATGTGTGCATACAAGGGCAAGCTTGTGTGCATGATGAAAGAATGAAAGATATATTACTGGATTCATTTTTATACTTTTCAAATACCGGTAAGTATGATCATACCACAATGGAACTAATTGGTCTAAGTATGACGCACCTGTTGCGAACCTCCTGCCTTCTTCAGGCATCTGAGCCATGATATCAGGTGAACTGAAAATAGGTTCCAAATACAACCATGTAGCTTGCACCTTGAGCCACTCATCTAGAATGTCCTGGAGTAGCAAAAGCTTGCTCTCCCAATCTCTGATATTTGGTATGAAAAAAAGGATCTTAATGCAAAATATTGAATCAATATACAGAAATATTAAAATTACTGTCATTGTAAAGCTGAGTTAAGAACCATTGTCACAGTTCATGTTTTCTCACAACACTCAGCTTGTGACCAGAAACTGACTGACTATTTTCACTACAGTACTTGCATATTATCGATAACACCATTCTATGACCTTCCAATTGCAGAAATTCTTGTACCCTACTTCCTGATGGCTGTGTGAACTACAGGAGTAATTTTTATTTCAAAGTATAAATAATGCTTAGACATGAAATCCGGATGTGCTTGTGAGCGGGCGAATGACTTGATATCAAAATGTGTTTGTCAGTGGGTGAATGACTTACCATTACACTAATGTGACTAGCCAGAAATAATAATGTAGTGAGATCTTGCATTATATACAATCATGACATAGAAATAATGCAATGTTTCTATACAATTTAAAATAGCAGATGTATACCACAATTTAAATCAACAATAGGTAGAATTGCAGCAAAAATATAATTCAACAAGGGAAAAATTTAAAATACAAAGTAATGAAGTGTTGTCAATCACTGAAAACATACAAAAAACACACACAAATTGAAGCGTCTACAGAAAAACTTTTATCATGAACACAACATAGCAAATGACAAATAAAGGACCATGTTATCATAAGGGCAGGCAAAGGCTTAACAGCAATGAAAGTTATGGCTACTGTGCAGTGCGAGCAGAGGTTGTTACTTCTTTTGTACCAGGGTTTGGTGGAATATGCACTGGCAATTCTGACTCTTAGCCAAACTCAGATTGAAAGACTGTATAGAATCAAGAATGCAGTAATGTGTATCATTCTTGGGTGTACAAAAGACACACTGACAAGAGATATACAGTACTTACTCGAATGTCCTACTGCAGAGCACAGATTACAGTATTGCCATGCATGGGCGTACTTTCAGATACATGCAGATAAGGAACATCCATTGCAATTCAAAATACAGAAAGTTGAAGGTAGCAGACTTAAGAGAGGGAAAAATCATGGATGGAATGTGCTGAGGATGTCATACACAGCATGTGCAGAATAAAAGATGTGGCAGCAGGTGCGGAATGGATAGGTCTACCCACATATTTTGAAACTTGTTTAAGAGTAGTAATAGCACTTAACAGGGAATGCAGAGAATGGTATCCCATGGCTGTGGAGCAAGAGGTGCAGGCTTTGGTTAATGAGAATGCCAAAGAGGGGGATGTGATTATATACACTGATGGATTTGTGATTAGACATGTTTGCAGCACTTGGCCCTTCACAGGGAGGGTCAGGGAGGAGAGTGGGGCTTTTGTTGTGACTCCGAGGAGCATGATATGGAGATTATAGCGGTGACCAGGGAATTTGAGTGGGTAGGCACACAGAAGGTAACACAGGTCTACATCTTGAGTGACTCTATGAGTATGATTAGGAAGGCACAAGTGCTTTTTTTTGCAAACAGTGGACTGGGGCCTTGAAAAAGGCGAGGTTGAAAGTAGCTACATTTATTATTGTGCCGGGACATGAGTGTTCAAGGCAATAAAAGAGCAGATCAACTGGCATCATGTATGATTGTAGAACAAGGTGATGGGGCAATGGATATCTAGCTGATGTTTTGAACTCCATAAGAGATATAGCACGCGAGAGTGAGACTAGTGTGGATGATGATTCCTTTTCAATGGCCATGATTAAAGATCAGTTTTTGAAATGCAGTGTTGCTAAAAGTGAACATTTTAGAGGGAACAGAAGAATGATGGTCAACCTGCAGAGGACAATAGAAGTGTAATGGTGGATACACTCAAGTAGAGATCGGAGCAACTATGGACGCGTCCAGTTTGCAGTGTTGATGATCTGACGACTAACTAAATGAAGGATGGCACCATGTAAACATGAAAGGATAAAAGGGTATGATAACAGTAGTAATTGCTCCACATCGTACATGGAAGATAACAATGTTGCTTTTCATTGCTCCGCATTTGAGCGCAGGCAACACTCATGTAAGCTATGAGACAAATTAAATCTATTTCCATTGAAAATGTACACTTGACTATGCTAGAACTCTATATCATTAAAACTATTGTTATTCTGCTACTGGAGTCAAGTTACAAAATAATAATGCCATTTATGTTTATCTTTACTTGATTTCTTGTTCAAAGGGTTTGATAAATGGTGACCCTCTCATTGTCTGAGTCTTCACAATGTGGTCATCAAGGAGCTGTTGTATGTCATCAATGGAAGACAGAATAGAGGTTCCAGTTTCACGGTAAGGGATGACAACAAATTCAATCTGGAAACAGATATACAAATATACAAATAACACTGACATAAATCCAATATGAAAATGAATGAATAACAAGAATGATAGACATAATATGTGCAAGATATTTGTCAATGTCTATAGTTAAATGCTCAGTATTGGCACACAGTTGTCTAATGACAATCTCTCATTTGTCACACAAAATATAAATTATCAAATCTTGTGTGGTGATTTTGAGAATAGCATATTGTCTGTTCACTTTATTTTAACAGGCCCTAACATTGATATGTCTTGCCAAGTCAGGAAAGAGAGAGATTTATGGCAAGGGCTCCTGGGTTATGAGTGCAGGCTATCATCAGACCATTCCAGACAGGTCCATAGATCCTATGATCCCTGTTTCAATAAATTCATAATAGTGTAGTAGCTCTCAATTCCAGTTTGGTATTGATTTATCAGTCTCTTCATATATCTATGTTTCTCTTTATGTGCCACTCCAATCTTTACACAATCTTGAGAGAAATCATGATCTTAGTTGGTAATTGTCCTAGATTCATATATGATGTTCGTCCGTCGTGATCGACGATGACCAAAAACTCAACCATAATAATAATAACAATAAATAATAAAATAATAAAAGTTAATAGTGTGTTTTTAAATGATTAACAAGTCCAATGCGCACACAAAATGTTCTTTTACAGAATTGACAACAATAGAGGGTATCTGTGTGAGGTTGAGTTGTTTTTTCATTTCTACGTGTCCGCTTCTGTCTTGCAGTATCTTGTCTGGATTCTTCTGCCGCTAGTGCTCCTGTTCTAATGCTGTAATGCCATGCTGCTCTATCCTGAGCGAGGCTCTCCCAAGCGCCTACGTCAATGTTAAGATGTTTCAAGGATGACTTGAGCGTGTCTTTGAAGCGCTTTTTCTGTCCACCAGCTTTTCGAAATCCTGCCTTGAGTGCTCCATAATATATTTGTTTTGGCAAACGCGAGTTCTCCATGCGCACAAGATGGCCTGCCCAGCGTGCTTGTGCCTTCATAAGTATTGTGTGGATGCTTATTGAGGTTGATTTTTCCAAGACCTCGTAGTCTGGTACTTTGTCCCACCAATGGATGTTTAGCAATTTACGTAGGCAGGTAAGATGGAAATTATTTAATTTTCTTGCATGTCTAGCATACACTGTCCACGTTTCACAAGCGTATAGGGTTGGTATAACAGCAGCATGATATACTTGAAGTTTGGTGGTTGTTCTTATACCTCTTCTGTCCCATACATTGTTGCGTAATCTGCCAAATACAGCACTAGCTTTTGCCAGTCTATTGTTAATTTCCACATCAATGTTGACATTGCAAGAGAGAGTGCTTCCAAGGTAAGTAAAATTGTTGACTACCTTCATTCATATATTGCAACTGGGAATATGCAGACTTTAAGAAAAGTTAGTTTTGTTATCTATTGCAGACCAGCCATATGTTCTTCATTTGTATCAATGGCCAACCTCCATCTCAGTTATTCATAGTAATCCCCATTGCTGCTTATAAAAGAACTAAGGTATTCAAAACTGGTAGCTTACTGTAGACCTGTTATTGATCAAGATTGAGCACTTGCTATTGGTTTTGTTACTTGTCACAACCTTAGTCTTACTTTCATTCAAAAATAGGAAATATTTTTCTTATCACAAGAAAAAGATTTCCTTTTTCAGAGTTCTTTGATTGAATTTCTGTTAGTTATTTAGTTAGTTAAGTTGTCAGATCATTATCATTGTACACTGAAATGCTCATATGTGCTCTGATCTTCACTTGAGTGGATCCACCATCACATGATGACTGACAGTTCCACTTCTCTGTAGGTTGACATTGTTTTCAGCCAACAGTAGTGCTCATTTTGCATTTCAAGCACAGTTTCTTTATTCTGAACATGGAACATGAATCATCATCCAAAAAAATTTAATTTTTCTGTGTTGTTTTTCATAAGAAGTTTAAAATTTTAGACTGATCCATTGTTATACAGTGTGAAAAAAATACACTGAATAAAAAAAGGCCAATTTACCATCCCCTTTGAGTTTCATTGGGATATTGGGACAATGGGATGACAACCCACAAAAATGGGAACAGTCCCAGAAAAAAAAAGGGAACGTCTCGTCACCCTAAGTTAGTGACTTCTTATTTTCAATCTTATGGTAAAAGTCCTCCCATCTTGTCTCCTTAGCAGATGGAATTTATGAGGTGTTCAAGAACTTTTCTTGCTGTGGGACAACAGTATTGTATCACTGACATTTTGTAGTTCTGACATACTGTGACTTCTGAAATTTAATGGGTAGAAGTTGTTTCGCCTTTGGTCATTTCTTACATTCCTCATATTTTCTGCATAAACATTAAATAGATATGGTAATAGAACCCTTGTCTGACTCCTTTTTTCCACACAGAACCAATCCAATATTTCACATTCTACTCTTACAGCTGCTTGTTGGTCTAGTACAATTAAGTATAGGGGGAAACTCATGTCTTTCAATCGAAGACCTTATCAATGTTTAGATGTTAATATTAAACTCTACATTTGTCTATGATGCTCCACATATTAAAAATGTGATCCTTGTGTCTCTGCCATGTATAAAACCTGTCTATGCTACATTAAATTAAGTTTCTAGTTCATGCAATCTTTTCTGTCTTATTGAATCTGTATTACATAGGAATGTGTGTCCAATATAGTTGATTAAGAGAAATCCAAAGAGTGTATATGTTAGGGCACTCTGCAACCAGAAAAGTTATCTAAATTTTCATGTTTGGTCAACTGATATTGAGTAAGCGGATGATATGGAGAGTATGGTTACAGTATCAAAAATTACATCAATAAATCATTCAGTCAAGGCATAGAATGACCATATCCTATTTCTAGAAGTGTGAATGATGGTCATTCTCAAGACTTTGAGAATTCTAATCTTCTTTTTCTTCTTCTGTGTTCGTTCTCAAACTCCTGCAGATTAGCAGGATGTAGTGCAGAAAACGGAATGTGTTGTGTCATGGTTTACAGTATTGCTGTGATATCCATGCCTTTCAGCCTAACACATCCGACTTCAGCATGACTTTAGGTCATGTTGGCCCTTTATGGGATGGGGAGGCCAACTCCATCCCATAACCACCAATCCCCTCTTATGACATGCATGGAAAGTAAACAGTGTTGCTATTTTTTGCTCACCTCTTGGGCACTAGAAACACATGGGTGAGAAATAGTAATAAAGGTTGGAACAACCCAGAAAGAACAATGCAATATATATAAGAAGAGACTGATAAATAAACACCAAGATGTTACTTTGAGCCACTATTTATTGTCTGTCCCCCAAGTGAATGATAGTTGATCGCATTCACTCTTGCCGTTAAGTGTAGGGGTGGGAGCTTAAGCTGTTGTTCCAAGGCCAGATGTGTCACCATGGTTGCATTTAGTACATGTTTGTTCAAGGCTATCTCGATGCCTTCTTCCCCCGTTCTCTTGATCTACCTTTGGATTTACACCTGGATATTCTTTTGTGATATGCTCTCATTGGTGTTTGATTTGGCTTCATTCTCATGAGGTAACCTAACCATTTTACTTGCTGTCTTTTAATATGTTCAATAGATGATATACCAACTCTTTTCCTAATTTCTTCATTTTTATTTTATCTAGTTTAGTAACCATTGCAACTTTTCTCAGACACTTCATTTCACATGTAACGATTTTCCTCTGCTGTGGGGCTGTTAAAGACCATTAAGCCACTACACTCTGATATAAATAACCAAATAGTCAGAGGGTGTCCGACAAAGTGGATGGTGCCGCAGTAACTCATTTAATTCATTTATCTTCATTTAATTCATTTAATTCATTTATTTAACTTATTTAATTCATTTTGCTTTACTACACTCGGATAAATGTATTGAGACAAGGATCATAGCACGTATGGACTTATCGAGTGTAATGACAATAGCACACCATAGCTTAAGTGATGTTTTGCAGGCATCTACCACAGTTTGTCAAAAGTGACTTTAAAAACTGACTTCTAGTCAACTGTCAACTAAGATTCTTGTCTCATCTGTGAAAGATTGTGGAAAACTACACCCTGTCTGAATCCCTGTAATAAAAGTAATTATCATCAATACATAAAGGTTTAAAGGTCTAGAAGATGGGAGAATTACTTGGAGTCCATGTAGGCTTAATGATGAGAGAATGTTTAAATCAGCTGTTCAAATCACAAATGAAAATCTAAGTGGCTATGCTATAACAATACACAAGAAAATAAATAAACAGACAGATACAGTGATACTAACTGGAGCCCATTCTTTCTTCATGTTTCTCATGGCTTTCTCAAGGGAAAATTCCTTGCTTGCAGACTCAGATATAGACTCAAATTTAGGAATATAAGACTCCAAGTTCATATCCACAAGCTTGCTCAAACAATATGACTCATCTGGCCACATGTGATAGCCAACAATGTCAGATATCTGCGTCCAATGACGCTCACGAAGTCCTGGATTGAACAAAGTCTGAATCAGTGGCAGATGTTCCTTGAACTCTTCAACTTTGGCTTTCACCTATACAGAAAAATAAAATGGAGAATTGAATAGGCATGTCCAGGATTATAGATATATCAGAACAAAACATTTTAAAATATACAGATATCAACACCCACCCACACACACACACACACAGACACCAAGTTCCTGTTAGCTAGAAGGATGTAGTCCAGAGAGTAGAATTTGATGTGTTATGGTAAGCTCCTAAATTGTGAAATCCAAATCTATTAGTCTCACATACCTGACTTCAACATGACATTATTGGATTACTTTTTCATTGTCCATGGGATGGAGTAGCTGTCCCAGTTCTCCTTAGTTACTTCTTATATCATCTATGAAGGTTTCAATTTTACTATTCCTTGCTCTCTTTCAGGCCACAGCAATGTATCCCAAAAGACAATCTCACAGAACCTCACAAATATTGAAATACTTTGATTCTCAAATGTATGATGACTGCTGAAGATGGATATGTCAGGCCAGGCCACTGGTGCAAATAAAATGGTGACACAGCGCATTTCCATTTTCTGGACTACATCCTGCAGGAAATCTAGTTGGACCATTGTCCTGCTACAAGAGAAATCCAGTGGGAGTTTGAGAATGAATGCTGAAGAAGAAGAAAATGTGTGAAGAAAACTGATAAGCCTATTACAAATTAGGCCTACAATGAATTGTGGATAAAGTATAGTCCTATTCAAGTAACGGAATTCAAATAATGATGACATTTGTAGTCGTTAATTGTTTTCATAATAAGAATGTGTAGTGAAAATAAGAGATATTTATGCTCTACAAGACTAATAGTGGAACAAGCCATTGACCCTGTTCTAGAAGATTCAGGGCAATTCGAATTAAATTTATGCGGTGTAGGTAAAGTCAAAGGGAAGTGAGCAAGAGGCAGGCAGAGATACAAGTTGGAGAATAACATCACAAGATAGACAGGTTATAGTCTAACAGAGTGCACAACCAAAACAAGAGACAGGGGATGTTGGAGGTCTGTTGCAACCTTCGTTGCGGAGACAGCACTTGATGATGATGAGCATAGGCCTATATTTAAAATAATACATAAAAAATCGAGGGATGATATAATTAAGTCTTGAAATATAAAGGAAACTATAAAAGAAAAATAATGTACAGAACAAAATTTGTAAACATTGTGAAAGTATCTATGCCTGAAGGTATGTTTTATAAGCTTAGAGAACAGCCCCAATAAACTGTAATAATTGAAGGATATCAGGTTAGTAAATTTAAGACAATATAATGAAATGTAATAATAGAGTTCTGTTTATGTGTCCTGAATGTATGTTTCCTGCTCAGGAGCTTAGAGAATGAAATTTTAAGTCATATGTGGTCATGGATCAAAGGGTTCCTCTTCTTCTTCTTCTGAATTTATGCTATGATAACCAACACAAAATTTGTGTGGTTTCCACTGGTGAGCATTAAGTATGTTGTAAAGAAAGTAAAGTTACCCACAGCATTTATTAATGCCGTAAGAGTGTGAGATGTTAGCAATCTCACACCTCAGTGGCTCTGCTATATGAGGGCGGTAGCCATGTCCTCTCCTTCGCAGTATTTACTTCCTGGATTTAATCTGGTACCCATTTAAGGCTGGGTTGACCCGGGAGCCACTGAAATCTGAAAAACATTTCCATCTCAACTGGGGAATGAACCTAGGACCACTCATATGTGAAGCCAGTGTGCTACGTGGACCCCCAAAGTATGTTGTATTGCCAGTTGACAGCATAACTGCATTATGTGCACCTCAGAAGGTCCAGAAGATCCAATTTTGGCATGCCTTTAATTCAGGTAGCCTGTCACAGCCTTGATATCTGTCACTAGGCGACGGATGTTTGTTGACTCTTTGCCATGATAATTTATCACTTACTGTGCCCTTGGATTGTACAGGCCAAAACATGTCCCTGGGTGGCAGTCTCTGAGGAGGTAGTAATCAGGAATTTAGGCTTGGGTCTACTATGTCTGTATTCCACTGCCAGTGAAATTGTCTTGCGCAATTATATTTATTGTGTCTGTGCCCATTGGGAACTGAACCTTTTCTCATCTGTGAGCATGATTCTGGTATAGGAACATCTCAACAGTAGAGTTAAACCCAGGTTCGTTCTGCCTCTTAACCTAGGTGTCATTCAGTAGCCTCGGCTGTGCTATGACTGTGTCTATTCAGGATGTCCCTGCTGTTTTCTATCCATCTTTCCTGTGGTCTTCCTCTGGCTTTATACCCTGATCTCATTTGGTTATATTTGGTTCTAATGTATTGCAAACCAGAAAATTGAAGTTTGAATGTTATTTGTCCTGCTCTGTGGCCTAGTGGTACAGAGCGAGTCTGTGATGACCCAGGGACCCAGGTAGGCCCTACTGAGCTGATCCCTGCTACATTCAATTATGCATCCAGATCATTCAGAAATATATATATGGCAAGCTACTGAATGTATTTATATTGCCCAGAAAATAACTAGAGAAAAGAAATGTTGGGTTGATGGCTATGTCCTGAATAGCATACTTTACCAATTTGTTTCAATGTTATTTGTGGTCCACCAGCTGGACAGTCCTAGTCTAGATCAATTTACTTCTTAAAATCAAAAGAAGTCAAGCAGAAACTTTATCTAATTATTTGCTTTTTAACAAATTGATTAGAACAGTTAGGTCTATTATTTTCAGAAACAGGTTAAACTCACCTTAGAGGCAATTTTCTTTGGAGAAGGAACATTTTCAAATGTTTTTTCGAGCTTGTAAAGAGATCTCCAGAAGTTTCCAACATCCTGATCAACAGTGTCTGGATCTACCCCACCCATTGGACCATCCATCCAGTTTCTGATATATGCAAAAATTGTTACAATTTTTCAACCTTGCACTATAACCTATGATATTTTTTAAGCTGGTTTTACATATAGGCCTAAGCTTTTCATTTGATTTTAGATTAAATTTCATCACTAATGAATATTATTTATTTTTAAAGCATCATTTCTGTAAAATAAATCTGCAGACCTGTGTTAAAGTCTGACTATATCACTATGCCCTGTTTTCAGTAGCTTTCTTCTGTTCAATACTGTTCTGGGCCACAAAGTTCCTACACAACAATGACAAGTAACTTTTCTTTGACATCTCTTCTTAGTCTAAAGGCATATGTATATTTTTCAGTAGTTGTATATGGTAAGAGTGATGGTCTCACATCTATGAAGTCCAGGGTTTGATCCCTAGTAAGGACTGGGTTTTTTTTATGTTGGAGGGTTAATTAAAAAACTCACCCTGTGCATGATGTGGTGACAGCAAGAGCATGCGGCCTATATCACACAGCTAAAAAATCACTCTCTAACGAGAAATATACAATATTTAACAGTTTTATTTTTCTTTGGCAGTCTATTTAACCTTATGGCTTTGAGCACTTGCTTGTTTTATTTGTCTGTCAAGCTCACTCTTTACATTCTACAATAGAAACACATCTCACAATCTACATCCTTTCTATTACATTTGTTTGTAATCCATGTTTCATTTATATGCCATGAGAGTATGTTAATCAACATATCTTTAATGCACATCAAACCATCAATATAAGGTAATACTACTGTGAAACGAAACAACAATAATAATTATGTAGAACACAGTTTTTGAAGTTTCCCTTGAACGGACTTTAACTAAAGTGCAAACATGAAAACATACAAATGACATTACACAAGACATTTTCAACGTTTCAATCTGTTAGGTCTTTCTCAAGAATATATAAAACAAACAGTGAAAAACAATTAAAACAGTAAAAAAAATGTTATGACCACAGAAGCAATAGATACACTATTAACATATAAACAACATGAAGTTCAAGGTCTAGTTAGCGAGTTGCCAACATGAAAAATGAGCACACAGCATCTGCGCATAACAATCATTAAAAAAATTGGACTGTGGATGAGAGATACTCAAACTGTGTATGCACATAACATTACAAGTTGTGACTGTAGTCACTGATTCTTGTATAGTACTGAATTGTTTTTCAAAATAAATGAAAATAAAGTAAATGTTCAAAAACCATTATCTTGATAAAATCAGAATAAAATGTTACTTAAAATTGTATTTAAAATAGTTATATGCACTTGTATAGCCAAACTGCTATATATATATTGATATATCCATATATACCTACTTCAGGAAAGTTTCATACTTAATTCTTTCGTGTGTTATCTCCATAGTATTTTAGCTAGGTGGAACATCAATGAAATGCTTTGTATTCATTAAACTGGATTTCTTATGTGGTGGTATGAATACTGATGATTGTAGGTCATTAAGTATGTGGCTTTTTTCATATTCATTGCAAAGTTTTGTGATAGTTTCCACAACAATTTCATCTAGAGTTATTATTATGTACTGTTTATGGTTATGCTATCAGCTCCTAAAATAATGCATTTATATCCCACATTTGCACTACTTTTCTTATTTGTGATCTGTCTTTTATTTCCTTTTGCATTTCTTTGGTCTTGAGTTCTTGTGACATCTCTTTAATTTCTTTTCATTTTGTTTCCAACCATTATTCCTTTTTTGTTTTGCACATGTTAAGTCTAACAATAAGTATTTTGAGGGTTTTTTGGGAGGCTTTATTTCTGATGTTTTACCTAGTATTTCATCTGTCATCCATGTGTTTGTTCTTGGCTTTTCTCTTTAATAAGCTTTCATTTGATACTTGAATACTTTTCCTTACAGTGTTTAATTTACTGTTTATTTTTTCTTCAGAATTCTCCCTTCCTTATGTTTCATTTATTTTACCATTAGATGTTCATATGTATTCTTTACCTCTACAAAATATTTTTGCTGTAAGCTACGTCTGGTTATTTCAGTGCTGATGTGTCTACCTGTGGATCTTGCTTTCATCTATGTTCAGTCTTTTTAAGTTGTACATGTAATTTGCATTTTCTTGGATTGTGGTCAGATTGATATCATCTCCTTGGTATGTCGTAATATTTTTTTCACAATTTCAAAATCTGTTATTGATTATAATCAAATCTATCTTGTTCCCGGTTCTTGTATCCAGGGCTTCTCCATGTATACAATATATTATCTTGCTCACAAAATGTGCTGCATATGATTATGTTACTCTCCTCGCAAATTGTACAAGTTATTCTCTTACGTCGTTGCTGTTTGTTGGTTAATGAGTTAATATTTTCACAATCAATATAAGGTGATACTACATGAAACGTAACAACAATTGTACTTACATAAAACACAGGTTTTTAGAACGTCCCACTTAGACATGACGAAGTATCACTAAAACTAGGTGGTTATGATATGCAAACAAGAAAATATACCAATTACAATACACAAAATAAATTAAATGTTTTGACCACTAGGCCTTTATCAAGATACACACAAAACATCAGAAGACGATGAACAGATATGATCGCAACAATAGTTTGTTGACAAATTTAAATTTCTGTTCATCGTCTTCTGGTGTTTTGTGTGTATCTTGATAAAGGCCTTTTGGTCGAAATATTGAATTTGTTTTGTGTATTGTAATTTATGTGTTTTCTTGTTTGCATATTATAACACCCTAGTTTTAGTGTTAGTTCATCGTGTCTAAGTGGGACGTTCTAAAAACCTGTGTTTTACGTAAGTATAATTAATATTTTCACATGACATTATGAAATCATTTATTATGACATAATTTGTCATTGCTAGAAAATATTTCTGAAATCATTCTGTACTCACTTATATTTGGTGTTGAATTCAACAGTCAGCTCATACAGCTGAAGGTAGGGCTTGAGATTGTTAATAACAGTCATTCGTTGAGGATATGTTGTTGTGTCCCAACCAAAAGCATCCTCTTCATTATTGAATGCTTCAACCTATAGATGACATTCAAAGTTCTCTTTCTATTACAGAACATGCAATACTGTTGATATCTTATCTAACTAACCCTTGATACTGACAGAAGAAGTGAGTGATGCCTTAAGACACATTGTAAATGGTGATACTCTAGGTCAAGAATATATAGGTAAAAATAATGTATAACTTTAGGAGAAATAGGGGTTTAAGATATTTGTTGAAGTAGAACTAATTCAAACAGTATTGAATAATAATAAAATATAGGCCCTATATCATGGCTGTCAACTTCATAAATCTGTACTATTAACAATTTATTTCCATATTTCTAAAAAAAACTTCTGTATTAACAACAAAATATCTTTTTTTCTTTGGCCCATCAATATGTTCCAGAATGTGTGTGTGAGATAAAAACATCAGCATTAGTAATATTTACTGACATTTTAACACAAAATTAACCTTTTTTAAAAATAAATTTTGTTATAACTTTTGTTTTTGGGTCCGTAATCCATATCAATACAGAAATTCTTTACTAGCTGATACCTACGATATATATATATCAAGTGACATATTCTTTCCAAAACGTTGTCTTAATTGTGGATACTCTGAAATGCTTCTCTGTCCAGGGCAAGCAGGCCTGCATTGGCCATAGACATGTGCATACATTCTTCGATGTTGCTGGTCCATTGTCTTCTTGGTCTTCCTCTTCTTCTTGTTCCAGGCACTCTGTCCTCCAGAATCAGCCTTTCGATACCATCATGTCGTTTTAAGTGTCCAAAATACTGTAGCTTCTTTGTTATGGTGGTATTTAGAAGCCAGCCTTCATTTAGTTTCAGTAATTTCAAAATTTCAATGTTCTTCTTTTTCTGTGTCCATGATATTCGTAGGATCTTTCTGTAGCACTCCATTTCAAATTAATTGATTCTTTTAGAAATTGTCTTGTTTAAAGTCCAAGTCTCACATCCATATGTTGCCACTGAAAAAACAGATGATCTTAACAGGGTTATTTTAGTGGCAGAATTACTACTTTGCCACAGTTTTCTCATTTGTGTTAATTATACACAGCGCATTTCCAGTTATAATATATATATATATAGGGCATGTGAGGGAAAAACAACACAGTAGGTATTTTTTTTTTAATCTTGGTTTTTCCTGATAGCACACATGACTAGGTCAGGAGCAAAATTCCAATCTGTCACACAATGAAGTTTGATAGTTCAAGGACAGGTCATTTTTCAACCATGAAGTAAAGTAGTTTTTCATTTCTTTAGATCTAACTTTTGTTCAACTTGTCTGCTGTTACCATTACTGTCATGTTTTCTTTTACTCTCAGGTGTCCACATAAGGTATTGACACTAAACACAGCTAAATTACTAAGCTGTGTTTTTGATAATTATTATGAGAAGAGTAAAGTTTTCCCTTACACATTGAGGCATATTGGAGTTTTAGTTTTAGGCTTATGTTTTTTCATAACATCATAAGACAGATGATCGGGTCGATGGGAGGCCCACGGACACCGGCACAGGATGACTGTCATATTGTGAACAGACCGGAGCAGGTTGTGATTCTACGTCTCAGAACAGGACACAACCGACTCCGCAGTCACATGTATACAAAGTTCAAGATTGGCAACACAGCCATGTGTACATGTGGACAGGCAGCACAGAGTGCCAAACATATACTTCAAGAGTGTTCTGAGCATGAAACGCTGAGGTGGACGTGTTGGCCGGAGGAAACAGCACTGGAATCGGGACTCTATGGGACACTGTGTGAGCTGCAAAAGACAGTGAGTTTTATTAAGGAGACAGAATTACAGATATAGACATGTTACAAGTGAACGAAAGAAGAAGAAGAAGAATAACATCATAGAAAATGTAGCTGATATACAGTACTGCAGATAGAAAGTTGTGAAGAATAATAATCAATAATCAATAATTCAGCCACCATGGCAAATGATGATGATGTAAACCAGATTAACAATTATTAGTATTAAGACAAGATACAAGCCAGACAGCAAATGTAATCAATGAAATGTGATGCCAAGTTTCTCCACAACTCTTTGTTTTTTTGTGTTCTTAATAAGTTCAGTTGGTAAGTTATGTTTGTGCCACAGTGATAATCTATCCAGCAACTTTCCTCTTTGTCTTCCTTTTTTTTCTTCTTCCCTTTCTTTCCAGTGGTTACTAAATGTTCAAGTTTTACTTTTCTCATTCATCAACATCAGGTGCCATGCCGGGTGGTGTAGCCGATCATGGCTCTCCACAGCTCTCTGTCCACAGTATTATGTATCAAGTTCGTTGTTGTTTCCCTGCCGTGCCAGGTTGTCAAATTGTCTAATATTTTCTCATGTTGTCGCCTTCTGTCTCTGTTGCCTTCAATTTTGCCTGTTCTGACTATGTTCACCAAACCTGCCTGTCTCATGAAGTGGCCAAAAAAAACCGATTATCTTTTTCTTATATTATTTATTAAAGTCTGTTTCGCATTTGACTCTTTCAACATCTCTATATTAGTTTCTCTGGCAGTCCATGGTATTCTCAGCATTCTTCTGTAGAACCACATCTCTATTGCATCTAATTTCCAACTTTCCAGTTTGCTTATTGTCCAAGACTCACACTCATATGTTTGTATAGGAGTTATATAGCACTGCAGAACTTTCTCACCTCTAATGACAAGGTCATATTACACAATATATTTTTCAGTTGTTATGATGTTCTCCAGCCCACCTCTTCTTGACTCATGACACATGACCCAGAAAGTGTCAAAAACTTTTCTCATTACATGCCCTAAAAGTCTTGACTGTCTGCTTCTAATTTCTGCTATAATTTGTCATTTTACTCCAACATCTCTGAGAATTTCTACATTTGTTTTCTTGTGTGTCCATGGAATTTTCATCATTTTTTTCAAAAACTACATCTCAAGAGCCTTCAGCAGACTTTTAGTAATTTTAACCAATGTAAACACACCTAACAAGCCATTATGTGGTCACCTGAGGATAAAAGAAAAAGAGGACGACCTAAAACAACCTTTAAAAACACCATTCTTACAGAAGGGGAATTAATAGGCTGTAAGACTATCCAGGAACTAAAGCTGTAGGCAGCGGACCGCATTATATGGATGACCAAAACCTCTGCCCTATGTGTCGCTTGCGGCACGAAAGGAACAAACTAACTAACTAAACACACCTAAAAACAATTTTTAAATCCTTTTGCCACAATCTGTTATCTGCATCCAGTTGTAATATATTATTATTTTTTAATGCATTTGACACATATTCTCTCATTTTACCTTTTCAGCAGCCACCTGCAGCTTGTTGTCCAAACCCTGAGCTTTCTTCAGATATCGGTTGATTTCTGACATGTCCCCAAAGCTATGGAACTCCTCAACTTGCTTGGAATAACCCTCCAGTTCTTCAACAAATCTTTCACGGCGGATCTAAATAAAGAATTAATGATATATTTTCGGCAGCAATTCATCAGAAACAGCACTTAGGAGTGATAAATAAATATTGAAAATCAAATATTTTCAATATTTATGCATCAATATCAATTTTTTTTAATAATTTAAAAAATCAAATATTTTCAACTTTAACAATATAATTTGGCAGGAATTGATCACTACTAAGAGAAATAAAGATCAGGCAAATAAAATATTTTGGTCACAATAAAAGACATGACACCTAATTGAAGACCTTACTTGAGGGCAAAGTCAAAGGGAGGCGAGCAAGAGGTAGGCAGAGATACAAGTGGGAGAGTAACATCACACGACGGACAGGTTACAGTCTAGCAGAATGCACCACCAAGACAAGAGACAGGGGATGTTAGAGATCCATTGCAGCCAACCTTCATTGCGGAGACGGCACTTGATGATGATGATCAGCACCAGCTGCTAATAATGAAACATAAATAGCATATGATGTAACTGGAATAATTTATATCATGCAATAGTACATATATATATATATAGTTTTCTTTTACGTGTTGGAAGCTTGTTTTGTGAATTCACTAGTCCTGCGGTAGACCAAACATCCTGACTGAGTCAAGGTGGAAACATTTTGCCTACAGATAATTCAAGGGTTTCTTGAGGGTTGCCAGTCTATGCCTTCTTCTTCCAGTAGCAGAAGAACAAGCTACCCACCAGATAGGATGGCAATAAGAGCACCACATTTCATTGCTATAAATCCTGAACGGTTGCCCAGTGGCAAGATTGCACTTCCTGACTGTGTGGTCTGTTCAGATCAGTCAAAGAAGACTCAGTAGATGTGCCCAGTGTGTAAGGGCATACTGTGCCCATATCTCTTCTTTCAGAGATACCACTCATTACTCAATTTTAAAATTGATTGTACTCTAGAGCTTAACAGTAGGTAAGTCATTTATGTTTGGTTATTTTTATATTTCTTTTTTAAATGTCTTCACTTCTTCCCAACATCATTCATAGGAAACATTTTTTTTTTTAAATTGCACACAAATTTTAGGTATTCGTTTCTGCATTTAAATGTGCATAAAATATTTTATCCTTCACCAAGCCTATATCAACCCCGGCCGCCGAAAAACAAATTGGTGGCGCGCGCTGTTGGCGGCCCATCCCACCCAACGAGAATATCGTGAGATTTACATGTACCACAGTCCGTGCACATAGCTGGGGACATGCGCAATCGAAGCCGGTACATCCCCCACTTCCGAAATGATCGTTTTTGAGAATGGCTAGCTATTCTTAAAGTTTAAGAGCAATTAATCTGACCACATCTGCACACCAGTACGATGCCATGATGGTGGATCGGTTTTATAGACCTTTATTTCATTGTATTTTGAATAAAATAACATTGAATCGTGGCTTGAATCATGAATTATTAGGTTATTTAGTTTCACAGCAGTGAATATACAGAATGCCATGTTGGTTTGGGGACTTGTACGTTTGATATCGAATATTTTGAAGTGGCAGAAAAAATAACTCTAGGCCTAAGCTCAAAGAACTAATTTACTGCAAATCTATATGTTTTATACAGTTCCCCCGGCTATATTTTGATAATTTCGCAGTGAAAGAACATAAATACAACAGATTTGCATGATTTAGTTTACAGTGTTGCCAAGAAATTCGATATGTAAGGTAAGTTATTTTTTTACTTATTTTTTTCCTCTTTATTTGTTATAAAATATATGTTTTTTGTGAAAAACGTCTTTACCACTTTCTCATACGTCTGGTATCACACACACACGTACATAAATTACACCAATATATGCAGAATTCAATTCTTTATTTATATGTGCAAATATTATTTAAATATCTCTAACAACCAAAAAATTATCACATTTTCAAAACAATCACCATCAATAATGCAAATTTTCAAAAAAGAATCCAGTGGCAGGGAGACGTTTCGTATTTTTTAATCTGGCTTGCTAAAGGTTAAAAGCTCAAAAATAATAAAAAAGTTATTGCATCTTTCAGACACCCATGTCATGTTTCTGTTGGTTTTTTGCAAAAATAAGTTCTTCACCACTTCCTCACACCTCAGGTAGGACACATAAAAAAAAAACAATTGCACACATATTTGCAGTATTCAATTCTGCATTTAAATGTGTAAAAACTATTTTAAAATCTCTAACAACAAACAAGTTATTGCATTTCCTTAATACCATTCAAAAAAAATGCAAATTTGTTGTGAAATCTGAGCCCTTCAGCCTGGCAAATCCTACTTCAGCATCATTTCTGGGTTAGACTATATATGGGATAGGACAGCCAACTATACCCCATAAACTCCTTAGGCACCTTCTACAATATTTAGAGAAGGGAAACAGTGTTGCTATTCTTTGCTCCCTCTTTGGGCCCTGTCAAAAAATGTATAATCTAAAAATCAAAGTAAAGAACAGAATTTTACATTTCATGAATAAACAATTTAAAGAAATGGATGAAACAAGAAAGAAAGATATTAAAGTATAGGGCCTAAATAAAAATGTAATATAAATATTGTTATACAATGGATACAATTGAAGAAGCAAAATAAATTTATATAATAAAGGCCTACTTTAAGAGCATCCTCGTACTGCATTTTCTTCTCATTGGCTTGCTGTTTGTACTCTTCAAATACAAGCGGCATCCGCTGATTCCATTTGAAGACCTATAAAGTTCACATATAATTAACAATTTTTACTATAATAAATATTAAACAATTTATTTATTAGGAAACAATCAAACTAGACTTCGAAAAAATTAAAAACATTTAAATGAAATGGTAAGTGCCATAGGTACATTCTAATTATGTGAGAGTGAGGGGGGGATTATCTAAAATGTAAAAAAAGAATGTGGGTAATCATGTGTTTTCATGAGTCTGAACTACCTTTTGATGACAAATTTGATGACTTTTTTTGGCAAATTTCTATGGTCTGGTGGTAGTTTTTTAGATTTTTTATCCACCTCAGATCTGACAAACTTCTAAGATGCACTTAAAGCAATTTTTGCTTAATGCTATGACCAAACCTCACAAGGATCAATTCCCCTTTTAAATGCAAATGAAACACAATTAATCATAGAGAAAGATAAATTTCTTCACAGCTAGGTAGAACACTTAGAGAAATAAACACTTAGAATACTCCATCATTAATAAATGAGGAGGCTATCAACTGACTACCACAGATTCTTCTCACTGAAGTGCTAAGTAACATCCCTAACTTGGAGGAAAATCGAAAAGCGATTCACTAGCTTTCCACTGAAAAAGCATAAATAACCAAACTGTCTGAGGATATAAGTCAAGGTGGAGAGTGCCATATTAACAAAAACATGAAGCAATAAATACAATGACAATTTAATAGTTACTGGTAACTAATATAACTAACAAATAGTTAAAATAATTTAAAAGAGAAATAACCAAAAAAAACAAAAGAACAACAACTTTTCTATGTCCAAGAGCGAATTTTATTAGGAAAAAATACAAACAAGAAATAAACACACAAAATTACTAAATTATCAATCGAATAATATGGTCTTATGACTTCCTTTCACTGCATTAGAATAAACAAAAACAATTGAAAAAGGCCCACTTAGTGACTGGCAACAATGCCAGCCAGAACTTACGCACTATTGATAGATAAAAAAGAATTAGAACAAAGTAAGAGGAATAGTGTGTGTGTGTGTGTAAGATCACGCAAAGATGAAAATGTAGATGGGAGCTACCAATAAAAAGTGTTGAAAATAGGGGGAATGGGAGGGGTATATTGTTTATTTGTAGATTATATCTCCATTTTCGTCTTTAGTTACTTAGTTGTCAGATCATCATCACATAACTGGACACGTCCATAGTTGCTCCGATCTCTCCCTGAGAGTATCTGTCATTACACTTCTGCTGACAGTACCAGTTCTCTTCTGGTTGACTATCATTTTTCTGTGCCCTCCAAAAATTTTGATTCCAGCAACACCGCATTTCAAACCCTGTTCTTTAATCCTGGCCATCGAAAAGGAATCATCATTCACACTAGTCTCATTCTCATTGCTATATCTCTTATGGAGTTCAAAATGTCAGCTTGATCCATTTCCTCATCACCCTGTGCCACAATCATGCATGACACCAGTTAATCTGCTCTTTCGTTACCTCAAACACCCATATATCTCAGCACAAAAATAAAAGTAACTACTTTCACCCTCGCGTTTCTCAAGGCCTCAATCTACTGGTCCCGAACGAGACCCACTTGTATCTTCCTAATCATACTCATTGAGTCACTCAATATGCAGACCTGTGCTGCCTTCTGTGTGCCTACTCAGTCAAATTTTCGCCTTTGTTATAAATTATCTTTTTAACAAAATATCATTGGTTGTCATGATAAACAAACATCTATCACTTGGAAGGAGCACACAAATTAAATTTACTTTTAATATCTCAATGATTACAACATGATATGCTGTAGGAAATACTGTTCTAGTGAATACTTACAATTTTCGTCCATTTAAAATATGATTTGTTATATTATATTATATGTTATTATCAAACACTACTGTCGAGCCACCGTGATCACCATACTACAATATTTGATGGAGTCTTAAATCATTCCTTCTGGCTTCGGAAGTTATGTTGTTCGTCCATCACAAGTGATGATGACCATTTGTTACATTCACTTTTGCAATTCAATTAAGAGTTATATACTTGACTATGAGTATGTCAAGTTAAAGCTAATGAGCCTTAATCGAGCTGCAAATGGCCTTGGAAGTCTGGGCAAGAAATGACCACTGTAGAAGATTTTTGGTCTATCCATGACATTCTAGCTGCTCTCTGCTGTTGAGCTGCTGCATTTCTCCTCTTTACACACGATGATGGGCCCTTTTTGACTGTAGAACCCCATGTAGATCTATTTTGTGCTCTTCCCATGTATCTTGGTCTATTTCAAAGGCTTTTAGTGAGGTTTTTAATGAGTCCTTGTAGCACTTCTTTTGGCCATCTTGAGATCTTGTACCCTTCTCCAGCTCACCATTGAGAAGTATCTTTGGCAGACAATGATCTAGCATAAGCACCAAATGACCTGCCCAACAAATCTGTGTCTGCATCAGGATAGTGTCAATGCTATGGATACCAGATCTGTCAAGGGCAGTGGTATCTGGAATCTTGTCTTGCCATCTGATGTTCATTACTTTTCTGAGACAAAATGTGTGAAAGTGATTTTGTTTCCTCACATGACATCTATACACAGTCCATGTTTCGCTAGCGTATAACAGCACTGGAAGTACCACTGCTTTGTAAACTTTAAGCTTAGTCTGTAGGTTAATACCATTTCTATGCTACATATTTGTGTACAATCTGCCGAAAGTGTTCTTTGCCCTGGAGATCCTTGCATACACTTCATCATCAACATTTATATTTTTTGATACCTAGGTATGTGAACTATTCATAACTTTGAGTACTATGCCATTAACCTTTACACTGGGCTCGAGATAGCTTTTGTCAGGTGTTAGTTGTAACATGATATATATCTACTCCCATATCCAGATTTCTGAAAGCATTATCCAATATAGCAGAGAATATGATGCTAAATATAGTAGGTGATAAAACATATCCCTGTTTATCTCCATTTGAGACAGGAAACATCAGATAATTCATCCATCATCTTGAACTCTAGCTTGCATTTCTTCATGCAATTGCTGCACCACTGAGATAAATTTCAGTGGACAGCCATATTTTGCCATAATCTTCCACAGCCCCTCTCTGGCTTTTGAGACACAATGTACCGGGTATTAAAGACATGTTAAAACTGTACAATTTATTTCCCCTATCTATTGTCTTTTTTCGGGCGGACCCGATTGATAGCATACACACTTTTCGTTGAGCATAATGGGAGCTGTAAGTTTCTGTTAAAGGCCAGATATTTCACCTGAGCTGTACTGAGTCTGTATTTGTGGAGAGTTGTTGTGTTGTTATCTATCCATCTCTTTCTTGGTTTACTCTTGGCTCTTCACTCTATATCCAGATGATCATTTGTTATAAGCTCTCAACGAAGAATTTATTCCCACATATAGATTAATATGACATTTTGGATGTCCTTGACTAATGTTTATTATAAAGCTAGATTTTTAGATTTTTATGGAGGTTTATAATGTGCAAAATTGATCTCACTAATGTTGACACATTTGTATACCTGAATGTTAATTTGAATGTAAAATTATTTTGAGCACATAATTCTTTAAAATGGACAGTCACAACAATAATTCATAGATGTCAACTAGTTCTGATTTTCCATATTAATACAGATTCCCCCCAGCACCCCCCCCCCCCCAAATAATGAAACCTTTTTTTAATAAAAAAAAGGTCATTTGGTATAGAATTTCTTTGTAATTATTACTATTGTAGACATTTTTATTTCACATGCTCATACTGATGGGCAAAAAAAAAATTTTTTTTTAAATAAATAAATAAAATTAGTGGGTTTTTTGTTTGCTTATTAAATATGGCTATTTTTATTGAAATAAGGAAATAAATTGTTAAAAATATGGATTTATGAAAAAATAAGTTAACAGCAATGATAATCCAACAGATATAAGACAGTTTGCTTACATCAGCATTAAGTCTTGTCTCTGCAGGTGAAAAGTTGGCATGGTCACTGAGAAAAGTTAGTCTGTCCTTGCTTTTAATCAGTTGTTTCTCCAGTAAGAAAATGGTCTCAGACTCACATTTGTTGATGTATGCCATTTGCTCCATCAGCTTTTCTGTATTTTCAGGAGTGGAGAGTGCCTTATCTGATATTTCTTTGTACTGGTCAACAAGTCTTGAAAATAAATATTACAAATAATATCTATGAGAGTTGTAGATCTTTAAGCAGTTGTTTTTGTTTCATTTTGTTCTTTTCTAATGTCCTTATGCAAATCACAAAGTAGTTTAGTTTTACATAGCATAAACATATAACTGACTATCGTACACACTAAAATATAGAAAACTGTATACAAGACAGACAAAAATCAACACTTCAACCATAAGGTCTTTATCAAGAGAAATTCAGGATGATACTTAAATAGTGATGATGGTGACTTTCTTGATAAAGCCTACATGATTACTCATTTTTTTTTAAGACGAACATATCCTGACAGGGTTCTTTCATTAGCTTTGCTTTGTGTCCATTAAATCTTTCACGAGGCTCGCTTGAGTAATACTCATGGTGCTTCCTTGTCTGATAGAATTAAACATCCTCACTTTTGACACCACTGTCCGTAGAATCTAATTCAAACATTATTCCTTTCTCCAATCTGATTTTCAAGCTCATACATTTTTATATGAATTTTCTCTGATTCCATTCATGTTCTATTTGCGCTAAGTTAGCGCATAGGGCAGAGGTCAGATCTCACCATTCTGTCTGTTCAAAGCAATTCTGTGCATTCCTTGAATAGTATGGATATTTATTGTTTTACTTTCTCGAAGTATTGTTCTTCTGAGTGTTTCTTTTCATCTACCCCTGGCTCTTTTGCCTGTAGGTATCCATTCAAGAGATTTGTGGTGTATTCTGTTGATGTCTGCGCGTAGGACATGCCCAATGTAGGACAACAGTGTTTTCTGATAACATCTGTAATGAAATTTTGATGTGTCTCTTCTCTGATTTTATCATTTGATTTGAATTCACTCCAATGGGTGTTAGTTATCTATAGGGGTTACCTATAGGGGTGCTAAAAATCTTAAAGACATCTTGTTTCACAGTCATCAATCCGAGTTAATTGTTGATTATTTCTGTTGGTTCGTACATGTCTTTTTTGCTTCTTATGTTTTGTACTTTCTTATAGAACATCTTCGGTGTGTTTTGTCTATCCTTGTTAAGCATTTCTCCATATTCGTGCCATGCCTTAATTTTTGCATAATTGATGATTTTCTTGGTGTTTTTCTTATTCTGTGATGTCTTGTGTGCTAAGTAGTCTTCATATGTTTTGTACGTTGCCCATTTCTTATATGTTTGTTTTTTATCTTTCATTGCACTCTTTACTTCTGTCCACCAAGCTTTTATTTTTGATTTCATGCCTTTATGGTTTTTATATCCGCATGTTTCCTGCTGTTTGTATGATGGCATTTTTGAACTGTTTCCATTCTTCTTCTATGTTCTGATTGTTTTCTGGTAGCTTTGTGAATTCTTCATTAACTTCCTGGATATATTTTTCTTGCATGTTTGGTTCTTCTAACTTCTGCATATTTAGTTGCCCTTGCCCTTGGTGCTTTTCTTGTTCTTGTTATTTTTCGCTCTGTTTGTTTTGACTGTTATTGTTACTGCCTTATGCTCAACATCTGCACACACGTTAGGTATTACTCGTGCATCTGTTATTTTTTTGTCTTTTCTTTCTTTTGGTGAGTATAAAGTCTATCTGGCTCTTGCATTCCAAGCTGTTCCATTTATACCATGTGTACACTTGGGACTGTCTATGTTTAAAGAAGGTGTACGTTATAAAGAGGTTGTGCATGTATCTATTAGTTTATATGTGTTATCTGGACTCGTTAAAGAACTCACTCGAAGCCTTTGAAATAGACCATGATACATGGGAGGAACTTGCACAAAATAGATCTACATGGCGTTCTACAATCAAAAAGAGCACATCATCTTGTGAAAAGAAGAGAAATGCAGCAGCTCAGCAATGGAGAGCAGCTAGAAAGTCACGGATAGACCAAGATCTGTCTACAGTGGTCATTCCATGTCCGAACCGACCAAGGACATTTACAGCTCGAATAGGGCTCATTAGCCATCTACGAACTCATAATCAAGGACATAGCTCAAATTGAATTTTTAAAAGTAGATGTAACAAATGGCCATCATCACTTGTGATGGACGAACAGCAACAACATATCTGTTGTCATTAATCTTGTTTATTCTGTCACTGAATGGTCCTTTATATTTCTCAATTCCTTCTTTATTTGCTCCAAAATGTGTGTTAAAATATCCCAAGATATATAGGTCAGCATTATTGTTGCTATTTATTAATCTGTTCACATCCTCAAAAAATTCCTCTCTTTCGTGTTCCTTGTGTGATGTGTTATATGGAGCATAGACCTGTATAAATGTTGTGTTTACATGGTCTATTGTAATCGTGACCAACATTGATCATTCATTCTGATATGTAACTTGAACAATATTCTTAGTGTGTAACGGATCCACGAAAAATCCCACTCTGTGCTTTGTTCTTGAAACTGGGTCAACTCCACTGTATAGGAATGTGTAATTTTGATATAGTTTCTTACAGCCCCTGTCTTTGATCCTCGTATCTGCTAGTCCTAAGATTATTATATTTCTCCTTTTCATTTCATCTATCAGGACTTGTTTCTTATTTTTTTTTTCCACAGATGATTGCATAATATTATTGTAGTATTATCATTGTGCTATAATAAATATAGCCTATGATACATGATGATGATAGATGGGACTCACAAGACCAATCTGAGCCACAAAGAGTCTATACAAAGAATCACTGGGCAGCTCGTACCATCATGTGTATTCTAAAATGCGCAGCTCTTGAACTACATGCTAGCACTTTGTCTTTATACCATTCCTGATCTTTCCCCAACATTATCCATGGCAGCCTGTTACCATTAATCCATATCAATGCCTGTATCATGCATATCACATTTCCACACATCTTTGTACATAAGAAGAGGCAAAACATGAGATCTTTTCCCAGACAACAATTTTCCATGAAGTCGATCTTTCGGTACTATGCCATCTTCCATCCTACTAGAGTGTCCCAGCCATCTAAATCAGCCTGATACATATGTTTACAATTTCTAAAGTATTTTATGTGCTGCAGATGTACCAAACAGCAATGTGTTTCTGCAGTAATAAGAAGAAAACAATGGACTTATTTCAAACATAAACTTAGACTGTCACTACGAGCATTAAAATGAGTACAAGATAGTCACCCATGTGTTGCGAGGCCCAAAAGGGGAGCAAAGAATAGCAACACTGTTTACCTTCTATGCATGTCATAAGAGACGACTAAGGAGGTTATGGGATGGAGCTGGCTTCCCATCCCATATAGGGTCAGTGGACCCAAAGCCATGCTGAAGTCGGATGTGTCAGGCCGAAAGGCGCAGATATCGCAGCAATCCTGTAAACCATGACACAACACATTCCGTTCTCCGGACTACATCCTGACAATCTGCAAACAGTTTGAGAACGAATGCAGAAGTACAAGATAGTAAAAATAAAAAGATGAAGACATCTCAGCACAAAACAACTATGACAGAGGGTATGATTATGGGTCTCAACAACATGCAAGAATTACACAGAGTACCACCACATAGTTCAAACTGGAGAGCACTGTTTTTTTTCTTATGCACCATATTCAGCACTAAAGAAACATAGATAGATAAATAGCCTATATAGATAATATAGATATACCTACATTTATATTTAGATATATAGATATATATAGATACATAGATATAGATATATATAGATATAGACATATATCGATATATATAGATATAAATAGCCTATATATATATATATATATATATATATATATATATATATATATATATATATATATATATATATATATATATATATATAGATGTACCTACATTTATATTTAGAAAAAACTATTCATTTTTATTTACTTTTTATTTTCCTTTTGGTGATCTTCACACATTTTTATAAGCAGTCTGTTTCTCAAGGCCTCTGCACGTTTAGTCAAAGCTCTGACAAGTTCGTCACAATGAACTTCGAACATGCCAAGTCTCAACACCTACAAGGTCAATTAAGAATAAATCTTCAAATAATTCTTACAGATCATATATATCTTAAGTGTTTTAAAATATTAATCTAAATTTATTGAAAAAACATCTTGAAATTTTGGTCCATATGTAAATAATTATGTCTCTTGTCAAACTAACATATCAGTTTCATGAACTCTCATAGACCCTACCTTATGTCAATATTGTGAGGACTCAACTAAATAAAAGCATCTAACGTCATGATGTATAGACATTAGTATGTGGAAATATACATTCAAGCAATGGCAGCCATTTAAAACTTTCATGGTTTGGACATGTACGCCAACACGATTCCTTGTAAAAAAAATAAAATACTACAGAGAGTCCTCAAAGATGGAAGCAGCAGAGGAGGATAAATAAAAGAATAGACAGATATCATCTATCTGTCTGGGGTGCAAAGGGAACGCATTGCTCTAGGCGGGCCCAGGGTTAGCAGATAACCAAGATCCCAAATGTATCTCCACTCGGTGCACCCTGGAAATAGAAATACAGCAGCTCGAGCTGATTCTGGCCAAATCATTTGGGGATCGTGTCCGAGAATGTGGAGGTAGCAGATGGAAAGAGATTTGACTGCACAAGACAGACAATATCTCCGACACCACCAGCATCACCACATATAGCAACACTGTCGACATACAGTGAAGCAAGTCAGTCCAGTCCGAACATTGGAGGGGCGGCCAATGTAAAATGCACGTAAAGGTAGATGCATGGCGAGAGACAAATAGATTTAATACCGAGTACAATGAAACAATGAAAGGGCAGAACAGTGCTAGAGGGCAGCGCGAACTGCAAATAGAAAGTGAAAAGTCCCTAGGGAAGGGGAACTACAAGCTCCGTCAGCTCGAGTCGAGCTTCTAGTTACCTGTGTTCCTTACAGGCAGAGACCCAGACCCATCCATTGGCGTTTTGTAAAGCAAGAAGACCTAACCCAACTCTTATGTCGAGCCTTCCTAAACCGGAAATATGCTTGCGAAGAGAAAGGGTTCTGTACCCGATGGGCTTAGGCAAGAAAGGGACAACGATGGTAGTCCTAGCCCAACTCTACTGTCAAGGTTTCCTATAACGGATGTACACTTGCAGAGAGAAAGGGTTCCGTACCCGATGGGCTCAGGCACAAAAGGGACAACGATTTAGCCCTGGCCCAACTCTACTGTCAAGTTTTCCTATACCGGAAATACACTTGGAGAGAGAAAGGGTTCAGTACCTGATGGGCTCAGACGCTATTGGGACAAGGACGTTCAGCTCAAGAACGCCTTGCTCTCAAACGCGTGGTGTGAGACTCGAACTTGGACAAGGGGTACACGATGTCGGTGAATGACACCCCGGCTAAGAGGGCGAAAGAGCCAGGGTCCAACTACTCTGTTGAGTTCTTCCCCTTAAGGAACCAGGCTCATGGATGAGAAACGGTTCAGTACCCAATGGGCACAGGCACAGCACGTCCAATTACACGAGGCAAGTTCATAGACAGTGGAACACCTCGTTCGAGTCAGACGAGAGCAAAAAAAATCGTCTGGGCGAAGAGTCTCCACTACGCGTGCCTGGAGACAGATATAGAGGCTGTCACAGGCTAAGGGTAGCCTACCCGAATTGTCAAGGCATGCCGAAATCGGATGTGCTAGGCCTACAAGGCGCATAACGGTAGCACAACGTAATCACGCTCCCGGTGGAAATCGCACGGATATCCGTGATGGTTACAATGGAGCGAACGAAAAACAAACAAAACAAACAAACATCTATCTGTCTATGGACAAGACGTTTCCTCACTCATCCACATCATTAAAGATAGAAAATGATGGATGACTCTGTGTGCTGTAGCATCCAATAGAACCGTGGTACCCCTACAACCATGATGGATTACGGCATTTTAAGATAGAATAGGATCCATAAATAGTCAATGTAGGGGAAAAGCTCAAAAGGCATAGAGGATTGACTTCATTGTAAATGTGTTTCCCCATAGGTATTTTGTCCCATTCAATTAAGCAGTGTGCTGCTTGCCAAGAGTACCACTTGTAGCACATATCTCTACAAATTCAAGCAATGACTTCCAGATATTTCCATAAAAATACAATTTTAAACAAGGTGTCATGATCTGGGATCAAACCAGAGATGTCTCTAGGGCAAGGCAAATGGCTTAATCACTATGCTACAGAGATACCCAGATTTTAAATGTAACATTGCTGTGGTTTATTGTCTATTCTCAGGTGGAGTTGTCATAGCTTCAACACTAGCCGTTGAGTGTAGGGGTTTGTGAAGGATATGTTGCTCTGGTTGAGGTGTGGTCATGTTTATTCAGGATGGTCTTGATGTTGTCTATCCACCTTTTTCTAGGTGTGCCCTTGGTTCTGTATCCTGATTCTATCTTGTTATAAGCTCTTATGAGACATTCATTGTTCATCCTCATAAGATGTCAAAACAATTTTATCTGTTGTTTCTCTATATATTCGATGTATGATGTGATAGCTATTATCTCTCTGATGTTCTCACAGCACATTTTGTCGAGTCTGGTTACCGCAATAGTCTTCCTTAGACATTTTAATTTTTCTCTTATGTGTGTCATGTGACGTATTCCTTCCAGAACGTTGTCTTCCCAATGAACTCTCTGAACCCCTCTCTGTCTTGGGTGATGCGGCTTGCATTTTCTAGCGATGTATTCATGTTATCTTTAATGTCATCAGTCTGCTGCTTCCATCTCTTATGTGTAGATTTATTATAATCATTAAAATATGTGCTCAAATCAGGAATATTTCTATTTTATCACTTTACTGTCCAAGTTTGACGATCGTCAAATATCCGTTATAGAACTTTGGTGACTAGTTTTGATGATCATCGAAACCACTAGGATACATCAGAAATACGGCTACTGTTACAATGTTACTAGAAATAGCTCAACAGAAAAGTAAGTTGTTCAAAAACAGCAGCATTCATGAAATATATCTGTTCATACCTATTGGCAAACTGTTTTACTTTGGTCCCACCATGTATTGATTGCGATAGCTTTGCCACATTAGATCACAAAGAAATCAAACATTTTAGCTTCAATTGATTATATCTTACCTTGACAGAGCTGTATGTAATTTCTTCAACAAGATTGTGGTATGTGAGAAGCTCCTTGGCACACTTATCAATTGATTATATCTTACCTTGACAGAGCTGTATGTAATTTCTTCAACAAGATTGTGGTATTTGAGAAGCTCCTTGGCACACTCATCAATTGATTATATCTTACCTTGACAGAACTGTATCTGATTTCTTCAATAAGATTGTGGTATGTGAGAAGCTAATTGGCACACTTATCAATTGATTATATCTTACCTTGACAGAGCTGTATGTAATTTCTTCAATAAGATTGTGGTATTTGAGAAGCTCCTTGGTACACTCATTATTTGATTATATCTTACCTTGACAGAGCTGTATGTAATATCTTCAACAAGACTTTAGAATTTAAGAAGCTCAGTGGTACACTCATGATTATATCTTACCTTGACAGAGCTGTATGTAATTTCTTCAACAAGATTGTGGTATTTGAGAAGCTCCTTAGAACACTTATCAATTGATTATATCTTACCTTGACAGAGCTGTATGTAATTTCTTCAACAAGATTGTGGTATTTGAGAAGCTCCTTGGCACACTCATCAATTGATTATATCTTACCTTGACAGAGCTGTATGTAATTTCTTCAACAAGATTGTGGTATTTGAGAAGCTCCTTGGCACACTCATCAATTGATTATATCTTACCTTGACAGAGCTGTATGTAATTTCTTCAACAAGATTGTGGTATTTGAGAAGCTCCTTGGCACACTCATCAATTGATTATATCTTACCTTGACAGAGCTGTATGTAATTTCTTCAACAAGACTTTAGAATTTAAGAAGCTCAGTGGTACACTCATGATTATATCTTACCTTGACAGAGCTGTATGTAATTTCTTCAACAAGATTGTGGTATTTGAGAAGCTCCTTGGCACACTTATCAATTGATTATATCTTACCTTGACAGAGCTGTATGTAATTTCTTCAACAAGATTGTGGTATTTGAGAAGCTCCTTGGCACACTCATCAATTGATTATATCTTACCTTGACAGAGCTGTATGTAATTTCTTCAACAAGATTGTGGTATTTGAGAAGCTCCTTGGCACACTCATCAATTGATTATATCTTACCTTGACAGAGCTGTATGTAATTTCTTCAACAAGACTTTAGAATTTAAGAAGCTCAGTGGTACACTCATGATTATATCTTACCTTGACAGAGCTGTATGTAATTTCTTCAACAAGATTGTGGTATTTGAGAAGCTCCTTTGCATACTCATCAAAAGTGTGCTGTTCCTCAGAAAACTTGGCAACATCCTCATTGGCCTTACATTAAAAAAAAGTTACCAGAATTAGCTATATACTTGTATAATGCACAAATTTTAAGGTTAAAATTTTCATTTTCTATTATTCATCTTTTATAAACATAAAATATCATCACGGTTGTAAGGATACTACATTGGATGCATCAATACATAGTCTTCCAGAAAATTTATATCTTCAGTAATATGGATGAATGTAGAAAAATCTTTACCGGTTCATCTTTGATAATGTCTGCCCATGATTTTCTTTGACCCTTCCCCTCTTTGCTTCTTCCACATTCAAATGTACCCTACAAGATTATTTTTGACAGGGAATCATGTCACCATACATGTCCAAACCATGCACTTTTTCATCATTTTATTATTGAAAGTAGAAATTCTGGTGAGACTGCCATATTTTATACTTTATTTTCTGGTGAACCTGCCATATTTTCTACTTTTTTTCTGGTGAACCTGTCATATTTTATATTATATTTTCCAGTGAACATCTGCATGTGTATAACTTCACTATGTTTAACTTTATCAAATGCTTTTGTGTAGTCTATAAAACAGAGGGACATATCTGTTTTTACCTCTATAAACCTCTTCATTAGGACTTCCGGTATCAACATGGCACAAGTTTGAATGTCATTCACTTGATCGTTACTTGAGGATCATTTAATATCGTATTATGTGTTATTTAAAAGTGAATAAAGGCTAACAACTGAAATGTGCAGAAAATGCCTCATATATTTTCTATTGTGTAAATTTTAATATTCCTGGAGGGGAGTCGGAGTTTAGATGCTTATGTTGCCATCATGATGTTCGCTAGGCGTGAACAAGGAAGCGACCAATAGCTGCTAGTATAAGTTGTAGCACTGCAACTGGGCAGGGTGGGGCACCCATTTGTCCTGACATAAAGTATTGTCAAAGGTAACGGATATAAATAGATATCACCCACATGGATGTAGAAAGTAACTGGAAACTGTCACAAGAAGAAAGTCATGGCGACACACAGAAGTAGGCCTACAGTATTTAGTGTTAGTAACTCAATATGGAACGTCAGATTGCTAGCACAGAGACAATATCAAACCAGAAATAGAAAGAATTTCTTCTTCAGCGTTCATTCTCAAACTCCCACTGGATCTCCCTTGTAGCAGGACCATTGCCCTACTAAACTTCCAGCAGGATGTAGTCTAGAGAATGGAAATGCGTTGTGTCACCGTTTTATTTGCGCCAATGGCCTGGCACATTCGTTTTTGGTGGTAAATAGAAAGAATGAACATAAATATCTTAGGAATGAGTGAAATGAGATGGACTGGTGCAGGAGAGATACAATCAGATAAATCTAAAATCATATACTCAGGTCTACAAAAACACGACAATGGGGTAGACATATTATTAGACACAGAAACAGTAACGAATACTTTACAACACCTATACTAGTTACAGTCTTACTTTGTAGTTGCATGATACAGAATATGTCTGTGATGGCCAGGTTACCAGATGTGAATTCCACTACAAGAAATTGTGCATCAGAACCATTTAGAAAGTAATGGCAATATACTGAATGTATTTATATAGCCTATAAAATCACTACAGCCAACAAATGCTGGGTAGATGGCTATGTCTTGAATAGGATGTGCTACCAATTATAATAGTTATAGACCATCCGTGATGGTTTAAGCCTGACTACAAACCATGCAGCAAAATTATTTCTTCTTCTTCTGCGTTTGTTCTCAAACTCCTGCAGATTAGCAGGATGTAGTCCGGAGAACAGAATTTGTTGTGTCATGGTTTACTGCATTGCTGCGATACCTGCGCCTTTCAGCCTGACACATCCGACTTCAGCATGGCTTTCGGTCACTGACCCTATATGGGATGGGACAGCTATCTCCATCCCATAACCTCCTTAGTCGCCTTTTACAACATGCATGGAAGGTAAACAGTGTTGCTATTCTTTGCTCCCCTTTTTGGCCCGGCAACACATGGGTGTCATAATGATTTTATTTAGAATATTTTGTATCTTACCTGCTTGCTGATCAAATCAGAATACTTCTCATAATATTTGGTGTGTTCCATTGGTCCAATACACTCATGTGTAATGAGGACACTGACTTTCTCCTTGTGAAAATCAAGAATCTCATCCAGAATGGTTGGTTTCAAGAAAGCCTTAGCTTTATTTCCACTCTAAAATATAATTAAGATAATAAATACAGCTGATGATTGTTATAGTTTTTTTTTCAACATAACACAAAGCAAATTATATTTCTAATAACTATAACTATAATATATAAAACTATAACTAATAACTATAACTTAGAAATGATTATTAAACAATTATTGATCACTGTTAAAATTGGTTTTCAATTGTTGGAAATATTATCATAACAATTTTTTTTTGCTCATCATAAATTGCTAAGAAAAATCAATGTTCAAGAAGGCTGGGTTTTAAACACTATATTAAAAGGAAGTTAGGTTATTTCGGCCATGTGAAGAGACACAATGGCATGGAAAGAGTGTTGTTGGAAGGGATGATAGAAGGCAGTAGAGGCAGAGGCCAATGAAGACACAGTTGGACAAGAAATACTCAGGAATGCACGCACATGTCGCTAGAGGAAGTGGGACAACTTGCCAGAGACTGCAGAGATTTCAGGAGATTCATAAGGAAGACTATATTCGGGAAAGAATATTTCGCATGACAACATAGATTTGTTAACGCTTTCAAGCAGAAAACTTGTGTAAAGAAAATACCCACAAACACCATATTTATAGCTACATTTGTTTAAAATGTAATTTTGCAGCAAGATGTGTTTCATATGACATAAAAATGTGAATATATAGGCCTATAGGGAGATAATGTCTCTGCCACTGTCTACATAATACAAAATCTAGATGTTACAATTTCTGAGTAATGATCTATCTATGTGGTGTATGTTATTCTTTGTAGAATGTTGTCTTTACTGCAACTTGTAAGCCTCTCAGTTCTGTTCAAGTTGTCGAGCCGTTTCCAGTTTATATTCAATTAATCTATCTAATGTCTTTTCCACAAATGTTGTTAGGTGTTGTATGGAGTTAAAGTTTTCTGTCTTTGATCATCTTTGTTGTGCTTGCCATGGTTAGGCTGTGGTTTTAAAAATGGTCATATTCAATATCCTGTGTCCATTATAGTCTTGGGCTCCTATTGTTCTCTGTCTTGAACCTTTCCCTCCATAATTAATCTTTCTGAACCTAACCGTCAGCACTCCTGTTTGCACTGCAATAGAACTATCCGTGCACAAATTGGACTCATCGGACATCTGCGGGTTCACAAGCCAAATTAGACAATTGCCAGTTTATTGTTATTATTATTATTTTTTTCATCGCATTCATTTGTTTTTCATGCCATGCTCATCTTCGCTTGCGAAGGAGGAACATCATCATCATCATCATCATATAAGGGCAGCGTCATCTGCAAACATAATTTCTGGAATTTATGTCCTCCAATAAATTGAAATTATTCATAAAATTGGTCTTCCTGTACATTTTGCATAATTATTTTCTGCACATATGTTAAAATTATGTGGTCAGAGAAAGCAGAACTATTGGACACCATTTTGAAACTTGAAACAGTCAGATATTTTTCTCTTGAGGTGAACAGATGTCTGTTGCTCCTGGTAAAGAACTTTTTTAATGAGTGATATGAGATGATGTGGAATACACATACTATCCATTATATTTCATAATTCTAATATGTTACACAGTCAAACATCTGGACATCAAACACACTAAGAAACACCACAAAACTCAAGTTGTTTAACTCCAACATCATCCCTATTCTATCATATGGGTTCAAAAGTTGGAAAGTCACAAAAACCACAGATAAGAGACTCGACTCCTTTGAAAACAAATGCCTACGTACCATTCTGAACGTTAAGTGGAGTGACTTTAAACCTAACACTACTATAAGAGAGGAAAGCAAACAAACCTATATATCTTCCTTCATTAGACAAAGGCATTGGACTTACATCGGCCATGTTCTCAGAATGAACAGCCTAAGAATTCCCCAGCAGTCACTATATTGGGTGCCACCTGGAGTAAGAAGAAGAGGGAGACCTAGAGAAACTCTACAAGAACCATTAATAGAGAAGTCATGTCAATGAACCTAAACAACACGCAACAATTGAAAGACCTGGCAACACAAAGACAGAAATGGAAGGCTATGGTTTCTGCCCTATGCGCCGCCTATGGCCCTGGAGGAAGATAACATAACATAACACAGTCAAAGGCCTTTGAGTAGTCTATGAAACAGATGTACATCCTTGTGTTGTATTTTCTACACTTACCTAATATATTTCTCATCTTGAAGATGTGATTCATTAAACCTTTGTTCTCTCTAAAGTCTGCTTGGATTATACTGATTATCTCTCCATATGTTGCTCCATTCTTTTCATGATTATTTTGAGTGAGGATTTTTAAGTAGTATATCCTATTCAAGATGTAGCCATCAGTCCCATAATATTTTGGCTGTATTGATTTTCTAGGCAATATAAATACATTCAGTAGTATGCAGCTGTTTTCTGAATGATCTGGATGCCCAATTATCTGTGGCGGGATTTGACCACAGTACCTTGCCATCACAGAGTACCTCACTGCCACAGGAAATTTGTGAATAATTTGTATAAATTAGAAACTATAACTTTTAATGCAAAAAACACTACTAAATATACAGTAATTACCCATTCTGAGTACAGCTTTGTTTCCACACGAGGTATATCACGAGATGCTTTGATAATGACATCAAACACATTGACAAGAACAACCTGAAAGTCATTAAATGTTGGCTCAAACTTGATCTCGCTCTCATTCAAGATAAGACGCAAGATGAATCCAGAATGTTCATATGCTCTAACTGATGTCTGAAAATGTAAAAAAATTGTAATTTCAGTACCACTCAAATATTAAATATCTCGCTATGCACGAAAGAAATATTGGTCCTGTTCTTAGGAGACATAGAACATATGTTGCCACTAGAAAAATAGTCTTTTAGTAGAATCTTTTAAAAGATTGTGGTTTATTTGCTCAGCTATATTATTTAGATCAACCAGAAGAGCCCAGGAACTCTTGCCAATACAAGTTTAATGATTACATTATTCTTTATAATTGAAATTAGATCAACATAGGGCCTAAGATGTAGACCTAATATAGGTCTAGATAAAAAATTATAATAAATTATATAGAAAGATATAAATATGAATTTATTGATCTGGATTTTGAATACTATATCAATATAAGGGTCTACATTCATACTTTTTATAAAATTCTGTGCAGAACTGAATTTTTCATGTCATTATAAATTATAACTAAAAATTCCTAAAATTGTATATCTTAGTCACAGATACATTGGAAACCAGATAGGTGTGAGGAAGACAATATATTCGAGATAGGCCTATATATGCCTTCTTTAACTATCAAAACCATTCAGGTTGAAGCAACTTTTATTTATATTTTGTGAATGTTTTTATTTTGTTTATGTTTTTTTAATTTTAAAACTGTTTTAGTTTTGTGTAAAGGTTTTCAATTCAACAGTTTCATCGGTAACTTACAGGAGGTTGTACCAATAAATTGGTGTAATCATAAATGGAATCAAGTGTCAAATTTTGTAAGTTCTGTGTCATCAGAGTAGCTGCACAATTGAAGAAGGACTCCAGTTTTTGTGGTTCTTGATTGCTTGGAACTTGTTTACGTTTGTTTCCTTGACAAAAGATTGTTTGCACTTCAGGAAACCATCTGCAAATAAAATATAAATGTAAATATAAACTGAATATATGATTAGCATGTTTGATAGCAAGATTGCTACTGTTTATCACACTCAAATTTGTTTGCGTCCACAATTAGTTAGTTACAGAACTGCACTGATCTCTTACAAATTTTTGAAACTTACTTCTTCAGCAGTCTCTCTTTAGCAGCATCAACATGTCTCATGCACAAATTTTGAAATGTGGACAAATCCATGGACTCCTCTTTTCCTTGGAACTCTTCAGTGTCAATGAAGCGCAGGTCTCTGTTAAAATTTAATAACAAACATAGACAATAGAAAATTAATTACTCATTTGTTGTTGAATGTACTTAGACTGATTATGTGGACATATTGTAATGATCTTCATATTAAATAAATTTTTTAAAACACTTCAACAAAGCAACCAAAATATGCTAACTTCATTTATTTATTGTTGAAATAACTGTTGCAGTTTGTTTCAGAGATGCCAGGTTGAAATTTAAATAACGAATGTAACCAAATCAAATAAAACAGTTAGATACACTAGCAACAAGTATGTTTGAACAAAAAATTAAAAAATTATATCATAAACTACATATTCATATATTATCAATAACTCACAAAAGTTATATCACAGCACATCAAAATAATTATATAGGTTATGTAGAGTTAGCAAACTTTCAATAGGAACCATTCTTATAGTTATATTAAAACGTATAAAAGCATCGAAATTGAATATTCAATTGGTGGTACAATATGGAGTCTCTTATTCTTTGTCTTCTGTGAGTTTATTTTACAATCATTGGATGTTTAAAATGTAATAGAACGTGATAATATCCTCTTATTGTTGAGATGGGCTGTTGAGAATGAAGTTTAATTGCAAGTATTTTGAAATGACATAGACATATGCTTATTAATTTTTACTGTTATTAAATGCAATATCACTGCCAACGTAATGAAACATAACATTAATATGAGATAAATAATACAAAACATGCTATTTTGAACATGTTTATATATAATTATGCTTATTTATTATGCTTATATTTTTATGTTTATTTATGTAATTAATTATTTGTAATATTACAGGAAGTTAAATAATATGAGCTGAAAAGATTACCCAAAGCTGACGAACCAAAGGTCTAAAACTTGCATCATACATTGACTAGTGTTGTGCAGATGTTCTGCTATGTAGTCTAAAGATGTCAGGTATGATTTGGCCCAAGGTTTGGGTACAACAGCCATTTCTTCTCTGTGTGGAGGAAGTTTTTCTTTTTTCTCATCATGCACCTGCCGAGGGTCTTTGAGTACAAAGTCAACTGTGGAAGATGACAAAATTAATTATTTATTTAGATCAGTATGTTTTTCATTTACTACAATGGTTAAATTTTGTTTGTTGTTTGTTAAATGGGGGATTAAAGCCTCTTAGCTGAGGCACAACCCTTTCAACCTAAGACAGAAGTCTATTTTGGTTATATCAGGATATATTAGCTTTTATCTAAATGTGACCTAATGGTCTGGGTGTTTGGAAAGCCGTGTGTGCTATTGCTATGATTTATTGCTTTGAATATTGCTAGGTGGAGTTGATGTTTATTTGTGGCCAAGATGCCTTTTATCTAAGTGTGACCTATGGTCTGGGCGAATTGAGAACCGTGCGCGCTATTATTGCAAAAGAATGTTATGTTGCTAGTTGTATTAAGCTGTTTATTACTGGTGGTATTGCTTTTTTATTTAAGAGTCACACTAATGTCTGGGGGAGTTTGAAAACCGTGCGTGCGATTATGCAAAAAATTGTCCATATTGCCAGTCCTATCCTGTGGTGAGCGTTCCTCTGTTGTATTTGTTGAAAGCTGTGGAGAGAGACCTGTAGGAAGACTGACGACAAACAATGACTTATTTTTTTTGACTTGGTTAGATTTTTAAATTAGGGCTTTAGTCCTGGTTATAAATTGTTTAATTAGTTTTAGCCTATCTGGTGGTACATCATGGCCCAGAACCTTTTCTAATTTATATGGTATTTTATTGTTTAGGTAGTAATCTTTTAGGTCTTGCCTATGATGGCTGTATTTATGATTAAATTTGTTAAAATGGTTAAATTTGTATTGTATGATCAATTTTTATTTAAGTATGTTGGCTATCATGTGGATTCAGGACATTTTTATGGGAAAAAGAAATAGATTGACTGAGAACAAATGCCAATACCTCTTGTCCTAGTAGTGTACTTTGAAAAAATTTTGTATGGAAACCACCTTAGAACATTTCTGCACTTTATAAAAAATATTCTTCTTCTATTTCTTCAGCATTCATTCTCAAACTCCCATTGGATCTCTCTTGCAGCAGGACAATGGCCTACTAGATTTCCAACAGGATATAGTCCAGAGAATGGAAATGCGTTGTCACCATTCTATTTGCACCAATGGCCCGACACATCTGTCTTCAGTGGAATAAAAATATTCAACTTAAAAAACACACATTTGATATAAAAAGTCATTTGTTCAACATAATATTCCAAAATTTTTGTCAGGTTTGAGAAACAAATATTTTCCCATCAGATAGACATTCTGATCTCATATATCCTCATACTGTGAATACTCAAATGTAGAAATACAATTTTAAAAATAAATTAATGTTCTATAGATGCATCATGGAAATTTTAATTCAAGTAATGATGTTCATATGTTGTACTATAATATGGTTAACTATTTTGATTATGAAAAGGTGTAATGAAAATCAGGGATAGTTCTATTATAAAATGTTAATAGGGAAACAATTATTCTTGATAATTCAGACCATAATTTATTAGATATAGCTGAAAGTAAACCCACAAATATATTGCAAAAATCGTAAGTTATCTATACCCGAAGGAACACTTTATTTTCAGGGAGGACTGACACAATAAGCAAAACTTTTGTTGATGATCATTTGAGTCAATTATAATCATAAGCCTATAACAAATAATTTTTCAAAGCAACTAATTTTACTTAGGCCTATCATATGTGTCTTTCTTGTTAGTCTAATGCTCAGGATATCATAGGAAAAAAGTTTTAGGGGCTAGGTGTTACGGATCAAGAGGTAAACTGAGTGCTTGATAAATAATTATTGCATTTCACAACCACTGATAAGTGAGAAAATATAGGCTTCAGTTTATCCTTCATGCAATGAGGTGAAACCACATCCTGCAGCTGTAGCAAATCCTTAACAGGATATAGCAGTCATCACAGCCTTTCGAAACTTTTGTCACTCTTTAGCCTGTCTTCCTACTTCTGTTACTGTCATGTTCAGGTGGTCTTTTATGTCTTGCAATTCTGACTATGTCCCAACTCTGCTGGACTGGCCACATCATCAGTATGTCAGACAAGCGCCTTCTAAAGAGATTATTCTATGGGGAGTTGTGCGAAGGTAAACTTTCAAGTGGAGGGCAGAAAAAGCGCTTCAAGGAACACCTAAAAAGCTCTCTCTAGAACTGCAGCATCAATCCTAGCTCTTGGGAAACTACAGCACTTGATTGCTCAGTCTGGCACACCCAGATCACTGCTGGCATCACGAATTTTGAAAAAGAAAGAACACTGCAGGCAATCCACAAGCGCAAGAAGCGGAAGGACAAATCCGTAAATTCTCCTACCCCAAACCTTCAACACTCCTGCATGCACTGCAATATAACTTTCCGTGCACAAATCTTACTCATCGGGCATCTATGAACTCACAAACCACATTAGTTAATTACCAATTTTAATTATTAATATATATATATATATATATATATATATATATATATATATATATATATATATTAATATTGGTTTTTTTTGTTTTTTTAATTTTATTTTTCATCGCATTTAATGTTTTTCATGCCATGCTCATCTTCGCTTGCGAAGGAGAAACATCATCATCATCATCATCATGTCTTGCATCCATCTTCTTATTGGTCTGCCTCTTGTTCGTCTCCTTGGCATCATCTGCTCAATTATGATCTTCTCTAGGCTGTCATGGCATTTGATATGGCTAAAATATTGTAATTTTCTGGAAAGAACCATGCTCTTTAGCCAGTTTTCTTTTACATTAATTTCTCTCAGGATGGCTACATTGGTGATATTTTTGGTCTGTGGTATTCTGAGAATTTTTCTTAAATTTTGTTTCAAAAGCTACTATTTTATTTTTCACTTTGTTGGTGATTGTCCAGGAATTACACCCATATATTGCTGTGACAATATTCTGACAAAATAAATAATTATGAGAAAATAAAGCCAGGGTGATTATTTGTTTAAAAATTCAAATATATATTAATAATGTTGAGGTTTAAGAATGTTTCAATAGGGAATGTACATACAAAGAAAAAACAAAGTACAAAAATTAACATGAAACAAGATATAGACCCTAATAATATAATATCATTCCAAACAATAAAACATACAATTACCGGGGTAGTAGTTTATAAATACAAGGCATTGAATAACAGCATACTGGTATGTCACAATTGAAGAATTGCATTATCAAGGAAATTTTGGTTTGATAATATCATGGAATGGTCTGGACAACATTTTTTTACATGTCCGTATGGTCAAGGATAGAGATGTTTGGCTGGCTTTTTTTGTGCTAATGTCTCCTATGTGCCACCTCTATGATACTACCAGGTTGTGGTTTTTATTATTATTATTATTACTATATATATTTTTTATTCTATATTTTATTATTATTATGCGCAGTAGCTTAGTTGATAGTGAGCTTGAAACCAAGCCTAGACAACACAAAAACAAATCTGGGTCCTGATTTCTCCCCAATACAACAGCTTCTCCAGTTGACTCAGCTGTAAATGGGTACCTGAAGCATGAGTTAGGGAAGGTAAAGACAGCAAGAATCTGGCCACCCCACCTAATAGTTGCTGCGACTTAGCACATGAAGAATGTATCTTCATCCTCAACTGCAGGTTGCTGCCATGGGACCTGCCTTTACCATATTATTATTATATCACCAATGTGCTACTAAAAGCAAAGAATAGCAATACTGTGTACATGTTATAGCCTAAGAGTTTAAGATGTTTTTGGGCATGGAATTTGCTATACTATACCTTAAATGGCCAAAGTGAACAAATATTTGTACAAAAGTTGCATGTGACAGGCTGTATAGTACATACATTACTGTGAACCACAACACACTAAAGTTGCATGTGACAGGCTGTATAGTACAGACATTACTGTGAACCACAACACACTAAAGTTGCATGTGACAGGCTGTATGGTACAGACATTACTGTGAACCACAACACACTAAAGTTGCATGTGACAGGCTGCATGGTACAGACATTACTGTGAACCACAACACACTAAAGTTGCATGTGACAGGCTGCATGGTACAGACATTACTGTGAACCACAACACACTAAAGTTGCATGTGACAGGCTGCATGGTACAGACATTACTGTGAACCAGAACACATAGCATTAAATTCTCCACACCGCTTCCTGCTAACAACCAGGAATTTGATAACAAACACACAAAAAAGGAAGAAAAAAATGTATTATTATTTAAAATAAACATTAATAATTCACCTATGGCTTTCTTAACACTAAGCAGATAGTCTTCCTTCATCTCATCAGATAGGCTGTCAATTGTTTCCAGATGACCTTCCTAAAAAATTTGAACATCACGTAGTTACCAAGAGATGTACGATCTACATGAAATAATTAAGTATAAACAAGCAACTGATATAACTAACTATTGTTGAAATAGACAAGCAACTGATATAACCAACTATTGTTGAAATAGACATGCAACTGATATTTATTATTCTTATATTCTAACATGTGGAAACATCATTTGAAAACATACTTTGGACAAAATACGAAAACAATATTAACATATTGAGATGAAAAACTGGCAAATATAAAGAATGTAAACATTTAAAGAAACAACAAACATTGTATATGACATACATTTCAACCAAAGTTTAAAGATTGATGAGCAATAAATATGCCTTTTTAACTCTATCTCTATATGCTGTAGGCCTACGAGGTGGGAAATTCCCATTTATACAAACCTCTTTTCCATCTTAAAATTGTGTCTGCGAGAAAATTTTTGCACATAACAATTATTGTTATCACATAGGCCTATAATCCTGATTGCAGATTCTTTAATGATAGCAACAATTATTTCATACAAATCATGAGATTCTAAATTACCTTCAGATCTTCAGAAACTAGCTTCAGCACATTTTCTAACCAGGCATCCTCCATGGGTGCAACATGTTCTGTATCAATCCCATGATGTATGTAGTAATAATAACGCTGAAACATGAATCAACACTTCAAAAACTTTACACTGAAAATCAACAGGTCAAGGGACTCATACTGACATCAAATATTTATTGACATTTTCATTATCCATTCTTAGTCACCAACTATATGTAGAATTGACGCCTATCTGCTCTCCCATTTTTAGGAACCCCCCCCCCCCCCCCCCACCAGCATGTTCTGGGCAGTAAATCCAAGAATTATGGGTCTCATTATTATTATTATTAAAAGAACAAAGAAAGTTTGCCAATTTTATGACATTGAGAAAATTTTCAAAAGAATGCAATGAAAAAAATGATTCTATTCCACAAAGTGCCTACCATGGGTGCTTCCATCAGTGGAATTAGCAATTTAATAAGTGTATATAATCACAAGGGGACTACTTTGAAAGTGATATAACTAACTAATCTGTAATTATAGCTGTCTTTCCAAAATAAAATCAGCCTGAAAACTTATTGTACAACCCTTGTAGTGGTTCAGTAAGATGTTCTTGAACTTTTGCCAAAACTCTTTTTTGTGCATGATTTACATTGTAAATGGGTGCAATCTGAAGTTATTAGGCCCTATTTTTTATTTTCTGAGTTGCCGACCATCCTTGTGTTTGTTAACTCACTATTTTTTTTTTCTTCTTCTTTTGCATTAATTCTCACACTACTGCAGATTAACAGGATGTAGTCCAGAAAATTAAATGCATTGTCTCATGATTTACAGCTTTGCTGCAATATTGTGCCTTCTGCCCTACAAATCCGACTTCGGTATGTCTTCTGAGTCGTTATGATCCTCTAAGGGAAGGGACAGCCAACGTGATCCCCCTCCCCCAAAGCAACCTTGTTGGTCTCTTATGACCTGTGTGGTAGGTAACAGTGTTGCTATTCTTTATGGCCCCACAACACACAAACATTGATATGACTGTATATATTGTTAGAACTGTATCATGTTTAGGACTATCATTTCTAGAACTGTATAATTGCTAGGAGTTTATCATTGTTAGAAATATATCATTGCTAGGACTATATCATTGCTAGAACTGCATCATGGCTAGAATTGTATCATTGCTGGAACTGTATCATTGCTAGAACTGTATCATTGCTAGGACTATATCATTGCTAGGACTATATCATTGCTAGAACTGTATCATTTCTAGAACAAACAGTATCCTTGCTAGGGCTGTATCATTGCTAGGATTGCAAAATTTCTAGAACTGTATCATTGCTAGGACTGTATCATAGTGTCAGAATAGAAATCTAACCTAGGGTAGACTTTCTTCCTGAGAACTCAACAAGTAATCTCACTGCCACCTTTCCCATTCTGCACCCAAGAAAGGAAGGGATAACTTGAATACACTGTTGGACACCATCAAGCCACTAATTTTTGCTCTTTATTCCCCAAGAAGAAGAGTAGATGAGTCCAAAATTGCTGAATGCAGTGCTGGATGAGCGAACTCCTTACCAACACTATTAATAATTGAAAATGTTGTGGATGATAAAACAGAATGAAAATAGGTAGATTAGAGAAAAATAAAAATGTTGAAATAGTTCTTTACAGAGCTCCAAAAAAGGACCTTATACAGTGAGTAAAAACATAAAGGGTGGATGGGAAAATACTTACAAGTATATTCTTTTCAGCAGCTGTTGGTGATGCAGCACGTTCTATATGTGTATCAGTTTCATCACTTGATTTATCTATTGCAAACTTTTTCACTGCATCTTGCTCAATCCTGCAATGAAAAAAATATCTTAATGAAATCAGCATAATGTCTAATTTGTGTCTGGATTTTGTTTTAAGCTCTTATTTGTATTTGGTTTGGCTTTATGTCCAGATTTTGTTAAAACAAAATGTCACCAACTCTAAATATTACATTTTTAACAGGCCTCAATATTCAATGCAGAGATGCTGAACTGAATGCACTAAAAGCACAAAAATGATTCATTGAATGCTTCTATCAAATCTATGCTTGAATGTGCTTAACAACAGCTGGATAAGGTTCACATAAATTGCTTTATGCATAAAAACCAAGTGCCAAAGAAAAATAAATAAGTCTTAATATACTTTAAAAAGACCCATTTAAGTGAGTCCATTTCTCTAAAGAGTTCAAGGTTATTTTTAAGATCATAAGAAATATTTTTTTTTACAATTAGTCTTAATTTTTTTCTGCATCCTTAACCCTTTAGCTACTACATAACTGATCCCAGATGTGATATAATTTGTTCCCCATGATGTTTAACGCATACTTCGCATGATGAAATGATTTTTAGCCATAAGATCATCATCAGGTGCCATACCAGCAGACGTAGGCGATCATGGCTCTCCACAGCTCTCTATCTCCAGCATTATGTACCAGAATCGCGGTTGTTTCCGTTCCATGCCAGGTTGTCAAACTGTCTAATATTTTTTTCTTGTTGTCACCCTCTATCTCTGTTGCCTTTAATCTTGCCTGTTGTAACTATGTTCTCCAAACCTCCCTGTCTCATGGAGTGGCTGAAAAATGAAGATTGTCTCTATCTGATATTATTTATTAGGATCCATTTCAAATTTGACTCTTTCAACACTTCCACATTAGTTTTTCTGGCATTACATGGTATTTTCAGCATTCTTTTGTAGAACCACATCTCTATTGTCTCTAATTTTCCACTTTCCTGTTTTTTTATTGTCCAAGACTCACATCCATGTGTTAGTATAGGAGTTATATAGCACTGAAGAACTCTCTTCCTCACCTCTAATGACAAGATCATATTAAACAATACATTTTTCTTTTTTCTGAATGTTGTAAGATAGAAAGCCATAAGATAGAGAAACGAATAAACTTTCTGGAGATATTTCTGTATTATTAATTAATAAAAAATTTATTATTTAAATGTACTTGTGATACAATTGGATGTATTAGTGGTGCTTAATGGTTCAATAATAGTTCCTGAACAGGATATATTTCTATTATTATAGTGGAATCCCATTATAACAATTTGGTCCAGGCTGACAAAATATGTATGTAATAACAGAAATTTTCTATACACAATACAAACATTATATAATAAATATAATCAGGGATTTGAAAAAGTTGTTATATAGGTTTAATCATGTTATAAAAGAATGTGTTATACTGGGATTCCACTATATTATATATTTAAACATTTAAATATGACAATCATCTCTTTTCACTTTATAAAAATTATCCCCTTGGGCTTCACTTATCACCCTTTTGCTTCAGTTATCACCCTTGAGCTTCAGTTATCCTTTGAGCTTCAGTTATCACCTTGATCTTCACATGTGATGTCCGTTGTATTGCAAGAGTTTAGTCAGTTTTAATAAACACATCTGAGTTTTGCATACTCACATAATGATTTCCACCAAATCCTTGCGAAACTGTTCTCTGTCTTTCTTGGGCTGTTTAAATACTTCAATTTCCTCATTCTTTTGATTTGTATCAATGGCCTTCAATCGAACAGGATGTTTTCTTTTGCGCTTTGACTCTCCTATAAACAAACATTTTTCAATCATGACCAGCAAATAGCTAATTTAAACTCTGATTTTCATTCTAATTAGTTTTAATTGCTTTTCACATGACTATTATGAATGCAGAGTGAAAGATTATTGCAAAATATGGATGCTCACAGAAATGTATCACAATGGTGCAGCAATTTCATGATGGAATGCAAGCTTTTTGATCTCAAATGGAGTAAAACAGGGATGTGTATTAGCAACACAAGTAACAATGTGTTGCATTCATGTAGTGTCAAAAACCACTACTGAACAGCACTGTGCTAGTAGTTACTCATTGGCCACAAACACTTGTTTCTGATAATTCTGATGAAAGTTAACAATTTATCAATATATGATCTGTAGTGACACTGAATCATCATTTTATACCACATTTGAACATCTACAACACCAAACAGAGGCAACTGTTCAATGACTATTGTCTATCCCCAGGTGAATTATTGTTGATCGCATTCACACTTGCCGTTAAGCGTAGAGGTGATATTTTAAGCTGTCGTTTCAAGGCCAGATGTGTCGCTGAGGTTGCATTTAGTCCATGTTTTTTCAAGGTTATCTTAATGTTTTCTATCCACCATTTTCTTGGTCTACCTTTGGCTTTATGCCCGGATATTCTTGTATTATATGCTCTTATTGGTATTTGGTTTGGCTTCATTCTCATAAGGTGACCGAACCATTTTACTTGCTGTCTCTTAATATGTTCGATACATGATATTATACCAACTCTTTTCCTAATTTCTTCATTTCTTATTTTATCTAGTTTAGTAACCATTGCAGCTTTCCTCAGACACTTCATTTCACATGTGATGATTTTTCTTTGCTGCGAAGCTGTTAAAGACCATGTTTGACATTGGTAGCATAGTGTTGGTATAAAAATTGTAGATATTATTTGTATTTTTAATTTCCATCTTGATCTTTGGATGAAGAAGTAATGGTGAAAGTTGGTAAGTCACTGTGTTCAATGTTCAATGACTGACATTTGTAATTTGCAGGGACTTCTATAGTATCTCAGTTTACTGATACATTACACGCATTAAGATATTTATTTTCATTTATTTATTTTATTAAAAAGGTATAAATAAGCTTAAGTCTATTTAAGAAGGATGTTCGATTCAGTCTGTCTGACAGATAATCAATTCTTTTCCCAACTTCTAACAGCACATATGAAAAAATAACTATTAAAATAAATGAAACTAAGAAAATAAAATATTTTGCACATTAAAAGACATGACACAGTGCTAACGACACTACTTGATGGTAGAGTTAAAGCAGTGAGCAAGAGGTATGCAAAGATACAAGTGGGATGGAAACATCATAAGATGGATGGGTTACAATCTAGCAGATTGCACTACCAAGACAAGAGATAGAAGATGTTGGAGATTCATTGCAGCAAATCTTGGAAGTGAAGACGGCACCTGAAGAAAGGACAAGAAAATAAATAGACAATCAAACAATACAACAAGATGGTAAATGTTAGTTGTAGACCAGTGGTCCATAATGAGTAGAATAAAATAAGATTCTAAAAACTTGAAACTTCATAAAAAGCATGGTTACATGGTGGTAAATGGATGTATTTCTTGGCTAAACAAGAATGCTAAATATAGCTAAAATATGCATTATGCAGAAGAACACTAAAGAGTGCACAAGATATGAAATGTATTCCAAATATAAGTATAATACTTGAAAACATTCAAAAATTGATTTCTTAGATGATTGGAATGGTTGAAGATGTCAATGAAGTGATAAAGTTATCTAAATTTTCTACTAAGAACAAGAAGGACTAAAGAATGTTCTCATGCATGTAAGCCTATATTAAAAGAGAGTATCTTATCCTTTCATGCAGTATATAACACTAAGAATGTAAGGTAGTCGGGGGTAAGATGGCACACCTTTTACATTTTAGCATATTCTGACAACTAGACTTAACTATGTGAGACCAAACTGCCATCAGTGTATAGTTACCCATCCATCTAACATTAGTAACAGTATTGAAAGCATACAGCTGCATGTAGGCAGTAGAATGATATTTTTTGAACACATGTAAAACAACCCTCTTGACCCATTTTTTAGGGAAAGATGGTGCAGGCAAAAAGGAGTACAAACCATAATAAAATTGATGGAGATCGCCAATGCAACAGGTCTAGCACACTGGCAGTGTGTAAATGTGTGATAAAAATAGATAAAATAAATAGATAGACTAGTTTCATAACTTTACTGCAAAAAAAAAGAATGAATAAGAAAGAGTTCATATGTTCCATTTTAAAACTAATAATGATTTTGTATGGTTGGATGATTGTTGTAACTATATATAGGCCCTATTGATCTCTCCCAGCTTTATTTTATATTGGCATCTGAAAATTTCTCATGACATCTGCATTTTTTCATAAATTTTGAAAACTTTTAATCTTTCTTCAAATCACATTTTTGTCAAACAGTTATACATTTCTATGAAAAAAACAAACCTGACAAGATAATGTTCTTAAGAACGTAACAACAGAACATATATTTCAGTTTAAACATTTTAAAAATCATGATACTTATGATAACAGCAACCAGAGTGCAAGAAGTTGCACAAAACATAAATCGAAAGTAGTGCAAAAATATTATTCCGTGTTGTTGACAATTGACTTGTTCTTGACCTGTTAAATTATGTTTTGTTAAAGATTGGAATGTTGGTGTCTGACCTAGTCATGTGTGCTGTCGGAAAAACCCATCGGCTCTGAAAAAACCTGCTGCACCGTCTTACCCTGTGCACCATCTTACCCCAGGCTACCCTACAACTATATAACCTTGAATAATTTTTTAATTTGTAATTACAAATATTTACACAGACAACTGATATCAGATTTTACATAGCAAGTATGGTTGAAATATATGCAGTATTCTTTTTAGCTCTTTCTGGACCAATCACTGATATATTTGTTATTTAAAGAAGCTCTATGCGATCAATAAATGATATATTGGTTTGTTTTCAGTCAATCATAATTTGATCAGTTTATATTTTGTGGTTAGCTAATACGGATGTTTATGTTAACCACAAATTCTTTACTCCTACATACGAAAATATTTTCACTTCCATTTTCACTAAAATATACATCTTTTGTCTATAAAAATGTATTGCTTGTACTCTAACATTTGTTGTTTATTTCTGAGAAGTCCTATAGCTTCTAGCCTATACCCTGTTCAGAGACAGAAGATTGCAGTAGCATTTATATTTATAGTTTAATTGCTCAATAACAAAAACAATCCAAGAGACTGGTATTAGGTCTAGCTACTTTTGATGCTTTTCGCATATACCGGAGCTGTCAACAAAATCCGAAACATCAAAAAGTAGCTATAACATAACTATTTCAGAAGAGATAATACCTAGTTCATTTCAGACTAGTGAAACTGATAATTCTGCATGGAGAGGTACTTTACCAAATCAAATAGACACAAATTAGGATGACAAGTTATAATAAGTAAACAAAGTTTGTAAATAATGAAACTGTGATGATCTTATTCTTCTTTCTGTCCTCATACCTTACGGTGTTGAGAGGAAAGTGAGTGTATGGTCTTTTGCCTTTCTTTTTGCCTCTTCTGCTGTTATATTTCCCAGTGTCTCTAATACACTATCTATCCACCTTTTATGAGGGCATTCAATAAGTCTACTGTTTTCGTATCATTTGGTAAGGGTTTTTTTGGATAATACTTTGCTCTTTCTGTCTGGTTATGTGGCCGAACCATTTAACTTGTTGTTTCGTAATATATTCTAATGTTGACGTGATTCCTAATTGTTTTCTTAGCTCTTCATTTCTGATTTTGTCTCTCAAGCTAAATTCAATCATACGTCTTACACATTTCATTTCAGTGGTGTTAATCTTATAAATGATTATGTATAATTTGTATATTGTTTTTTGCCTGTATGTTATTTAGAAAGGTAGTCATCTAATAAATTGTATATTAATTCCAATTAAAAACCCTATCATAAAACATCAGAAAACTTGATTTGAACACATAAAATTATTGACAAATTAGGTCAACTGTTTTAAAAATAATAAAAAATTTTCAAAAATTACAAGCTAATAATAATTGTTATATATTACAAACTATAGTTGTTCTTTTCAATAACATAATTTTTTATGTTGATTTTCTGTAACCATTTTTTTTCCCAATGATATAGGGCCTACAGTATGCACACTATTTATCAATATTTGATCAAACATAACGTTTTAACAACATGTTATGAAATTTTTCTATTAATGAAAATCAATTTGGCCTAAACCAAAAAGAAATCATGTTCTGAAAGAGTTAACTAGTAAATGAAATAGTCTGTCTAAATCTTTTCTGTTTTATTTGATTTCTTTTACTAATTATTAAATTTGCTTATCAAAATATGTAGGATCCATTAGAAATATTCATGTGTAAGCTATTTGTCATTCTTAAAATGTTGAATTCTCATTAGCTGTAAAACAAATTAAACAAAAGCAATTTATTATTGTCACACGATTGCAAAATGAAAAGATGATTGTTTTTAAATAGATTTCCATCATATTTTCATAGTTCGCTGCATAAATGTTTTTAAAAAGTTAAAATATTCTCACTTGATGTTAATTCACTGATCAGATCTAATTTATCTACCGCTTCATCCTGATTCTGACTGGACAGAAAGAAAGACGGTTGATTGACCTGCCATGCAGGTTTTGTCCTCTTTGATGGCAGAACTGGAAGAAATCTGATTGGTTCATATGTCCCTTTACCTCTGCTAGTCCCAATAAAGGATTGTTTCTGAAAATTATTACAAATAGGTTATAATCAGAATATGGTGAAACAGATTCTCTGTTCCCTGTTCATTCAAATGACACAAAATATGAATCTTTTAGTGAATCAATACATTCACTAACTCAGTCAATCAGCATACTTTAAAAACATGCTATTTGAGTTAGTTTTTTTAATATGTAGGCCTATTGCTATATTCTATTGTCACCAAGAAATTTGATTCTTGATAAAATACAAAATAAAGTGTACAGATAAAATATATTTATATATCACAATTCTGAGATAATACTGTTGTTGTTAACCAACAACAATTCAGTTAGAGTTATGTTCTTGATTATGAGTTCATTGATGGCTAACAAGTCCTATTCTGGTGCAAATATCCTTGGACAGTTCGAATATGGGATGACCACTGTAGATGATGTTTGGTCTACTCATGACTTTCTAGCTACTCTCCATTGTAGAGCTGCTGTACTTCTCTTTTGACAAGATGCTGCACCTTTTTTTTTACTGTAATTGCCATGTAGCTCTATTTTGTGCAAGTTCTTCCCATGTATCTTGATCTATTACAAAGGCTTTCAGTGAGGTCTTTAATAGGTCCTTGTAGCACTTCTTTTGGCCACCTTGAGAATGCATGCGCATCGACAGCACCCCATAGAGAAGTATCTTTGGTAGGCGATGATCTGGCATATGTACCAGATAACATGCCCAACAAATCTATGTCTGCATCAGAATAGTGTTAATACTAGGGATACCAGATCTGTCAAAGACAGTGGTATTCGGAATCTTGTCTTGTCATCTGATGTTCATAGTTTTTCTGTGAAAACTTCCTCACATGACGTCTATACACAGTCCATGTTTCACCAGGGTATAATAGCACTGGAAGTGCCACTGCTCTGTAAACTTTCAGCTTAGTCTCTAGGTTAATGCCATTTCTATGTCACACATTTGCGTACAATTTTCCAAAATTTCTGCTTACCTTGGTGATCTTTGTATACACTTCATCATCAGCATTGAAATTTTGTGATAAAGTTCTACCAAAGTTCTACTTTATTTACAACTACTAAATCTATTCCGGTTAAATCTATTACTAATAGATCCGGTTGTATCTATTCACTACTTTCAGTGCTACACCATTTACGTATAATAAAACACAGAATTATAACAACACAACAACCAATAATCAGAATAGACAATACCGAGATAGAATGTGTGGGTAAATTTGAATACTTAGGAGCAAACATCAACGGTATAGAAGACTGCATGGCAGACATAAGGAAGAGATTGGCAATGGCATATTGTAAAATAACATGGTTGAAAAACATGAAAAAACAACAAAATAGAAATGAAACTGCTAATGTTACAAACTTTTATTTTTCTGGTTGCAACATACGGCTGTGAAACAGTAAGCCCTAAGTAAAACAGTGGCAAAGAAGATCAACACTTTTGAGATGAAATGCTACAAAAAGATACTTAGAATATCATGGAACGAAAAAAAGAGAAACTCGGATATTATAAACACATTGAAGATTCCAGAGTGTTGGTTACTAAACACAATAGCAAATAGAAAACTACACCTGTTTGCTCATATAAAGAGTCAACTGTTTAGAAAGACAAATAATGGAGGGCAGAGCACCTGGGCGAAGGAGGACGGCAGACCAAGAAGACGATGGACTGACGACATTAAAGATAACATAAATACGTCATTGGAAAATGCAAGCCGCATTGCCCAAGACAGTGAAGAGTTCAGGGAGTTCATTGAGAAGACAATGTTCTGGAGAGAATACATCACATGACAAACAATACACAGAATACAACAAAGTACAAAGACTATTAATATAAACATAAAAATGTTACATATACATATACAGAGTGTTTGTAAAGTCTTTCCACACTTTGTATGGAGAAATAGCAGTGACTATTATTTTTATTATCATTGCTTTCATTATTTTCATTTACTTTTTATTGTTATTTCCATTTACATAGCAGTGACTATTGTAACTACATTAATGACTTTTTTTTCACTTTCTCTGGTGACATGATGTGAAGTTGTTTTTTCCAATTTTTTTTCTACTTACAAAGTGTAGTGAGACTTTACAAACACTCTGTATTATAAAACTTCCAAAAAATAATATAAGTAAGTAAATATGTTTGCATATTCTTCTTCTTCATCTTCTCATTCACAGTTTAACATATCTACAGTATCTAGTTTTCTTGATAAATTCTTCTGTGTTTGAAAGCTCTTGAGACTAACAGGAATTGAACCAGGTTCATTCTAACGGCACTGAATCACCTTGCAACTTGATTAAACAGATTTTTTCATACTTCCCCAACAGTATCTCCAAAAAAAAGATGTGATTTTGTCAGGACCTCTTTTTTGGAGATGCGATTGTCAAGCACGGAAAAATCTGTTTATTGAAGGTGCATAGAATGTTATGTTATCTTCCTCCATGGCTATAGGTGACACATAGGGCAGAAACTTCATTTCTGTCTTTGTGTTGCCAGGTCTTCAATTCTTGCGTGTTGTTTAGGTTCATTGACATGCCTTCTCTACTAATGGTTCTTCACAGAGTTTCTCTAGGTCTCCCTCTTCTTCGTACTTCCGTTGGCACCTAATATAGTGAATGATTTGGAATTCTTGGTTGCTGATCCAGCAGTCCATGGGCTCATGCCCTTTGACCCAATGCCATTGTGTGATATATGCATGTGTTTGTGAGTTGTTGTTTTGTTCCATATAATGTGTTCCGTTTATCTGGCCCTGATAGGAAATTCTTAGGCTGTTCATTCTGAGAACATGGCCAATGTAAGTCCAATGTCGTTGTTTAATGAAGGAAGATATATAGGTTTGTTTGCTTTCCTCTCTTATAGTTGTGTTAGATGTAAAATCGCTCCACTTAACATTCAGAATGGTACGTAGGCATTTGTTTTCAAAGGTGTCTAATCTCTTATCTGTGGTTTTTGTGGCTTTCCAACTTTCACATCCATATGATAGAATAGGAATGATGTTGGAGTTAAACAACCTGAGTTTTGTGGCATTTCTTAGTGTGTTTGAGGTTCAGATGTTACATAGTTTACTGAAAGCACCCGCCACATGGGCAATACAGTGTAAACTTTCTTTTGATGCGTCTCCATCCAGTGTTAGATTGGTGCCTAAATATGTAAAATTGTTGACTTTTAATAATGGAACATTTAGAGTTTTAATGTTGTCATTGGATCTCGTAAAATCTGGTATATGAGTTTTTGATGTGTTGATTTTCAGGACTATCTGATTTGAGTAGTGTTGGAGATTGTCAAGCTTAGTTTGAGCATCTGTGTGGTTTGCGCTCAAAAGGGTCAGGTCATCTGCATAGTCAAGATCTTCGAGAATGGTATTATTAATCCATTTTATTCTTGTCAGCTCATATACTGTGCTTTTTCTCATACCCAATCAATAACAATGCAGGAAAGTAAAGGAAACATCCCTGTTTAACTCCTGTAACAATTTTGAACCATTCTGACTTCTCAGTGTTTGAGTATAACAATGTGAGTTGGTCTAAAATGCCATTATAATATTTATTATTTTAGTAGGAAAACCGTATTGTTGTAGAATATTCCATAACGTAGGCTGATGAAGACTATCAAATGCTTTTTCAAAGTCAACAAAGTTGATTATGAGCAGGGATTGAAATTTGAGTGATTCTTCAATGATGATGTGAAGAGAAAATATGTTTCTTCAATGATGATGCGAAAGAGAAAATATGTTATCTGTGCAGGATCTGCCATTAGGATGGACCTAGTTCAATTCCTGTTAGTCTCAAAAACTTTTTATTTGTCCTCTTGCTTCCTACTTGAATTTACTTGCAAGCTCCTCAGTGCTCCCATACAGCTTTCTGTAAATATCTGTCTCTTTGGATCAGTGCTCCCCCCTTAACTGGTTTAATTAAATGCAGTCTTGCCGGATATGTTCTGCTGTCTGTGCTGCCTGCCCACATGAACACTGTGGTGATAGTTTAAGTCTATTTAAGTTCCTGTTTAGTCTATTGTGTCCTGTCCTCATGTGGAAATTGATAACTTTCTCAGCTCTGTCAAGATAGTGGTAGTTGTCTTTATTGATAGTAAACATTTCTAATAGCTTTAATGAGGGTCCTCTTTTCCTGGTAATACAGATTTTTTTTTTCTTTTTGTTCCTGTATTGCTTCATCTTTTGCTAGCATATCCACTTTTTCATCAGTACTGAGCCTTGAGGAACTCCTCGATTGAGGAGAATGTTTTCGCTGTTGTGACTTTCCATAGTGACTCTTGCTTTCCAATTGTGTAGAAAGAATTGTATCCACTTATTCATGTTACTCTAAATCCATTTCACTGCAGCTTTACTATATCTACATCTTTCTTGATCTTGTCAAAGGCTTGAAATGCATCTTTAATGATCTGGGGTAAGAATATTATATGGTCTTCTGTGCTGCTGCACTCTCTAAATCCAACTTGTTTTGGGACCACTAGCTTCTCTGATTCTAGGTACCATTTCAACCTTCTGTTGACAATTCTTTCCATTGTCTTGCAGACACAACTAGTTTGGCTTATTTCTCTGTAGCTGTTAGGTTTCTGTTTGCCTTACTTTATGATAGGACACATGAGTGCTTCTCTTCATGACTGTGGTACATTACCTGTATCCCAACTTTAATTGTATATTTGTAGTAATTTATTAATTGTTTCATGTCCTGGCTCTTCAGCATTTCATTGGTAATTCTGTCCATTCCTGAAGATTTTCTATATTTAGTTTACTTACATATACTTTTAGTTCTTCTGACATGAATGGTTTTAGACATGACACCTGGACAGTTTTAGTGTTCTTAAAATTGTTTATTCTTGAAGAACATTTTGTTATCTGCATACATTGTTGGTAATGGTACTTTCTTTTCTATAGGATTTTGCAAGCATGACTGCAGCTTGCTTGCCAGTGTAAAGTTTACCTGTATCTTTCAGTGTAATTGTTCACTGCTGGTAGCTGATATTTGTGTTGATATCTGCCTATTACTTGCATGTCTTTTGTGAGTAGGTTTGTTCTATGTTTATAGATGTGCCAGTTTGCTTTCTTGCAGTTCTATCTTGACTTAGTTGGTCTTGTAATTATTGTTTTTTTTTCATTTGGATGATGAATGGGCGAAGATCAATGCCACCAAGTTCTTCACCTATTCTTATTTCCACAGTTAATTTCCTATTCTTAATTTCAAAATTCCAGCCAGTTCTGGAGTGCAAATTTCCATGTCCAGGGTGCAGGTGCTAAGTCACCTTCTTGAGTAGAAAGTTGATGGATCCTTTGGATTATTGAGAAGGATTATGTTGTAGTCTTCTTTCCAGCTTTCTATCTCTACTTCCCTTCTTTCTAAATTATTGTGTCCCCAGCTTTGAGAGTGGCTATTAAAATCTCCCACTGTTAGAAAGTGTTCATTGGGGATGTTAATACTGGCCATGTGATTAATTTAATAGGATATCATTTAGGCAGTAGTAGTTTAGTAGGTGGAGTTCAAGGGTGTTGCTCTTTATGTTAATATCTGGTATCCTTGAGCGTCCTTGTGTGTTTTGGTTTCTATGACATTAGTATTATTCTTGATCAGTGTTAGTATGCAGCCTTTCCTCAATCTCTCCTGTGAATTCTGAAACATTGGTACCCATGTATCTTGGAGGGTTTTTTTTCATTGAGGTGGGTTTCCTGTTTGCAGCAGATACCAATCTCTTTATGGTGGAAGGTGTTTTCAAGTTATGTTTCTTTTTTTGTTAACTCCCTCTGAATTCCAGCGCATGATGTTTATAAGGGTTGTCATCCTGTCTGCTTGGCCAGTCACGTTTCTCTTCTGGCTCCACAATGTAGATTAGAGTGATCTCCAGAATCTGTGGGGTGGATTCTGTCGAGATTCAGAATCCGGCATTGCTCCTGCCTGGGGGAATTTCAGAAGGTTAGAACCATGATGAGTTTTTAATTTTGTCCTGCACTAAATGGGTGGGTTGCATAATACCATGGTTGCTGGTGTGTATCTCAGCGTGGTATCTCCGAATTGAGCATCCAAATTTATTACTATTTCTTAATAATTTTAATTCTATAATTTGACCTTAGGCCCTACATAAAATGAAGTAGGACATACTTTAGATTACTATTTGACTATTATTTACACTATTTTACTAGTTAATGTTGATATACAAATATTAATTTAACAAAGACAACAAATACGCATAGACTGTCATTTGTGATATTTCAACTGAAGACATTTTGACAATTAAATCTAAAATTACAAACAGAAACGTTTAAATTTATCAAGATCAAGAAATATGCCTATATTTTGATTTTAAATACTAGCCGTACTCATTAACTTGATCTTATTATAACTATCTGGTTATCGCTATACAGTAATAATTGTAATACTAAATACTACTAATACTAAAATTATTGAGTGTGATATCTTATTAATTAATAATTGTTTACGTCTACGATCAGATAGGCCTAATGTAAAATGATAAATGATTAGTCATATCGACAGTCGATGGACAATGTTGACTTTGTCAGTCTAAGAGAGATGTTTCTTAACAATGTATATAATTCACTTCAAATGAAACATAAATAGCTCTTTGCTATAGTAAAATTACTTACAGGCTCATACTCCATTGCTGTGTCTTGGCAAAATAAGTATTCATTAGTTTGATCTGCACAAATTCATGTTACAATTATTCGAATTTTGAACTCAGCTGGAGCTCGGTTATCGACCTAAAATAAACAATATGGCTGTTCGTTTCCCGTTGCTAGGTGCACATTACGCTCCACACCAGTATCGATTTGGTTTTTAATTTTCATCAATAACACTATCTAAATTTCAAAACATTTTATCATTTAATTAACTCAAATAACTTTTAGGGACATTAAATTGTATTTTAGTCTCGAAGCAGTATTCTAAAATATTAAATAGTATTTCAGAAATTTAAATTCATTAAATATTTTTTTTAAACCGCGCATGCGCGTAATTACATCAGCAATTTATGTCACCAACAGGGCCGTCTTCGCAACGAATTTTCAGCTGTTATAGGCTAGACCTTCAAAATGCTATTTTTCTCTTGCTTTGGTAGTGCATTCTGCTAGACTGTCCATCTGATGATGTTTCTCACCCACTTGTATCTCTGCCTACCTCTTGTCTGTCCCTTTCGACTATACTCTCTAGTAAGTTATTCCAAGCAGTGTTTTCATATGAAGTGTTAGAACATCTATGTTCGTTGTCTTCACTTCTCGTGAAGTTCTCCCTATTCTTCTATATATCCACATCATCTCAAAGGCATCAATTCTATAATCTAGCTGCTTGTTCATTGTCCATGTTTCTGTGCCATAGGCCTACATTGCAGGGAAAAGTACCTAATTATTACTTGCAACCCCCCCCCCTCTCAGGGGAAGGAGGGTGTTCTCCCACCTAAGTACTGCCGGGGACATAATATCTGTTCGTCACAATGGACATCGCAATATCTGTGGGCTAAATTGAGATTCACCCGTCTATCGTGGTGCATTTGACCTTTATGGCGAATTTCTTTGGCAGACGACACAGTTACCAATGAAAATAACGGGAAAAGTCAAATATGTCATTTGATGGATGAATCCTGATCAACCAGCAAGATTATAAATGACGAAATACAATGTGAAATTGCGTAGTGTCTGTCAAATGTGAGATCAGATATTTCAAAACGGAAGAACTTTGTTATTACTTGTACCCGATAAAATGGCAGATCCGCCGCAAATCTAGATCAAGATAATCCGTCATTGGTATCAGTATCAAATTATTTCTAGACACTATTCATTCATTCAATTTCCTTTAGCGTTGAAGTTAGCGCATAGGGCAGAGCTCTCCAATTGTCTGTTCAAAGCTATTCTGTATAATTCATATAGGCTCTATATAGGCCTATACATACATGTCCAATAGAAATATAGCTAATGTATATGTTGTTCACTATAAATGTTCTTGGACATTTCGGACATGGAATGACGACTGTTGGCGGATTGTGCTCTATCCGTGAAAATGGTTTGCACTGGGGATTTTGATGGATGAAGGAGCTGAAATATAACGAATGTGTAACGTGTTCAAATCAACAGGAATCTCTTCGTGTAAGCGAGAGAAGTGTGTTCACGTTTACAAGTTTGAATAAACACGCTTGGTATCACTAAGTGCAGTCAAGTGTGAAGTCTTAAATCTATTTATACATAGATCAGTGGTCAAATTGTATTTTCTTTAATTTATTTATTAATTCACAACATTACGTGATTGCCAGGGGGATCGTCCAATGAGTAAAGTAAATTTCCAAAACAGCTGTCCTGTGTTCTGTGATACAATTAAAAAGAAAGTTGAGAATGTATTTCTAGTGAAAAATCTGAAAGTAATGGTTGTTAAATAAACTTTAATTTCCAATATAAACCGCCCTTGTGTTACGGGACCTGAAAGAGGAGCCTGGGATAGCTACACGGTTAACTGTCAAACATTTTTTTAAAGCGGAAACTAAGAGGATTTGAGGTGGAGTTCGTACAGGCTAAAGAGGTTGGAGGGTTGTGGGTATTCAACTCCCCGCCCCTTAGAAAATTGGAGCATGACTTTTAGTTCAGGAACTTGGCCAAAAAATTGGTAAAAAGACTTCCGCCGCCCCCCTCCCCAATTCTAGCGATTTTCACAAACAGTTCATTAGCTTTTGCATCAAGAACATCTCATACACGACAACATACGAATGATCTTTGTTTTTAGGAAAGCACTTCCCTTCTTTATAACATATATAAGGCACTGGTCTCAACGTATATAATGTCAAATTGACCAATAAGCTATGCTGAAGTCGAATAATTCAGTTAAGCTGTAAATCATGACACGGCTACTTCATGGGCTATATCCTGCCGATCTGCAGGAGCTTGAGAATGGAAACAGAAGATGAAACAAGAAGTTGAAAGGACTTTACACTAGAAGGTATCAATCTTGGTGAAGAATTTATATATTCAATACCATATTTGCACTCGATAGAGATTTCTGGGATAGACATAGTGTGTATGCGAGGTCACGGGACTTATCTCCGAACATGTTGATGACACGGGTGTTGTGAGACACAGATGGGTCGGTCATCCGCCATCAGTGGTTCGCATGGACTTTTACCACCAACTCACGTGGAAGCAAAGTTCACGAAGCAAGTGGAGCCTTCATCAAACAACAAGCAGTATAACTATGTGTGTGTTTTTTTGTAACACAGGCACTAAACTTGCTGGAGGCCTGTTTCCGCTGATATCAACATACCTAAACTTAAATATTTTAATCCCTTATCGACAAATAAACTAAGGAGACACTTATTAGTACTCTGTAAATGTCACGTGAGTGCGTCTACTGTGTACATCGTTATTTACACTTTTTTCAAGCATATTATTTTATATTTCGTGGTGGGGGGGGGGGGGGGGGGGGGAGTTATTGTGAGAACAAAATATACGATTGAACGTGTTTAAGTCTTACCTATTTATTCTAGATTCATAATCAGAGTCGGTACGTATTTTGTAAATGTGACAATTCCCTTTAAACACGGCAGAAATATAAAGTGACATTAAGCTATTAATTTAAGATGGGGTGCCGTCTTTGCACGGCAGGTCAGTAACATTCTCCATTTACCGCGTAGCCTAATAGACAACTAAATCTCAAGTACAAATTATTTTTTTTCGAAGTGTCCCCCTAAACAATGAAATTCCCCACCACTTTCCACCTGTGGGGTGTGTGCCACAACACCGGGTTATAAGCTTATAGTATGGTGTCATAGCAGGGAAAGGAACATGAGGTAAATGGGGACTGCTGCTGACCTTTCGTGCGAAGACGGTATCTCATCTTAAATGAATAGCCTATTTTAATGTTACAACTTCTGTCATGTTTACGGGGAAATGTTATTTTCTTTTATTTTTAAAGTATGTGCGAACCCTAATGAAGAATCTCTAATATATAGGTCAGACTTAGGCCTGTTCAATCGTCTCATTTTATCCTCACGGTAAACCCCACCCCTCCCCCCACCAACACACAAAAAAACAACCGAAAAATACAGGAATACTCAAAAACGTGTAATAACAATGTACACAGGAGACACATTCACGTGACATTTACAGTGCATGAATAAATGTCTCCTTAGTTGATGATTGGTCGATAAGGGGTTAAAACCTTTTGGTATGTTGATATCATGGACTGCCAGAAAAACTAATGTGGAAGTGTTGAAGGAGTCAAGTACGAAACGGACTTCAATCAATTATATAAGAAAAAGACAAATCTTCATATTTTTGGCCTCTTCATGAGACAAAGAGGTTTGGAGAACATAGTCACAACAGGCAAGATTGAAGGCAACAGAGACAGAGGGCGACAATGTGAGTAAACATTAGACAGTTTGATAACCTGGCATGACAGGGAAACAACAGTGAACTTGATACATAATACTGGAGACAGAGAGCAATGATCGCCTACGCCAGCCGGCATGGCACCTGATGATGATGTCTTGGCGGAAATAGGCTTCAATTTCTAGCAAGTGTACTTGCGTTACAGCAAACACACACATCGTTAGAATGCTTGTTGCTTGGTGAAGGCTCCACTGGCTTCGTGAACTGTTCTTCCACGTGATCTGGTGGTAAAATTCCATGCGAACCACCGATTGTGGATTATTTTGATCATCTGTGTATCACAACATCCGTGTCATAAAAATGTTCGGAGATGAACTCCGTGAATACAGCATTCATTCACATTCATATGGTTATCAATGAACTCTCTAGTGATTAAAGATAGCCTTGAAAAGATAATCCATTCTTCACCAAGATCAATGCATTCTGGTGCACACATCTGTTCAAGATCAATGCCTTCTGGTACACATATATATTCAAGATCAATGCCTTCTGGTGCACACATATATTCAAGATCAATGCCTTCTGGTGCACATATCTGTTTACGATTGATGCCTTCTGGTGTAAACATCCTTTCACCTTCTTGTTTTATCTTCTGTGTCCATTCCCAAGCTCCTGCAGATCAGCATAAAAGTTGTGCCATAATTGACAGCTTAACTGACAAATCGAACTTCAGCATAGCCTCTAGGTCAATTTGACACTGTGGGGTGATACCAGTGTCATAAATATGTTACAAAGTAGGGGGAGGGGTAATTCCCTTAAAAAAGGTCATTCGTGTGTTTTCGTGTATCAGATCTTCTTGATGTGAACTGTGATGTTGTTTTTAGTGAAAATCTCTAGGGGAGGATCTTTTTACCCACATTTTGGCCAAATTTCTAATACTAAAAGTCATAGGCCTATTCCAGTTTGCTAAAAGTGTGGGAAGTTGAATACCTCAACCCTTCAATCTCCTTATCTACGTGCCTTTATGGGACAACAAACTCCACCTCAAATTCCTCTTAGTTGCTGCTTACGATATGCTTGACAAGTAACAGTTTAGCTATTCCATGCTCCCCTTTCAGACCCGCCAACCAAGGACGATGTCTATTGGAAATTAAGTTTATCTATCACTACGTTCCGATTTTTTATATTTTTTTTACTAGAAACAGATTATTGAAGAGTTTCTTTCTTTTTAATTATATCAAAGAACATATGTAAGCTGTGTTAATTTATTTACTGGATGATCTCCGCGACAGAAGATCCATGGCAATCACATAATGCTGTGAATTAAAACGTCCACAGAAAATACCTTATGACCACTGATCTATGTATAAATAAATTAATCTTCACGCTCTACCGTATTTATTGTTACCAAGTGTGTTTATTCGTTTGAACGAAGCGAGACCAAGTGTGTTGATTCGAACACGTAACAGATTCGTTATATTTGTAAACTGTTATAGAAACTGGGACATAAGCAAAACAGGGCGAGATATAAGTCAGCGTTATAAAACCAAGACAATCTGTCAGACCTGGACACATCTTTGCACTCAATACATACAATTACAATACATATGTTCCATTAACATAAACAAATGTATATTTCCACAATTTTAGTAAGCAATGTTTATCAAGTCAAGATATCTTGAGTTTACATTTTTTTAAACTCAGTTGACACAGGTGGATGTCGTTATATTGTGAAATTGCGTTATTGTTGAAAGTAAATTTTCTCTTAAAAATGAAGTTTTTAAAACTCACAAATTGCAATTCCATTTTTTTCCTCGTGAATACTAAATTAATTTTCTTGTGTTAACGAAATTATAATTAGATGATTAAGATCTTTTAATTTACGAATTAAGAACTATGCCCATGAAAACTGTAAGACTACATTTGTATTTTGATACTTTGTATCAAAATACTTTATGTATTATTTCCAATAAATAACAGTATCCAAATGTTAAATCAAAAATACGTTCAAGTGTAAGGGAGGTAACCGTGTAAATACAAATAATACTAAAATTTAGATAATTCCATGACAAAAAAGTCGAGTGAAGCACTTTCTAAGCAGCTCTCCTATACCTCCGTAATCCTCTTTCGAGGCGGTATGACATAGCAGGCGCCGACATTCGAAAGCCACTCGGACGCTGAGTATAGCTCACCACTCAGCTGAGCACGTTTATGCTGTTAACATTCCGTACGACCGAAAACTTCACCCCGGTGACTTCGTCCTGTATTAACATGTCATATGGGGAGGAACCAGCCTAGATCCCAAGCGGTACTGTGACGAGCGAGCTGACTCGACACTGGCTGAACCTTGACCCCGCGGTGGAGTCTAAGACATGCGAACGGACTACTGACACTAGTTCCCATACAAAGTCAAGAGCCAACTTTTGTAAAGTTCCGCGGGGAACTTGAACCTTATACGGACATTATCCCTTAACATCCAAAAGTTTATGTGCCACACTTTTGTTCACCATGTCAACAGTTAGGGAAGAATGTCGTGCATATTGCTTTCAAAAAAACGTTTTTATAAATAGTAGAACGGGGAAGAGTTACATAGAATCACTCAAAATAAATGAGAGTTTATTTAAATTATATTACCACATGATCAGATCAAAATATTTGTGTTCTTATGATTTATTAATATATTTGCACATATTAATACATTTCACATGTATTACATCCCCTTATCTGATAGTATCTGCGGGGTTATGACCCTTAATGAATAATGGAAATGTCCACTCTCTATAGCCCTGCTATCCTAGACAGAGCCTCAAAATATATTTCACACAATTATTTTTCCATACAGAGCCTCAGTTTTTATCCTATTTTTGCATTGCAATCACGTTTTTATCTTTTTAAAACGTCAAGTTCCAAAAAGAGTCATGTTTTTATGTTGTGAGTTTAATTCAAGTACAATTAGTTTTCCCAAAAACAAAACACTTGACATTTGTTTGGACAATCATTCAATCATGACTATTACATTTTTGTTTGTAAACGTTTTATGAGATTGTCTTTTGCTAGGTCATATCGACTTACTGTACCGTGTCTCTCGTCAAATACAGTCACGTGAACTCATTCTTCTAAATGACTTTACTTGACGTTGATTTGTCATTGGCTGTCGACACAATGTATACAAAAGTGACCAATGAAAATTACTGTAATGGTTAAATAATGTGACTTCAGGTGGATTATTTTCAAATAGTCCACACAACTAATTGAGAGACAAGATTATACAGTGTAGTAAACAATTTGTAATGGGGAATTTTTGATACCACACTGGTATATTCCGGTGATTTCTATTTGTACTGTGTCGTTCATCAGACAAGGGTTACATGAGATCTTTTGCATTCTTTATCTTTATAATAACTAATGAAACCAGTATTCTGGTTTTCACACTTTTCTTTTAATAATATATGATATGCAAGTTGTTTGGGAAAATTAGCAGTATATTGCCCTGAATGATTGATGCACAAAATAACCATCTTTTAATACGTATTGTGTTTAGGCAAGTGCTACCAACTCGTTCCGTCAAAAGCACTAGACAACACAAATTGTTTTTTAAAAAGTCACACACCATTAGTTTTTTTAAAAGCCTCGAGAGGGGAATAAAGTATAGCAATACTGTTTGCCTTCCATGTATGTTTTAAGAAGCGACTAGGGAGGTTATATGGTGGAATTGGTTGCCCCATCCTATATAAAGTCAAAATGATTAAGTGTCATTCTAAAGTCGAATGTGATTGGTAAAAAGCGAAGATCTCGCATCATGAGATCCATGACAAAACGCATTACGAACTACATCCTGCTAATCTGCAGGAGTTTGAGAACAAACGCAGAAATTCAATTATCCAGAGTGAGAACTAAGATAGAAAGCATCTATGTCTTGTTGACTAGATCTCAATGTCCCTTTTATCTCCTGTTACCAGGATTGATCACATCGTCCGTGATTCACTTGTGCTTCACTTCTTTCTCTCCCACTTTCATTCTCCCTTGTCTCCCATTTCGTCATATGTGTGTTTCTATTCACTGTTAGTCAGCTATCGCTTGTCCTGATGATGGTTTCTTATTCAAAACGTCGTATGTCTATGCGTCTATTTGCTAGTATGTCGTGTGTATACATATTGACAACATTTGTATCTAAATCTGTTTTTCCTTATATTGCACTGTGTTGCCCCAGCCCTCGTATTTCCAGCCGATGTGTTGTTCCAAGCACTAGAGATTAATTCCTACAGACCAGAAAAAAGCTTGTGTCATCTTTCCTCAAGGATTACTACTATCGTATATCTTATGCGTCGCATAATTCTTTTCTCCTTCTTCCTCGTTTTCCAGCAGGTCAGATGCTGATATGGATTCCATCAAAGAACTGTTCTGTAGTTAGCAGCTCCAGTGCAGTAGTTAGACAGTGCAGTAGCGCTTTCCGACAGAGCTGTTTCAGATAGCCATCGTTTTCCCCTTGTGCTGTGATATAGTGGGCAGTTTTGTAAAAGAATAGAAGTATTCAAAAACATATTTTTGTGTCACAGATCTGGAATAATCTGCGCCATAGTTTCATTTTTTTTGTGCAATTATCCCCCTCCCTTCAAATATATAGCCCCAAACGTGAACCTAATTACATTTTGAGAACCACTGAACTTTATCTGCTTCTTATTTTTATGCGTTCGTCCTCAAGCTCCTGTATGTTATCAGGATGTAATCCGGAGAATGGAATGTGGTATGTCATAATTTACATCATGGTTGAGATATCTGCGCCTTTCGATCAAACACACCCAACTTCAGCATGACTTCTGGATAACACGATCCTCTATTGAATAGGAGAGCCAACTCAACCACCCAAAACCTTCTGAGTCACATTTTACGATGTGCATGGTAGGCAACAATAACAGTACCACTAACTTTGCTTGATTTTCCACACAACATTGGCACCACTGATCTAAACCACATTGCACAGTCCACACCACGCATTGTTTGTGTTTGGTTTTTCTTAATGTTGACATCTTAAGAGCAATCTTACTTTCGTGAACTGTGCTCACGAGATAGAAATAGGGCTCTGTTTACTGGAAGAAAACTTGACTATTGTGTCTTAGATAGTCACACTGACTAAACATAATGCTTCATTAATAAAATATAATTTAGTCACAGTAAACAGAGAACTTCCCACTTTATAGAAGTCCACTTTATAGAAGGTGGTTTTACGTTTGCAATGAAGGGGAGATAATATACACAGTTGTCAACAGATTTGTTTTAATTAATTATTGTGTCAAAACAAAGTTGAGAAATCTACTCCTGATGTACTTTCACTTTAAACCTGCATTTATCAATTAGCGTGTTCTTTTTTGTAATTGTATGCATCTGTCTAAAATATTTAAACAAAATATATTATGAAACGCTCACACTTAGGCTGACACATTGTTTCCTATATACAAAAACGAGAAATATGGATGAGATCCCCTTGTTCTATCAATTTAAAAAGATCATAGGGTTACTGTTTCATTGTTACTGTTACTCTCACTGTAATTACTGTTGCTCATTGGAGCACCTGCCATCTGATGTTAAAATGGTGCCAAGATACTTGACTTTATCCCCATGATTTAATGTTGAATCATAGTTAATAATGATGCAATGTGGCGGTATTTCTTGAAACAGCAATTACTTCTGGTTTCTTCTGGATTAGACTGAGAGCTGTGTTTCACTTTTTTTACAACCATGTCTAACAAGGTTTAAATTCCCTGTTCTCTCCCTGCAATCAGAACTGTATCGTCATCATATCTTAGATTATTCAGATTTTGTTTACCTCCAACTGCTATTCCTAGCATGATTTCTACGTCTCACATAATATCCTCTGTATACAAAAGAAAAGATCTGGTGACATTACACATTCTTGTCTGATGCTCATCTCTATCTTTTGAAATTCTTCTACATTACCGTCAACTTTCAATACAGCTGTTTGTTTCCAATACATGCTTCTTACTATATTGAGATCTTTTCCATCCACATAGTTGTCATCATATTTTTACATACAGTCATATGTAGTAGAATTTATATGCGTATTATATAGAACTTCTGATAAATGAAACAACAGAGAATGAACACAATAAAAACAAACTCAAAAACTGCTATTCGCTGACGATAAAAACATCATATATGATGACGAAGAAAAACTGCAAACTCACATCAACTCACAATGAAGAATATGCAATAAATACAACAAGTGGATCAACAGACAAAAGGTAGAAACTTGGCTAATAACGAGATCAACAGATCATTTAAACATCCAAATAGAGAACACAAAAATAATACAAGTCAAAGAGTTCAAGTACCCACGAAGTATCTTCACAGAAGACGGACGAGTCAATTGAGAGATAGAAATAAGATGTCAAAATGCAAATGTGATATACCAGATGCCACTTTTGCTATAGCACCCAAAAAACTACACGGAAGTAAAGAAACACATGAGCATCTTTGTGTCAACACTATGCTACACTATGCAAGACTTGGCAACTATAAAAAAAATAACTACACATAAGTAAGATCATCTTTGTGCTAACACTATGCTACCAATGTCAGACTTGGCAACTAACACCTACACATAAGTAAGATCATCTTTGTGCCAACACTATGCTACCAATGTCAGACTTGGCAACTAACACCTACACATAAGAGAAAGATCGAAACTTGCGAAATGTCTAAGTATATATATATATATATATATATATACAGTGCTTTTTTCTAGGAAAAATGTGGGTATTCGGCGTTTACAGAAGCGGATGATCAATACTTTAACATGAATGGTCACCAGCTCCCCCCCCCCCCCCATTTGGCCGTCATACTTTGCACATAGGGAGTTTTTAAAAAAAACAACCCCAAGCTTATGTATGAAACATTTTGAACAATCAAATAGTTTTCTTATAGTTCTACTGTCATAATAGAAAACGGGCGGCGGTGTGGTTTGTTGTGTATTCTCTGTAGCGTTAATTATGAGGTTACGTTATTCAATCATTTCATGTGTTGACAGTGTCTGAAGGAGGAGCGAAGGATATTAACACTCTGATCTGCCATCCATGTCATAAGAGACTACTAATAGGTTTGAAGTTAGTGTGAGAACGAACAACAAATAGAACTACTCAAACCTTCCCATAAATATATGGGCCTCTCAACCTCCAACCATACCTACAGACACACATACATGCATTGATACCGACATACATGCACTAATATAATGCTTACTTTAACCAGGTTTATAATAAAAACCATAATCTATCCATGCATTTAGAAAGTTCAATATTTCTATTTATTTCCTTGCTATTTTAATCTGTTGCTGCCTGGCACCCAAAAAGCCGTCGTTGTTTTAGTGAAGCCTCCGTGCTGTCATGAAAGGAAACAGGACATTAGTTGGTCATCTTTTTTTATCTCTATTGTAAATAGGAATTCCTTAGAAAATTATAGACTTCAGTTTGGACGGTTTCCTTATAGTAGGCCTACTGTCCGGGATATGATCGCCTATCTACAAACAACTGTATAGTGCGCTTAAATGCTTTATTGGCACCATTTGAATTTATGTTTCGTACAGTATTTATCACGCATTTATGTAACAATTTTATATAAGCTGTCGTCATTCATATCTTCGCCACCTGTAGATTGATACGAAGTTTCCGGTGTCCAGATGTTTAATGCTCTAAATAGCAGTCGTGAATATTCGGGCGGACTCGTTGAAATGTTCGACTACTTCCGGCTGAATCCGGGTATACTCGCAAACGAAATATTTTGTAATAGGCCTCGAAAACTACAAACGAAATATCAAACGTATTCTTTGTCTTGTTCGCACATATGCAGAATAATAATATTTGGTGCAGTTCACTCAGGTAAGAAGGAGAAAATATAGTCAATCAAACATTTGATGGAATGATTATATGTATAGTTTGGGTTAGTTATTAGTGAATATGTGATAATAATAAAACAGTTGTGTCCCCCAGTCAGTGTCTCACTGTCTGTTCTACTCATTTGGAAACACAATCACATCCCCCTAAAACAACACTACACAGGTTGATTAGATGGACTATCAGAATATCTGTTAGCTGCGATCAAGTACGGTTATTTTAAAGTTAACTATTTAGCACCACAACAGATCATTTTGAACCACCAAAAATGTGTAGTCCTACCACCTAGTACCTACTACTGTAGTCAGTACCAGACAACTAATTCTCAGATCCCTAGCTAGTGGGTAGTGGTAGTTAAGTGATTTGCTGGGAAGTCTGCCTGCGAAATCTTCATCTGAGAGGCAGGACGACACGAAATGATAGATTTCACAGATGTTGGAATTAACAAGAAATAATTTAGGATTAAGTTTTTATAGATTGTCAGTAAAAAAAAAAAGTATGCCTAAGCCTAATTGTTAGTTGTTTGACAGATAAATGTTTATGTGACTAGGACTAGAGTCTAGTCTAGACCCATATCCTACTTAGTTTTTTACTAGGCCTAAATCTCCTTAACTTTCTCTTAGTAGTCTTAGCTAAGCGATTATTAGCGATGATTAAGTCTTCACTGTGCTATATTTTTTGTTTACGTATTGCAAACAAATGACTGCGATGAGAGTTAGCAACACTGTAGGTAGATTTCAAAAGATAGAAATGGATGTCAGGCAAGGTTGTGTAATGTCACCGGACCTTTTCTCTCTGTATACAGAATACATTATGCGAAATATAGAAGATATGCTAGGAATAAACGTGGGAGGATACAATATAAATAACTTGAGATATGCTGATGAAACAGTACTGATCGCAGGAAGCGAACAAGAACTACAGGCCCTGTTAGATAAAGTGGTGAAAGAAAGTGAAAACAAAGGCCTCAGTTTAAACAAGAAGAAAGCATAAATAATGGTTGTATCAAAGAGACTTAACCACCAAGATGCAACATAATAATTAATAACACAAAATTAGCACACATTGAAAAAGTGAAATATCTTGGCACCCTGTTAACATCAGAAGGTAGGTGTGATAAAAATACAGATAAGTTCTCCACTGTGCTATAAATAGCCCAATGTTGACAATTTTAACGATCCAACGTCATGGATTCCCATGTAACACCAATCAAAATAATGGCTGCCGCGACGTCACATCTGACAATCACACAGTCCAACATTGACACAGACGAACATATGCATAATCTGTTTGTTTTCCAACGTACACATTTTTTTTACAATTTCCTATTATTTGTGGTGAGCAATCAGTATTTCTGCCCGCTACACATGGAGCAAGGTGTGCGCACACATTAGAAATATTATTTCGAATCCTGACCGTACTCTAAGTACTTACCCGTAAGCTTGCCAAATCACACAACAAAGGTCAGGTAACACCTCGAAACTAGAGCAAAGGTCACAGTGGAGAACTATATTTTACTTGAGCCGGTAGATGCTCAAGTGAGATAAAGAGCCGAACAGTACAAGCCAAATCAGCATTCAAAAAAATTAGAACCATTTTTTGCAATGGAAGTCTATCAATGCAGACCGAATTCGAGTGCTGAGATGTTATATAGAACCAATTCTTTTTTATGGATGTGAAGAATGGACTGAACAAGAAAAAAACAAGAAAATTCAAAGCGAATTAGAGGCTACAGAAATGTGGTTTCTGAGAAGAATGATTAAAATACCATGGACAGCCAAGAAAACTAATGCAGAGGTTCTCATTGATGCTGGCGTAAAAAGATCAATCATATCAAACATTAGGGCAGACAGTCAAGGTTTCTAGGGCATGTGCTGAGAAGAACACAGCTTGAACACATAATAACCACTGGAAAGATGTAAGGGAGAAGAGATAGGGGACGACAAAGAGAAAAGTTACTAGATGGGCTTGTATCGTGGCACGGTAGAAGCTCACACCAACCGAGCTTATTGACAACACAAGAGACAGAGAGTCGTGGAGAAACATGATCGCCTACACCAGTCAGCATGACACTTGATTGACTACATTTTTAACTAGCTCACATCATAGAAATCCCTGGAACGTCAGTACACAGTAGGGTTGAGAAACTGTAACAATGTGGATAAAACCAATCACTCACCTTATTCAGCATTCTCTGCGGGATACACTTTTTTAAATTCCAGAAATTAATTCCATGAATATTCCCGCTATTCTTTAAACTACTATTTTACCATGTTGTTCGTCCATCACAAGTGATGATGACCATTTGTTACATCCACTTTTGAAAATTCAATTTTAGTTATGTCCTTGATTATGAGTTCGTAGATGGCTAATGAGCCCTATTCGAGCTGTAAATGTCATTGGACAGTTTGGACATGGAATAACGACTGTAGACGGATCTTGGTCTATCCGTGACTTTCTAGCTGCTCTCCGCTGTTCAGCTGCTGCATTTCTCTTCTTTTCACAAGATGATGCGCTCTTTTTTATTTTAGAACGCCATGTAGATCTATTTTGTGCAAGTTCTTCCCATGTATCGTGGTCTATTTCAAAGGCTTTCAGTGAGTCCTTAACGAGTCCTTGTAGCGCTTCCTTTGGCCACCTTGAGATCGTATACCCTTCTCTAGCTCACATAGAGAAATATCTTTGGCAGACGATGGTCTGGCATACGCACCAAATGACCTGCCCAATGAATCTGTGTCTGCATCAGGATCGTGTCAATGCTTGGGATACCAGCTCTATCAAGGACAGTGGTATCTGGAATCTTGTCTTGCCATCTGATGTTCATAACTTTTCTGAGACAATTTGTATGAAAATGATTGAGTTTTTTCACATGACGACTATACACAGCCCATGTTTCACTAGCGTATAGCAGCACTGGAAGTACCACTGCTCTGTAAACTTTCAGCTTAGTCTGAAGGTTAATGCCATTTCTACGCCAAACATTTGCGTAGAATCTGCCGAAAGTACTGCTTGCTTTGGCGATCCTTGTATACACTTCATCATCAACGTTGGCATTTTGTGATAACGTACTGCCTAGATATGTGAATCTATTCACAACTTTCAGTGCTACACCATTTACCTTTTTCGTGAATGTGAAAATGACTTGCACTGGGGTAATTACCATAATTCTAAATTTCTAAATTTATAATTTCTAAATTCTATAATAATTTTTAAATTTATAATTTCTAAATTCATAATTCTAAATTAATTACCATAATTCGAAATACTAAACACTGATTCTAATCCTTAACCCTAAACACTAATTATAATGCAATCGTTTTCAATTAATAATATGTCAATCAACATCACACGCTTTCTTCTCCATATATGAATTTATAACGAAAGTGCGGTCACATCTAACATGTGCCATAACGGTTCTTTCCTCTGCTAATGTATACCGCTGCGCATGTCATGGTTTATCTTTCCTGGGCATATCTTCTCGCTATTGTATATAATAATAATTTACCTTAATTCTAAATACTAGAAACTGATTCTAATCCTTAATCCTACCCTTAACCTCAAACCCTAATTCTACTGCAATCATTTTCAATAAATATTACTTAATTTTAAATACTAATTATATTTCAAATTAAATCATACAACAATAGCCCTGTGCATGTCAATCACAATAGAAAGGTTAGGAAATACCTTGAAACTAGAACAAAGGTCACAGCAAAGACTTATACTTTACTTGCGCCCAATAAAGCTGTAACCTTCATGTCATAGGGGTACCACATTGGAAGCTTCAGTACACAGAGTCCTCTAGCTATCTCTGCTTTCAACGAAGCTGATGAGTGAGGAAAAATCTTGCCCTGTCCACTCTTTGATTAAGGGTAGCTGGGGGTAAAGTCATACATTTTTCTTGTTTTTGCGATTTCCGACAACTAGACTTAATAATAAGAGTTAAAGCTGCCATCAGTGTATAGCGTATGATACGCCATATCCATCCATCTTACATTACTGATGGTATTGAAAACATACGATTACGTGGAGACATTAAAATTAGAATTTATGAACATCTGTAAAACATCATCTTTGACCCATTTTTTGGGGGCAAAAATAATTATGAAATCAAGGAAGAATCAACAGAAACAACAAAATAACTACGCAACAGCTGGTCAACAGATCAAATAGTTTGCACACATTAACAGACTACTACCAGACAGCATACCACAGTAAGCTATGCTACACTGATATAGAGAAGAACTTTTTAAGCTCTTTGTTTTAGCTCTTTAGAGGTCAACCTCAAAAACGATGGACCACCGAAATAAAAGAGGTGACAAATTCCACAATATACTCAGCACACACGAGAGTCGTCTCCAGAGAACTCTTCTACCCCTGACACTGAAAGGCAATAAAGGGTTTAGCGAATAGATAGATAGATTAATACTTGTGATTTCTATAACTGAATGTTTGCTACATACAATTGTATTACTTATATTAATTCTTGTGATACCATTTTCTTCTAGACTGCTCATAAGTCGGCCACAAGCCAACTGCATGGATAGTAATATATGAATTAGATATGGGAAGTTCTTCATCTAAGTTTCGCAAACACCTACAAGCAGGAGATGAAGTTCAGGCACTCCAGCTATACCGCAGCAACAGTGAGCTGCGTAAAGCATTGGATCCAAACTGTTCTTATGGAGATTCTCATCAACATGAAACACCACTCCATCTAGCAGCAAAGCATGGAATGCAGATTTTACTTGGGTAAAAATTATATTTGACTTTTTAAAAAGAGATAGTGTCATTGTTAATTTTTCACTCCAACAGGATAGTAGGGCTTATATTAAAGTTGTTTTTTTGCAGGGTACTTCCTCAAAAGCATTTATGTGGTTTTTATAACTATATTTTTAGTTGTCCAATTAGGTTTATATTAAACATGACATATAATACCTCGACCTGTAGTATTACTGTATGAAGACGATAGGAGACACTTACCTTACAGACAGGAGATAGTTTTACCTGTGTGTTGCTGAGGCCTTAAATGGGATTAATGAGGTGCAGCACTGTTTACCTTCTAGTCTATGCATGTTGTAAGAGGTGACTAAGGAGGTTATGGGAATGGAGTTGAATGTTCAGGCTGAAAGGTGCAGATATCACAATTAAACTGTAAACCAGAATTGCTCCCTGCTAATATGTAAGTTTGAGACAGTATGTAGAAGAAGATTGGGGGGGGGGGGGGGGATAGTTCACACATATTTTGAATGAAGCATCTATCGTATTTTCAAAATTCTTGATCAGAAACCAGCATCATGGGACATTCTGATTTATACTCCGTTCTCCATTCCAATAGACATCCAAAAGTATATAGTCCGAGTCCAATGTTGATTATGTGATCTTCATTACTTACCAGAGAGGGCACACTTCTCCCATCATCCCAGGTTATCACCATATCTGTCATTCTATGTATATGCACATTATCACCTCTAGCATTGTCTTCTACACTCTGAAGTAAATCAATGACTGCCCTTATTAGGTTGGCCCATTCTTAAATATTGTGCCATCAATCACAGTATTGCCAACCAATGAGTCTGCTCTTTCATTGCTTTTGATCCCCACATGACCAGGGCAGTATATCTATGTAATACTTTGGACAACCGAGTTGTTAGGTAACATGAGCCAGTCCATTCTTAGCATGAACCTTTCTATCTTCCGCAGTATGCTCTGGGAGTCTGAGACAGTATCACCGTATGAATTAATATTTCAGTCATCAACCACCGAAGTGCAGAACTGCTTCTGAAAGTCACTGCTTCTATTTCCATTTTCATACTTCATGTTGTAGTGGAGTATGCACATATTTTTCAAGAACATTTTTCCATTCTTTTAGGCAACAAAACTTTTCTCTTCGTCCACCGTCACCCATTCACTGACTTTTCCTACTTCTCCCATTCCACAAACTCTGAGCAATGTGTCCTCTGCTTCTGCCATCCAGACATTCAGTGTTTGATTTATTATCCCTTTGTTTCATTTAGATTTTGGTGTAAGGAGTGTGGTAATTGTTGACTATATTATGGTATGCCCTTAACAGCGCCACTTTATGAAGTACCTTAATGCTTAAAGATACCCTGTCAGCCATGAGATTCTTGTTAGTTTTTTCCAGCATCTATTTTGTGTTGTAGTAAATGAAATGGTAATTGTACACTACACATTCAGGTTATTATTTAAGTGAAGATGCTGCTGGACATACATCGGCCACATACTTAGAATGAAGGAAGATATAATTCCACGACAAGCCTTTATGTGGACACCAGACGGAAAAAGAAAACAGGGAAGACCAAAAACAACACTCAGAAGAACATTTATGAATTAATTAAAATCAACAGGCATAAATGCACAAGACCTGCAATTCTTGACAACTGACCAACAGGCATGGAGAACTATGATATCCGCCCTATATGCCAAACTTGGCAAAAGAGGAACTGATTGAAAAAAAACTGCAGCTGATCGAATTAAGCAGTCACTGCAAAGTAACCATGCAGACGAGAAGGCAAATTGGTTAGCTAAGAAGGATGTCAATAACTTACCATTACAAGACACAAATGAACAAAGCAATTTGAAAGCCAACACCAATACAAGATTACTGCCAAATTATGAACCGACCAGAACAAGTTGTCATTCTTGACATTCAGAACAGAATGCAACCGACTTTGTAGTCACATGTATACAAAGTTCAAGATTGATAACACAGCCATGAATGCCGAACATAAACTTCAAGAATATCCAGAATATGAAATGCTGAGACAAACACACTGGCCCTGAGAAACAAAAGTGGGAGGAAAGCTCTACGAATGTATATTGGAGTTACAAAACTCAGTTAAGTTTATAGAAGAGATAATGCTTCAGATATAAGCACATTCCAAGTGAACAAAAGAAGCAAAAAGACATACATTATGAAATTTTAATTATATTATTATTTGAATACCTAGTTTTTTTTTCTCCAGGGTTTAAGCCAGAGACCTAATGATCCTAAGTATTTTTCTAACATCATGATGTTTTATATCTCCAGGGCTTAACCTTTAGTACCATATGGTCGAGATATATAAAAAAAAATGATGGTGACGGCTAACCCGGCTATCCAGTTATTTCGAACGTTGCTATGTCTGTATTTGTGTGTTCATACATAACAAGTGGTGATGACCATTTGTTACATCCACTTTTGAATATTCAGTTTGAATTATATCTGTGATTATGAGTTCGTAAATTGCCAATAAGCCCTATTCAAGCTGCAAATGTCCTGGAACAGTTCAGGTATGGAGCGACCACTGTAGAAGGATTTTGTTCTATCTGTGACTTTCTAGCTACTCTCTGCTGTTGTACTGCTGCATTTCTCATTTTTTTCTCAAGATGATGAGTCCTTTTTGACTGTAGAGCTCCAAGGCTTTCAGGGAGGTCTTTAACAAGTCCTTGTAATGCTTCTTTTGGCCACCTTGAGATTGTGTACCCTTCTCCAGCTCACTATAGAGAAATATCTTTGACAGGTGATGGTATTGCATACGTACTAAATGACCTGCCCAATAAATCTGTATCTGCATCAAAATAGTATCAATGTTAGGGATACCAGATCTGTCAAGGTCTGTGGTATCTGAAATCTTGTCCTGACACCCGATGTTCATAACATTATTTGGCTATGTGGGAATCACATGATTTTAATGTCATGTGATCGGGAATGACCTCATTGATGCTAGACCTACATCACTTCCACTCTGCCGGTCTTGTGCTGTAGTATGTTGTGGTACAAGAACTCCGATTGTAGAAACAAAAGGTCTTTTCGAATCTTCAATAACACTAAATAATGGATTTCTTCTTCCAAGAAATGCTTATTGTTTGTGACTTGGATGATGAGGAATTCTTAGGTTTTACAGATTTTGATCATGCTCCATTACCCAATATTACTGGGGACATAGATAGTAGTTCTGTTTCAAGCGTGTCAACTGACATGTCTGATTCATAGGGAGAATGTCTAGTGATTCCGAATTGAAATATCTATAGGCCTAATGTTCACCGGATAAGCATGGTAAGTGACTACATGTTTTGTTTGTTTCAATATTATGAGAACGTTTGTTTATTTATGAAATAACAAATACAATAGGTCTAGATAATTTATCAGGTGTGTCAGAGATCGACATTGAATATAATTATGTTGTATGTCTGCCTAAATCTACTATAGAATGACCAACATTGTAAAAGACATATACATATTATTTTTTTTCGCAGATGATATTATGTTAGTTTGGTTATGTAAAAACTCTAATACAATCGACTGCATATATAGAAAGACTGTGTCAAGGTTGCCCCACATGGGAAAAGTATAGACACGTCAAGAAATTTTTTTCCAAATATTTATTTACCATTTTGTTTTCAATATTCATTTTAACAACGTGGTCACACCTCTCGTAACATACATAAACAAGCAAAACTAAAACACAAATATATGTAGTATTCAATTTTTTATTTACATGTGCACAAATTATTTTAAAATCTCAAAAATAACAAAAAAGTTATTGCATTTTAAAAAAACCAATAAAAAATAATGAAAATTGTCAAGAAATAAGTCAGTGGCAGGGGATAGATTGTGTTATTTAACCTAGGGTGCTAAAGGTTAAGCCAGAGACCTAATGATCCAAAGTACTTTTCTAACATTGCAATATTTTATGTCTCTAGGATATTCCTATTTTCAAAAGGGGGAAATCCAAAGAAAACTAATGCGAGAAAAGAGACCTGTCTTCATTGTGTTTGCATAGAAACAAATTCTCAGTCAACCCATATTGGTAAACGCAGAGCTGATTGCTTGAGCTATTTGTTGAAATGGCGTGGTGCAACTTTAGCTGAGGGCCAGTTGGAGAAAGTGGATTTAGCAGCACAAGATGAAGTAAGCTATTATTTTTACAATTTCATTTTTGATGTTATTTTTACATCTTGATGTAATAAGGCCTGCCAGGTCATTGGTCAATTAACACCTTTACTAAGAAACAAAGATATTACACTAGAAACAAAGAAAGCGCTTTTCAACACCATTTTCTTAACAACATTGTGTTATCAGTATCAAACTTGGACTTTAGATTCTAGAACAATACATAAGATTAACACCACTGAAATGAAATGTGTGAGACTTATGATTGGAGTTAGCTTGAGAGACAAAATCAGGAATGAAACACTAAGGAAACAATTAGGGATCAAGTCAGCAATAGAATACATCCAGAAATAACAAGTTAAATGGTACGGCCACATAACCGGATAGAAAGAGCAAAGTATTATCCAAAAAACAATTAACAAACGATACGAAAACATTCAACCTATTGGACGCCCTCATAAAAGGTGGATAGATAGTGTATTAGAGACACTCAGAAATATAAAAGCGGAAGAGGCAAATAGAAGGGCAAAAGACCGTACACTCACTCTCCCCTCAACACCGAAAGGTACATGAAGACAGAAAGAAGAAGAAGAAGATGTTATTTTTTTTTAGCATGCATTATAAAACTCCAGTTGGATCTCATATATGTACTGGCAATGATCCCACTAAATTTTTAGCATGATATAGTCCAAAAAACAGACATGTTGTGTAATGTAAAATTATTATACCAAAAATGCCAATGTTCAGTAAGAATAACAGATGGAATGACAGAATCATTCAAAACAGTATCTTTAGTAAGACAAAATTATGTGATTTCACCTCTGAAACAAAAGAGGTGACAAACTCCACAATATACTCAGCACACAAGAGGGCCATCTCCAGAAAACTCTTCTACCTCTGATGCTGAAAGGCAACAAAGGGTTTAGCGAATAGATAGATAGACCTCCACTTTTCAACATACAATGCATAGTACATGCATATATGCAACATTGTATGTGATTTAACAACTTTCACCACTACTTTTGCAACCGAAGATCAAGATTGAAATAAAAAGACATAATATCTACAATTTTTATACCAACAACTTGCTACCAATATCAAATATGGTCTTAACAGTCTCGCATCAGAGTACCATTGTTACATGTGAAATGAAGTGTCTGAGGAAAGCTACAAAGGTTATTAATCTAGATAAAATAAATGAATACATTTGGAATAGGGTAGGGAGAATGTCCAGTATTGAGTATTTAGAAAGACAGTAAGTGAAACAGTTCGGTCATCTTATGAGAATGAAGCCAAACTAAATAAGATCATGTAATATTTTTTATTATATATTGTAATGTATATTGAACAAACAACCTTGAACAAACATGAACTCAATGCAACCAAGGCAATACGTCTGGCCCTGGATTGACAACTGAGACTCCCATACCTACACTTAACAGCAGGTGTAGATACGCCCATCCATCATTCACCTTGGGAAAGACAATAGACAATAATAATACTAAGTTTTGTAGAGTGAATGGTTATTTTCAAATGTACCTCAGTACTCATGTTGAATATTTTGGAATAACAAACATAATGAAGCTACCAGTATATGCCCTCATATATTACATATGTTTATGTGTAAGTAATTAGCTAATCTACGCAGTGATGCCACTACAAATATAATTTTTTTACTGCTTGAGTTTGATATGTGCACATTATAAATTAGTATTATGATATTAGACATGTTATGTTATGTTCCTCCAGGGCCATAGGCGGCGCATAGGGCAGAAACCATAGCCTTCCATTTCTGTCTTTGTGTTGCCAGGTCTTTCAATTGTTGCGTGTTGTTTAGGTTCATTGACATGCCTTCTCTATTAATGGTTCTTCGTAGAGTTTCTCTAGGTCTCCCTCTTCTTCTTACTCCAGGTGGCACCCAATATAGTGACTACTGGGGAATTCTTAGGCTGTTCATTCTGAGAACATGGCCGATGTAAGTCCAATGCCTTTGTCTAATGAAGGAAGATATATAGGTTTGTTTGCTTTCCTCTCTTATAGTAGTGTTAGATTTAAAGTCCCTCCACTTAACGTTCAGAATGGTACGTAGGCATTTGTTTTCAAAGGAGTCGAGTCTCTTATTTGTGGCTTTTGTGGCTTTCCAACTTTCGCACCCATATGATAGAATAGGGATGATGTTGGAGTTAAACAACTTGAGTTTTGTGGTGTTTCTTAGTGTGTTTGACGTCCAGATGTTGCGTAGTTTATTGAAAGTACCCGCTGCAAGGGCAATACAGTGTAAAATTTCTTTTGATGAGTCTCCATCCAATGCTAGATTGGTGCCTAAATATGTAAAATTGTTGACTTTTAATAATGGACTTTTTGAATTTCTATGTTGTCGTTGGATCTCGTAAAATCTAGTATATGAGTTTTTGATGTGTTGATTTTCAACCATATCTGATTTGAGTAGTGTTGGAGATTGTCAAGCTTAGATTGAGCATCTGTGTGGTTTGCGCTCAAAAGACATACATTTTTGACATATTAGACATACATTTAAAAATAAAAAATATTTGCAAAAATAACCACATTCTCAATTCTTTTACCGTTCTAAGCATATTTAGACTATATTATATGATATATATTTTTACACCACCCATTTCACCAACGTCTAGATGAGTCAAAGGGAAAATGAATCAAGTGTGGCAGATTGTGGATGACAGAGGCTAAAGTACACTGGAAAGAGTATGTGAATTAGACGAAATAGGAAAGAGCAGTGAATGGGTGGAGGTAGACATTGAGAAAAAAAATCACTGAATAAAGTAATAAAATAACTAGATAAAGTGTGTCGGAAATGGACGGGTGTCAGGGCCCAGGTTACAGTGCATGAACTTGCCCAGCTACACCGGAAACCACAAGACATAATTATATACACAGATGGCTCAGTTAATTGAAATAGAAATAAAAGGGGTTGGAGTTTTGTTGCCTACAGAAATGGCGTGAAGTTGGTTGAGAGATCTTCTGCATACTCCAATATCACATTGAGTATGGAAATGGAGAAAGAGGGAGTTACAGCAGCACTTAATTGGTTGATAACTGATACATCAACATACTTGATAATAATACTCACAGACTCTCAAAGCATGCTGCGCAGTATAGAAAGGGATGGTGTGATTTATTAAATAGCTCAATTGTCCAGAGCATTACATGGATATACTGCCCTGATCATGTCAGGGTCAGAGGAAACGAGAGAGCCGACTTATTGGCAGGCAATGCGGCAATAGAGGACACAATGTTGAAAAGAGATAAAGTAAAATTGATCAAGGCAGTAATAAATTCATTTCAAGATGAAGATGATATCAATGAGGCTGAGAACATACACATACAGAGAATGTCAGAAATGGACATGTCTAGAGGGGAGGGAAGGAAAAGTTTTTTTGTTTTTTTTAAATTTCCAGAAGACCATGCAATGAGCACCTGACTGGGACTCTTGAGTCTACATACACTAGGATGGCCGCTGAAACGGAGAACTGAGCACTTATGGAATTGTCCCACATACTGTGATGCTAGTTTCTAATCAAGAAGAATGTGTAAGCGTTATTCTTATGAAATGTTCATTTCATGAATCTCACAAATCATGGAATATCACTTGACATTGTTTGCACTTGCACAAATCGCACAATTTTGAACAATGGTTTGTAAAGCAATGCTTTCAAAGCGTAATACAGAGTCAGACATTTTGTTTACAAACTATTTTTAAATTTGGTGATGATTCATTATAAATAAATTTTTGGAAGTATTAATTGTAGCTAATTAGAGGTTGTTGGCTCTATGGCGAAGTGGTACAGAGCGCATCTGTGACGGCCAAGGTAATGAGTTCGATCCCCGCTACAGGCAATTGTGCATCCGGACCGTTAAGAAAGCAATAACAAACTACTGAACATATTTATATTGCCTAGAAAATCACCACAGCCAACAAATGCTGGGTTGATAGCTGCATCCTGAATAAGATATGCTACCAATTAAAAAAAATAGAGGTTCTGTGGTGGCGTGATACAGTGCACATTATGGTGACCAAGATATAGGGTTAGAATTCCTCTGGAGGCAATTGTGCACCTGGATTGTTTAGAAAGCAATGGTAAACTACTGATCGAACATATTTATATTGACTAGAAAATCACTACAGCCAAAAATTGCTGGCTGAGGGTTACATCCTGACTAGGATATGCTACACATTTTTTTTAACAAAGTAGAGGTTATGGTAAAATTCATTTTAGTCATTAAGAAAAAAACAATTTCTTTTTCACTTGTGGAATATCTTCCTATCATTTATAAATCATATCTCAGAAACAAATTAAGAGATTATAGAAATATGAAAGATCTATGCAGTGACCATTTGTGATGGGTAATAATGAAAATTTCTTATTGATACTGCTGTCCTGATTAATATTAGACTTTAAAACTAAGCTAAAACTTAATTATCAAAGAGGATTATAAACATCAAATATTAAAATTTTACAGTAATGCAAGCTGAAATCTAGGAAATGAAGAATGTATTGGTTTGTTGAACAAATGTGAAACTTATTCTTACTTATTGCATGTATAATAGAAATGTCAGGTGAGAATGTGTGCCCCCAATTATTTGATGTTTTACTCCTCAGAAACTGAACACAGCTTTACATTATGCAGCTGCATCAGGACTTGCACAGTGTGTAGAGGTAAAGAGTTTATTAAGCGTGTTTGATAAATAATAATATTAGATGTGTTTCATTTGAAGGTTTGAGAACCTACGTGAATGGTGTAAACACTGTCTACAGCATGAGTGCATACTTCAGAACATATCCTGGAGCAAAGGTTGCTGCAGATCCTACAAAAGGAGATGATTTGCTCACATAATGGAGTCAAGGTTCTTGGCAGATTTTTAAAGTTAAACAAAATCTCCATTAATATTCCCCACAAGTAGGCATCAAGTTGTGTGAGATCAGGGGAATGAGATGGGTATGGGAAGTCAGTACCAAGTGAAATGATTTGTCCTGAATTTTTTTTCCTCAAATTCGATCCCCCTTCATAACCACTTCTGTATGAGTGGAAATTTTTTTTCTCAAATTCGATCCCCCTTCATAACCACTTCTGTATGAGTGGAAATAGTACTCAACTAGGAAGACTTGTTCCTCCACTAAGAGAGCAGTTTCAAACAACGACTGCACAACTTCTTTTTCACAATTTGGAATACACGGAACTGAAGTTTTATCCCATTGACAAACACGTTCGCATTTGAGATAAACAAGTTTTAGTATTGTATCTTTTGGCGCATACTCTAGTTACTAACATAATTTGTATATTCATATAATGCTGGGTGATTGGAAGTTTCTATCTGATCCTGAACTAATTACATGCTCTAATAGTGATTTGCAATGACATCTACAATGGAACAGAAAATATCAGCATTTTAAATGAAATGTTATAGAAACCCCTACGAATATCATGAACAGAAAGAGGAACCAATGGAAATGTCCGCAAAGATCTGAACACAGAAGACTGGCTCTTTAAAAAAATAAAAAAACACAAGCTAACATATTTTGGACATATACGGAGACACAGTGGTTTAGAAATTTTAATCATGGAGTTAAAAGTTCTAGGAAAGAGAACAAGAGGCAAACCATGACTTGGAAGACATTCTGAACATGACATTAAAAGAACAGAGAGGCTTACAGAGTGGCAGAAGTAGTCAGAGAATCAGAGAAGTAAGTAGACTGCTGCAGCATTTTGTCTTATTAACAACATAAATGAAATAAAACATGTACCTGGTAAAATGTATTCAGAGTCAACTATCAAGGTAAATGGTGAGAAATGTACATTTGTGAATAAATTCACATACCTTGGTAGCACAATATTTCAGAAATCCATCATTGATCATGAGGTTAACTCCACAATGTTAGCACATTTGGTGGACAGTATACCTCAGTGTGGTATACAAATCAACAGGTAAATCTTGAGGTGAACCTTGATGAAGTACAAGTTTGTCAATCATATTCCATATGCCAGGAGATAGAGATTTATTGTCATTTTCAGATTGATTTATCTCTTGGTATTCCTCTTGGTGATGTTTCTCCCCTGAGTCATATCTTGACTATTGTATCGATGTAAACTTTTGGTTTGGACATGCAACAAGACATGACCTGCTTTACTAAAATTATTTTGCCAGGAACAGTTGAGGGTGGAAGTAGAAGAGGGTGTCAAGGAAAATCCTGGATTGATAACATCAAGGAATGGTCTGGACATGATTTTTCTACACTTCTCAGAATGGCTGAGGAAAGAGGTGTTTGGAGAGTTTTTTTGTGTTGATGTATCCAGCATGACACCCCTATGACTGACCTTTTATCATCATCATCAGGTGCCATGCCGGTTGGCGTAGGCTGTCATGGCTCTCCACAGCTCTCTGTCCACAGTATTATGTATCAAGGTCGTTGTTATTTCCTTGCCGTGCTAGGCTGTCAAACTGTCTAATATTTTCTCACGTTGTTGCCTGTTGTGACTATGTTCTCTAAACCTGCCTGTCTTATGAAGTGGCCAAAAACAGAAGATTGCCTTTTTCTTATATTGTTGATAAACCTTTACGACTCTGCGGTCGCAATATTGCACCTATGAGCACAGCTCCATTGTACCTGCAGGCGCAATCTCGCTACATAGGACATCGCCTTATTCCCGAGTACAGAACTTCACAAAGTAATGATCCCGTGACATATAAAACACGCCAAACGACGCTAGGAATACGTCGTAGTTTAAAGGTCAAATTCCTTTACTCATTACGACTGCAAGAAGAGAGAAAGCCGGCTGGTTTTGTCAACGAATTTCTGGAACGATGTTGGCCATTTTTTAGCCATATTTTACTATCAAATTGAGTACCGCGTGGCATGGCTAAGTGATCGTGAATAAGTTTTAATTGTTGTTTTTTATGTTTAATATGTTGTTATTTGATAAGAATGTTTGTGTAGTTGTACAAAAACACAAAAATAATATATATCAGGGGTGCCACGTGTGTGCATAGACAATAATTACGATGCGTGTCGGGATAGACCTAGTGTTTACCGGATGGACGTTATATGCGATTTCTTCATGTTTTATTAGTTTTTTTTAGTTAATATTATATTAGTTTTGATATAAAACAATATATATACAATAAGTATAGGTATTTATGAGGATTTTATCAATGATTCCACGCATTGCTCAAGTATTAGAGTCGTCAAGAAGTTATATGTGCGATTTGAAAATGGCGTTTTGCGTTTTTTTTCCCTGAATTTTCAACTTCACAACTTGCTCACAACTGTCATATCATACATACAACAAAAACATGACTATATTCACTATTCACTCCTTTATTTAGATATGCAAAATTTATTTTGATATCTTTTAAAACAAAAAAGTTACCACATTTTCAAAACACCCACCATCAATAACGCAAATTTTCCAAAAAAGAATTCAGGCCCAAGGGGATGTTTCTTAATTTTTAATTCAGGACCCTAAAGGTTAAGGACCTTTTATGTGTCTTATTATTATTATATATTGTAAGTATAAATGGTATTCCATTTGAATATGTTATTATGACTATGATGAAGTAGAATATTGATATTTGTATTTTTTGTTGTTCAGATTTTAATTCAACATGGAGCTCCTCTTTTTATTGAAAATGAAGATCACATGACACCATGTGATACTGCTGAGAAAAATGGGCATGCTAGGATAGCTTTGTATCTTGAGTCTAAAATGGTATTTTCGGTGAGTACTGAGTTATAAATTGTGTTGTATTTATAAATTGTGTTGTATTTATAAATTGTGTTGTATTTATAAATTGCAAAAAAGTTTTGTAATTTTAGTGATCACAGTGTATTCAAAGAGTAGGTATAATATCATGAGTTGAGCATATTGAAAGACAGCAAGTAAAATTGTTTGGTCATCATATGAGAATGAACCCAAAGTAAATGCCAATAAGAGCATATAATAAAAGAGTATCCGAACATAAAGCAGATGGTAGACCAATCAAGTGGTGTGTTATGTGACGTATTCTCTCCAGAACGTTGTCTTGGGCCATGCGTTTGAGAATGAATAATGAAGAAGAAAATATAACATTGGCTGATCAGCTGTTAATTGATAAAACTCCTCATTGACAGTAAGGCTATTCATAACATGTAGCAATCTCGTCAAGATTATGCACAGACCCAACGTTTTCTACAAAATTCTCAACTTTTACTATACAAAAATGACATAACTCCTGCGAAATGCATGATGTCACAATTAGTACCACGAATTTCCTTTTCATTGTCCCTATCATGAACTTTCTCCTCCTTATATAACATATCTTGCATTGAAATGAAAGCTAAAGTTCAAATGCTTAATGACAAGTATGGATTAGTAATATCATCATCCACCTGCTGCAAGACAATAGACATTAGTAGTGATTTTGCTATACGGCATTCTTATTTTGTTGATATTTCATATTTACTGTATTATATTTCACACAGATTCTGTTAATAGTGTCTTTTACTATGTCTATTATATACTACATAATAATCTGCTATGATACCACATAATAATCTGCTATGATACTACATAATAATCTGCTATGATACTACATAATAATCTGCTATGATACCACATAATAATCTGCTATGATACTACATAATAGCCCTGAGAGATTTACTGAAGCAGTGATCTGAGCACCTATGAACATGTCCGGTGTGTGAGGAGGATAGTCAATAAACTAATACCTCATACTACATGATAATCTGCTATGATACAATGTGCTATGATACTACATAATAATCAAGACTACAATATCTAGGTCCTACCTCACTCTTCCTGTTCACAGTTTTAAAGAGATTTGCCCAGATCATAAATTTTTAGTTTTTTGTGATGTCAAAATGCCATTTCATTGCTAGTTACAAAATTTCTTTCTGCCAATAAAAATGCAATACATGTTATTGATCTGTATTCTACACAGTGAGAGCCCCCGACCCCTTGGATGACCCTGGGAGGTGATTGGGGGGGGGCCTCTCAGTACGTAGCATGCAGACAATTGCATCCGGGAGCAGACCTAGCAACGTTTTAATATCCAAGTACATTAACCATTGTGTTGTTAAGAGACGGCAACGAAACATGAATGAAACTGTGCATAATATTAAAAAGATGGAACAATATTTCATATCATATTTCAATAATAGGTAGGCCCTAGATCTTGTACAGTACCTAATAATCTGCTATGATATTACATCATAATGTCATATGATAACACATAGTAATGTGCTATGATACTAGATAACAATCTGCTATGATAGTTCATGCTACCAAATAATTTCAGATTCTAATAAGAGTTTACTTTTGCTACTGTGTCTTAGAATGATGAAGAACTTCATGGAGAGAAAGACAATGTTTCCATGCCCCCAGTTGAAGTAAGTTACAGTTTGTATTGTTTTCGCTGTTACATAATTTCTGTAGCAGATATGTTATGTTATGAAAATTCATATTTGTCAAATGAGTCATTGTCAACCTAACAAAACAGGTTCAGTTAAACTTTAGCTTTAGCTCGATATCATGGTGGCCACCACCGACGAATGTCTTTCCATAAACAGCTGTTGGTGGTGGCCCCACCTATGGCTATGCACTCATTTATCGATGTGGAACTACATGATGTTTAGTCTCATGTGGCCGGTTACATTGCCACCTATCTGTGGTCTTATTGAGCTTCCTTTTCTGACATTTAGTGTTGACATCTACATCGGAGTTGTAGATCTAATAATTAAACGGTCTATCCTGATCGAAAGGAATTGTTGTAATGGATGACATTTAGTAAAAAATTTTATGAATTCTGATTCTAATGAGGAATTCTTGGGATGTACAGATGTAGATCGTGCTCTATTAGTTGATATGACAGGTGGTAGAGATACTAGCTCTTTATGACTGCCCAGTGTGTCTGACATGTCAAAGACAATGGTGTTTGTGTTGACAGCGAGCGAGTTTAGGCTTCATAACTGGCTTCACAAATTTTCCTGAAGTTGCTAGACCTAGCTGACAGCTTTAGTGATGTAGACGTGTTTTGCTTGTTTATGACAGATGATATGAACACGTTGGTTTCATTATGAAATGACATTGTGTGAACTACTAACTAATTTCTAGACATGGTGAAGAATGGACCGACAAGGTTAGGGATCTCTTATTTGTTTGCACATACGATATAATTATGAGACAGTTTGGTTATAAAATATTAGGCCTAGGTACAAGTTACAACCAACAAGCTATGCACACTCGCAGATCAGACTGGGCTCCAGATAAACAATCCAAAAATCATGGAACTCATCAAATAACATCACAGCAAACAACCAGGTACTGGAAAAAGTATGCACCTTTACTTACTTGGGTAGCAGAATATCTGCAGACGGTGACTCGAAAGATATAAATACACACATAGCAGTCACAGCAAGCACATTCCTAAACTAACAAGCATCTGGAAATCCAAAGACATAGTAAGAAATACCAACTTTCAACATCTGTGTTATTCTAGTTAAGAGTGATGGGGGGAATTCAGAGTTTTTTGTCTTTGGCCATTTAAGTTGCATTAGTAATGATAAGCATGTGTCTATTTAATGTTTCTTTGATTGTCTCTGCCCATCTAGTTCTTGGTTATCCTCATGCCTTGTAGCCCGGTCTTCTGCTGATGTATGCACGAAGGACTGGTTGCGCAGGTTCCATTTTCATGACATGACCAAACCATCTGGTTTGCTGCCTCTCGATGTAGTCTTGACTTGAGATAGTCTTAACTTCTTTCCTGATATCTTCATTTCTCTGACGGTTTCTTCTCGTGACATTGACTTCTGGTAGTAAAACAAAAACTGTCAAATACTGCATTCTTTCAGTTTAAGGAGTTGCAGGGAGGGATTTTGTGTGATAAAGGCTGCATGCTCTTGCTGTCGCCATGTCATGTACAGAGTGAGTTTTAAAAAATTTACCCTTTAACTTTTAAATTTACTTTTAGATAGATGATGGATCGGTAAGCTGAACATTCGCAGAAATACCCCAGTGCTATGATGCTGATTGCTAGTCAAGTCAACATGCAATAAATAGAATCATTGAAGCATATTCTGTTTTAGTATATAATGTTTTAGCATATCTTTTTTTAAAGCATATCCTTTTTTTAGCATTTCCTTGCAAAGTGTAAAAACCACTTATATGCTTCAGTAATCTTGCCAGAACTATGTGAAATGGCATGATTAAAGTGTTAACCTCCCTTTAATCTTTCTTCTTTAATCATCAGGAATATTCTGGGCTCCGTCCCCAAGATTTGCAGGAGGCGAAAGATCATTTGCTTGTTGAGACAGCAGACATGTTGAGTGTTCCATTATTTACTGCTGAAGCCTTACTAAGGAACCATGGTATGTATGAGACTAGCATGTCAAATACATGATTACTTCTGAAGACGGATGTATTTGTCCATTAGCACAAATATAACAATAGCACACAGCATTTCCATTCTCTGGACAATATCCTGCTGGAAATCTAAGAGGACCATTGTCCCGCTACAAGAGAGTACCAGCGGAAGTTTGAGAATGAACGCTGAAGAAGAAGAAATACCTGATTAAGATGCATGAAAAGCTATTTATTAATAGCAGAAATAATAATAATAAAGCTTATAACCTTACAATAAGGAAAGTCCATTTATCTTCACATCCAAAATAGAAAAAATAGATATGGTGAAACAGGATACGGCTCCAGAGTTGAATAGCCAAAAATTTAACATTGACACAGTCTCAGAGATATATATATATATATATATATATATATACACGAGGGGGAGTCAATAAGTAAGTCACAAATGGCTCTTTAGAAAAAAACTGAAGACGATAAAAAAACCTGAAAACTGTTTATTTTTACACATACATTATCCCTTTACTTCTCAACATAATTTCCACCAACATTGATGCATTTATCCCATCGTTTTATGAGTCCTCCCAAACCTGCTGCGTAGAACTGCGTGCTCTGCTTTTTAAGCCACATTTTCACTTCACATTCAACTTCTGCGTCAGTCGCGAAATGCTTCCCGCCAAGGTGGGTTTTTAGTGGACCAAAAAGGTGAAAATCACTAGGGGCTAAATCGGGGCTGTAAGGAGGATGTTCCAGAATTTTCCAACCAAGATTTTTTATTTTCTCCTGAGTTAATCGAGTCGTATGTGGTCTAGCATTGTCATGAAGGAGTAGCACTCCTCTAGTCAGCAGCCCTGGACGTTTTCTTCGAATTGCATCCCGAAGCACTGATAGAACTTCACAGTATGATTCAGAATTCACATTGTCACCTTTATTTTTGAAATTGGTTAAAAGCACTCCTTGACAATCCCAGAACACTGTCAGCATAACCTTCCCTGCTGATGGTGTAACCTTGAATTTTTGGACACAAGGCGAAGAAGGATGTTTCCATTGCATTGAAGCACGCTTTGATTCAGGCTGGTAGTGATGCACCCATGATTCGTCCCCAGTAATAATCCTGTTCATCATGTCTTTTCCTTCATTTGCGTATTGACAGAGATGCTCCAATGACAAGCCTAATCGGTTCATTTTGTGTTCGTCCGTCAATTGTCTGGGCACCCACCTTGAACACACTTTCTTAAATTTCAATCGGTCATGCATGATGCTGTATGCTGAACCATGTGAGCACCCTATTGCAGCTGCTACAGCGTCTATCGTTACTCGTCTGTCACCTCGAATCATCTCAACCCGCTGCACAGATGCGTCTGTTGCAATTTCAACAGCACGACCAGATCGGATTTCGTCAACAATTTTAGAGCGTCCTTGAGAAAATTTTTTTACCCAGCTGTGCACCGCTTTACGGGACAAACAATTGTCAGCATAAACAGGAAGCATTTCTTTATGAATGTCTTTTGCAGGCAGTCCTTTTGCCCATAAAAAACGCACAACAGCACGTTGTTCATTGATTGTACACTCTGTAAGTACAGTAGCCATTTTGTTTTTTGTGCTGCGCATGCGCAAGGTACAGCTAGCGCCATCTAGCGAACATAAACATAAAGTTCTATGATGATATCAACTATAAACAGCTTTAGAAACCACCTACTGCATTTTCCTGCCATCCAACATCAATTTGTGACTTACTTATTGACTCCCCCTCGTATATATATATATATATATATATATATATATATATATATATATATATATATATATATATATATTGCGTTCGTTCTCAAACTCCTGCAGAGCAGGATGTAGTCCAGAGAACGGAATGCGCTGTGTCATGGTTTACAGCAAAGCTGCGATATCTGCGCCTTTCGGCCTGACACATCCAACTTCAGCATGGCTTTAGGTCATGGACCCTATATGGGATGGGACAGCCAACTCCATCCCATAACCTCCTTAGTCGCCTCCTACGACATGCGTGGAAGGTACACAGTGTTACTATTCTTTGATCCCCTTTCGGGCCCCGACAACAAACAGGCATCAGATATATGTAATGTGAGCTGGTACATATTTTCTGTATTTTATACAACAAGTTTTCATTGAATATGCTCATATTTACCTGTAGTGAAATACTCTATGTACAGAGTTTGGACAAAATTGTGGGTACAAATACAGAATTTTAGAGATATTATGAGCTAGAATTGAAGTATAAGAATGAAACAGAAGTGATAGTTTAGTGTCTCAGTCTTGTTTCAATGGTGAACATGGTGTCCCTGTCTATTGTATGTCTTGTTTCTATGGTGAACATGGTGTCCCTGTCTATTGTATGTCTTGTTTCTATGGTGAACATGGTGTCCCTGTCTATTGTATGTCTTGTTTCTATGGTGAACATGGTGTCCCTGTCTATTGTATGTCTTGTTTCTATGGTGAACATAGTGTCCCTATTGTATGTCTTGTTTCTATGGTGAACATGGTGTCCCTGTCTATTGTATGTCTTGTTTCTATGGTGAACATGGTGTCCCTGTCTATTGTATGTCTTGTTTCTATGGTGAACATGGTGTCCCTGTCTATTGTATGTCTTGTTTCTATGGTGAACATGGTGTCCCTGTCTATTGTCTGTCTTGTTTCTATGGTGAACATGGTGTCCCTGTCTATTGTATGTCTTGTTTCTATGGTGAACATAGTGTCCCTGTCTATTGTATGTCTTGTTTCTATGGTGAACATGGTGTCCCTGTCTATTGTATGTCTTGTTTCTATGGTGAACATAGTGTCCCTATTGTATGTCTTGTTTCTATGGTGAACATGGTGTCCCTGTCTATTGTATGTCTTGTTTCTATGGTGAACATGGTGTCCCTGTCTATTGTATGTCTTGTTTCTATGGTGAACATGGTGTCCCTGTCTATTGTCTGTCTTGTTTCTATGGTGAACATGGTGTCCCTGTCTATTGTATGTCTTATTTCTGTGGTGTCCCTGTCTATTGTCTGTATTGTTTCTGTGGTGTCCCTGTCTATTGTATGTCTTGTTTCTATTGTGAACATGGTGCCCCTGTCTATTGTCTGTCTTGTTTCTATGATGAACATGGTGTCTCTGTCTTGTTTCTATGGTGAACCTGGTGTCCCTGTCTATTGTCTGTCTTGTTTCTATGGTGAACATGGTGTCCCAGTCTTGTATCTGTGATATAGATGGTATCCAATTCTATTATCTTAGGAATATTTGTTCTCTTCTATTTGATTTCTTCCAGGTGCATACTTTATAATTTCTTCATGATTTGCATACTTTCTAATTTCTTTATGGTTTGCACACTTTCTAATTTCTTCATGGTTTGCACACTTTCTAATTTCTTTATGGTTTGCATACTTTCTAATTGCTTCATGATTTTCACACTTTCTAATTTCTTCATAGTTTGCACACTTTCTAATTTCTTCATGGTTTGCATACTTCCTAATTTCTTGATGGTTTGCATACTTTCTAATTTCTTCATGGTTTGCACATTCATGTTCCTCACCTTATACACTATTTTGTACATTATGCCATTATTCTTCTATTTTGTGGGTGAATGATGGTTTTATTGTCTTTTTTCATATTTGTTGATGTAATATTGATTTTAATATTTTTATTTTTAAATAAACAGCAAGTCATATATATGGATTAAATGCTTGTGTTAAGAATGCTTGTATCAAGAAATATTAAGAATGTCCTGCACAGAAAAGATTAGGAATAGTGAGATTTTGAATATGCTGAATACAGAGAAAGGATGGCTGGTGAATACAATTTTACATAGAAAATTAAAATATTTCGGACATATAAAAAAACACAATGGCATGGAAAGACGCATTTTAGAGGGCAGAATTCCATGAAATAGAAGAAGAGGTAGACTTAGAAGGAGATGAACAGATGACATCAAAGACTGTACGAAGATATCATTGGAGGAGGTAGGCAGATTGGCACAGGATAGAGTCTGGTTCAGGACATGAATTGCAAAGACAACATTCTGGAAAGAATATCTCATATGATAATGATAATAATTAAGAATGCATATACATTTTTACATAATTCAAGATGGTGACGTAAACAGTGTCGGAGGATGTATTAATTGTGATATTTTAAGTGTTAATTCAAGGATGTAATTACGAAGGGTCACTTGACTATACAGTTAGAGAAAAATAAAACAGCTGAGTAGCTTTTTATGAATAAGTTTCTGTATTGTCTGGCTCTGTGGCTGCATGGTACAGTGCACTCTTGTGACAGCCAAAGTACCGGGTTTGAATCCTGCTGCAGACAGTTGTGTATCTGGGGTATTCAAAAGCAATTCTGCAAACTAGGGAACACATTCATTGTGCCTAGAAAATCACCACAACAAAAAACAGGTACAGTACAAGTAGATGCCACCCCCCTGTTTAATTATTTCCCTTGTCTATGTTTGTAAATTTCATGTTCATCATTTAATAATTGAAATATTTATTTATTTAGTTTTGGGGTTAGGGTTAGTTATTTAAAACACATCTATCCTAACCAAAACCCTAAAATAATTTAATTTTTAAATTATTAAATGATGAACATGAAATTTACAAACATAGACAAGGAAAATAACTTGACTATATGGTGGTGTCTACTTGTCCGGCTCTGTGGCAAAGTGATACAGAGCTCGTCTGTGACGGCCAAGATACCATGTTCGATCCTGCCACAGGCAACTGTGCATCCGGACCATTCAGAAAGCAATGGCAAACTACTGAACATATTTATATTGCCTAGAAAATCACCACAGCCAACAAATGCTGGGTTGATAGCTAAGTCCTGTAAAGGATATGCTACCAATCTACTTGTACTGTACTCCAAAAAATGCTGGGTTGATGGCTACATCCTGTCCTGAATAAGATGTGCTACCAATATTTTTTTACTGGCTTGCTAGCAGGAAATATCAAATCATTTATGATTAATATAGTACCTGATGCATTCTGAATTCAGAGTGGTCAAGAGAAATGCTATTGGAAGCCTGGATGAATGACCCAATTGCCTGTTGTGAGAAGTGTGGAGTTACTCCACCTGCTACATTGTTCAGTGAAAAGCCACAGGTTCAGGAAAATCTAGCCAGCCCCTTGCCTTCTCCCTTACATACCATTCCGAGTCCACAAGATGCAGAGGTTTGTGTGATGTATGAAAATAACATTACTCTTTCTGTCTATGACTGTGTATGCTATTTTTTTTGCCTGTATTTTCCTATCTTGTTTTTGTCCTTCTTTCTATCTCAATTCATGTGCGTAAAACTATGTTTATCTATTTTTAAACTCTTGTCTCTGTTTGTCTACCTTATTAAGTAGCCAATGTAACCTATCTACAGTTATTTATGCCTACCTTTCTAAGTAGGCAATGTAGCATATCTACAGTTATTTATGCCTACCTTTCTAAGTAGACAATGTAGCCTATCTACAGTTATTTATGCCTACCTTTCTAAGTAGACAATGTAGCCTATCTAGTTATTTATGCCTACCTTTCTTAGTAGACAATGTAGCCTATCTACAGTTATTTATGCCTACCTTTCTAAGTAGACAATGTAACCTATCTACAGTTATTTATGCCTACCTTTCTAAGTAGTCAATGTAACCTATCTACAGTTATTTATGCCTACCTTTCTAAGTAGACAATGTAACCTATCTACAGTTATTTATGCCTACCTTTCTAAGTAGACAATGTAACCTATCTACAGTTATTTATGCCTACCTTTCTAAGTAAACAATGTAACCTATCTACAGTTATTTATGCCTACCTTTCTAAGTAGACAATGTAACCTATCTACAGTTATTTATGCCTACCTTTCTAAGTAGACAATGTAACCTATCTACAGTTATTTATGTAAACCTAATTATGGCTCTCTATATGTTTGCACACTTACATCTTTCTTTGTCTGACTAGCCACTTACAGCTCCTATTTACCTACTTACTTCTCTCTGTCTAGCAACTTACAGCCTTATCTGTCTGTTTACCTACTTACATTTCTCTGTCTATAAACTTACATCTCTCTGTCTATAAACTTACAGCCTTCTCTGCCTCTTTACCTACTTACTTGTTTCTGTTTGTCTATAAGCTTACAGCCTTCTCTGTCTGTTTATCTACTTACTTTGTTTGTTAGCAACTTACAGCCTTATCTGTCTGTTTACCTACTTACATCTCTCTGTCTATAAACTTACAGCCTGATCTGTCTGTTTACCTACTTAGATCTCTCATTCTGTTTACCTACTTACATCTCTCTATCTAGCAACATAACAACTTTGTCTGTTTACCTATTTACATCTCTCTGTTTGTCTAGCAGCTTACAGCATTCTTTGTCTGTTATCTACTTAATCTCTTTGTCTAGAAATATACAACCTTCTATCAGTGTACCTACTTACATATATTTCCCCCAGTGTCATTTATGCTATTGTTTTCAAAGTTTGTGTTAATATCATAGTCGTTGGATAATGTCACATGTGTTTTCTAGAACAAACTAGTTGAGTCTGTCAAATGGATGTATTTGTTGGATTATAAAAAGTGATTCTATATAATAATTTTGAAGTTTATGTGATGACCTAATTTACTTCAGTATCAACAACACATTGAATCATTCACTATGTAGTTACAGTAGTTTTAACGTGACGTGTGAACATACCACCAGTGGACTGCCCGAGGCATTCTCTGGCTCCATGCTCGACTGACAGCCTGTTAGGCAGTCATAAAGTAGGTGATGTCATGCTGAGACTGTCACAAAAAGCGTGACAGTCTTGTCAACCATTACACATCAAGTCTGATATTCTGTAAATTACGCGTATGGGGAACGTTAGTTTATTGTCCCACCGGGTAATGTAGGTGAATGCCAGCAGCGTGGTGTAGACTGTATCGGGCAGGGTGAGACATGTAGAAAACCATAGTCATCCACTGCATCAAACTTTACATGGTTGTCTCGATTCATTTTGCCACTGGTTTCAAATGAGGTCAGATAAGAGAGTGAGTTTGACGCTTTGTACAACTCCTCCTCACTTGAATCAAAATCCCCAGTGAAAGTCATTTTCACATCCACGAAATGTCATAAGTGGATGTAATAAATGGTCATCATCACTTGTGATGGACGAACAATACCTACGTACATCTCTCTTTCTGACTAACAACTTACTGCTCTGTCAGTTAATCTATTTGCATCTCTCATTTTCTGTCTGTCTGTTAATCTATTTACATCTCTCATTTTCTGTCTGTCTGCCTACCTATGAGGCCTGTTTAATAAACTCCTGGACTGATTTTTGTGTATGTAGAACCATAATATATGAACATTACTTTCTACTGGTTGCATATAATAACCAGGTGCCAATATATGTATGAAACCAGAAGTTTTTGTGGTCTATATTAGTGAATACAGCCTAGTTTGTCTCATGCCATTTAAAAACTGGACGTTAATCTTCAACAATATGTGAGAGCTGATTTATGATTTTGGCTTGGAAAGGCTGGTTCAGAAACTTTTGAAATGCTGCAATAAGTTTTTGGAAAGTTGTGTCTGAGTAGATGTACAACATTTGAATGGTATTCTTATTTCCCGTCTAAATAGATCTACAACATTTGAGTGGTATTCTTATTTCCCGTCTAAATAGATCTACAACATTCAAGTGGTATTCTTATTTCCTGTCTAAATAGATGTACAATATTTGAGTGGTATTCTTATTTCCTATCTAAATAGATCTACAACATTTGAGTGGTATTCTCACTTCCTAAGTAGATCTACAACATTTGATAAGTATTCTCATTTCCTGTCTAAATAGATCTACATTTGAGTGGTATTCTCATTTCTGGTCTAAATAGATCTACAACATTTGAGTGGTCTTCTCATTTTCTGTCTAAATAGATCTACAACATTTGAATGGTATTCTCATTTCCTGTCTAAATAAATCTACAACATTTGAGTGGTATTCTTATTTCAAAAGTGGGTGAAGACCATTTGAAGATGATGCCAAAAAGACTTGACAGCTTCAAGTCCAATATAAGTTGTTAGATGACAGTATGTCCTAGAGGACAGTATGAATGCAGAATTCTACAACAAAAAAAGGCCTGCAATATCTTTGCAATGTTGTGTGCAGACTTCGTCCTGAGAAGTGGCACACAGACAATAGGACTGTGCATCATGACAGTGCCCCTGAACACAGGTCTGCCACCACGAAGACATTCTTGACAAAACATGATATTCCATTGCTCCTACAATTTACATACTCATCCTATCTTGCTCCTTGCTCACTGGGACTTGTTTCTGTAACTTAACCCCTTCAAGATCAATAAGATGTACCGGTATGCTATGAAAATGAGCAGTGATTGCTTCATAGACATACTGGTATGTCCCAGATGTCATGAAAAGTCACTTTCTATTTTGCCTGTAAGACATTTCACTTATTTCTGAAATATGAAGCTCTACAACTATTCTGTATGCAGAGCTAAGGCAAATGTTCTGCAAATTTGGTTTCAGCAATGAAATGAAAATATGTTGACACAGACATTAGTGTTTGAAGAAAATGCCAGTTGGTCAGATCATGAAAACATTTTCCAGTTGTGCAGACTAGATCAGTGTCCTAAATATAGCCACATGCTTGAGAATGCATATTGCAAGGGGTTAAGAAAAAAATTAAAGGTCACAGATTCTGTGACTTTGAAGAGATTTAAGCCACCACGATATGAAATTTGAAAACTATTCCAAAAAGTGGCTTCCAAAGTGGCTTCCTTCATTGGCATGATTGCTGGAATAAATATATAGAATCAAATAGAAAGTCTAGAAAGAGATCATTACATAACAGTTAGAGAGGTTTAAAGTAAATGTTAGATCATTACATAACAGTTAGAGAGGTTTAAAGTAAATGTGAGATCATTACATAACAGTTAGAGAGGTTTAAAGTAAATGTGAGATCATTACATAACAGTTAGAGAGGTTTAAAGTAAATGTGAGATCATTACATAACAGTTAGAGAGGTTTAAAGTAAATGTGAGATCATTACATAACAGTTAGAGAGGTTTAAAGTAAATGTGAGATCATTACATAACAGTTAGAGAGGTTTAAAGTAAATGTGAGATCATTACATAACAGTTAGAGAGGTTTAAAGTAAATGTGAGATCATTACATAACAGTTAGAGAGGTTTAAAGTAAATGTGAGATCATTACATAACAGTTAGAGAGGTTTAAAGTAAATGTGAGATCATTACATAACAGTTAGAGAAGTTTAAAGTAAATGTGAGATCATTACATAACAGTTAGAGAGGTTTAAAGTAAATTGATAACTTTATCTGGTATATTTCAATCAACTTTAACTGGCGATCGTACCATGATAATTTTGTGACAATATTCATTCTGAACCACCTTACTAATGAACATAGGAAATACTGCCTGCAGGAAGTACACTACAGATTCAACACTGTCTCTATTACAGACCTAGTTCTCCTGGACTTTTAGCTCTTTTCCAGACTGAGGGTTGTACTCACATGAATGAGTTTTTGGGATCGAACAAATGCAACTGGTATCACATGAAAACTTAAAAGCATTTAAAAAAATGTTTTAGTCAGCCGAACCTTTGTTTGTTTGCTATCCCCAGGAATAGCGAGTAATTTGCTCTTAGTTCCTATGTGCAATGGGTGGTTTCTCTGAGCGTTCTTTCATACCCAAAAGACTTAAGCTTTCGGCTTATTGCAATGCCTATTGGAGGAACCTTCTACTCAGAGGGGGTATATGTCACGAGACGAGCTGATAGTGTGCCTGGGTCACCCAACCCAATATGCATCTTTCTTCCGACAAGGTGTTTCTTAGCCAGCGAATAAGAAAGCCACAAACAACAACACAAGATGACTATCACATTATGAACAGATCAGAACAAGTTGTAATTCTAGCCTCAGAACAGGACACAACTGACTCCACAGTCATCATCATCAAGTGCCGTCTCTGCAATAAAGGTTGGCTGCAATGTACCTCCAACGTCTCTTGTCTTGGTGGTGCACTCTGCTAGACTGTAACCTGTCCATCATGTGATGTTACTCTCCCACTTGTATCTCTGCCTACCTCTTGCTGTCACAGTCACATGTATACAAAGTTCAAGATTGACAACATGGCCATGTGTACATGTGAACAGGCAGCATGAGTGCCAAACATATACTTCAAAAGTGTTCTGAGTATGAAACACTGATGCAGGCATATTGGCCAGAGGAAACAACACTGGAATCAAAGCTCTATGGGCCACTGTATGAACTACAAAAGACTAAGTTTTATTATATCTTGAGACATAATTACAGATATAGACATGTTTCAAGTGAACGAAAGAAGAAGAACAAGAAGCCAGCGAATCATTCCTCATGTAGGATGAACATTCCATTATCACCCCTAGTATCCCTAGGTTCCAGACCGAATTTCTTCTGTGTGTGAGTCATGTTGGGCAACGACGACAATCAAGTTAGACTCAGGGTTGATACACCTTCCTAGACAGGTGCTGTTTTGCCAAATATGTTGGGTGTCTGGGATTTGACCTGGGCATTTCTCATACACTCATCTTGTCTACTTGTAATGGCCTTCCAGTCCATCACCGGGCACGACCTGTGTTTTTTTACTCTTCGCCATTGTGTTTATCACCCAAAGAAGTAGGTAGATTGTGCCTATCTTGAATGAGAAGTTTTGCAGTCGGCGAACAAATCTTGTTTAAGAAAGACATCAGTCCCCTTTCCCAATTCTCTATGTATGGGCGTGTTAGGCAACGACGACATATTTGGCTAATTTTGCAATGTTCTCAGAGACAAGGAATTGCTCACCCTCTACTTTGTCCACATCGTCTAGAGTCTGAGTCTCAACACTGCTTCGGTCAGAAATTTGAACATTGTGCTCCCAGACATTTGTTCAATGCTTGTCCTGTGTGAAATGGGGAGCTGTATTGAAAGTTTTCTTTCATACCCAGGAGTACATGTTCGGATTGGCATATTCAAAACCAGAGTCATGAGTCCTACTTTGAATGGGCTCAAATATCGTGGGATGTGTGACTTCTGTGTGTTCTTGAGCATGAACAGCACTTCCACCGACCTGTCTTGTGCTTGACAATTGTGACTTTGTAGTGAGTTTATTGATTTACATACACAACGCTGCCCTCTAGCGAGTGTTTCCTTTTCCCAGATTCAATGTGTACTCTAAGCATTGTCATACCATACCAGAATCTACCTATACCAGGGCATCAACATTGGCTGCCCCTCCAATGTTTCTGCATTTCAACCATGCTCCATTGTGGGTCAATTGTGCTGCTGAATGTGTTCACATAGAGGTCTCAGATGCTTGTTGCTTTGCAGGCAATTCTCACTCCATCTACAGCTTCCATATCCATAGACACAAGTCTAAAAGTGTTGGCCAGGAACACAGCAAGAGCAGCTGTATTTCTGTTTCCCAGTGCACCACAATGAGGTACGTTTAGGATCTTAGTTATCTGCTAACCCTTGGCCCCACGTATGATAGCAATGCGGGATCCTGTGCATCCCAGCAGAACTGTTAGAAGTGACTAATCTCAAGAATAATTTGAATTTCACAGTCAAATCCATTTTTTTGTTTAGGCATAAGTTTAGATACTTTTCTAATCAGTTCCCATGTATACAATTTTAAATATACGTTTATACATGTCAATGAGTATATGAAAGTAATAATTGGAACAAATGTGCATATGGAAAATAATGATGGTAAAAACACATTTATTTCAGCAGTTTAGGCATGTTGTTGTAGAAGAATAATGACAGAATCACCAGCAATAAGACATGTTTCTTGGCAGGAAAGAAATTAGCAATATACCTCTAACTTACTGCATTCAATAATTGGTGGTGCTGCAGTAAAACTTATTACCAATAGGTGGAAAATACAAAATAATATGTTGTATACTTTACACACAAAATACTAAATCACACACAAAAAAACAGTTTTCAAATAGAATTGGTCAGCATTTTTGGGCAAAAGGTCTTTATCAAGACAAAATACAGGACATGGAGAACACACAATAAAAATGCAAGTGAACTAGTCTACAGACATCTTGTCTAGTCTGTTTCACAATTATTTTTATTGTTTGCTCTCTGTTTGTCCTATATTTGTTCTAACATAATGCTAGTCTCCCTTGTCCAATATCCACATTACGATATTGTAGTCATCTTAAAGAAAGCTATAAATATGCAGGAACATGCAATAACAGAGAGAAAAAGAATGAGACCAAGAAAACAACTGGTTCTGGTTGCCACTGATCTGATATTTGATTATCTATATTATCCAATAACAGTGCAACATTTGTGCAAACACATTCCTAATAGCTGATGAGCCCGTCCACATGACCTGCACACATGTGTTTTGTAAAGACTGCTGGGAAAGGTACGCTGTCCTTCATGTTTTGCATAGAATGATTACAAGTCAGAATATCAATTAAGTTTGAGATACCATATTGACCATTTCATGATTAGCATAGAATGATTACAAGTCAGAATGAATGTTCCCGCTAAACTGTCCACATGTGCATGTCTGCACCTGTGTAGAATGTGCCGCAGCCAAAATTTAACAACTAGGGCATAAATGCTTACAAGTCACTGATGTGGTAGAAATGGAAAGATGTTGCAGCAATTTCCAATTAATCGTTGCTTGATTTTTTTTTGTAGTTTGGGGTTGGCGTTTGAATTATTCATTTTCATATGATTTAATGTATAAACTGACTCGTGTATAAGCCGAGGGTGATTGAATGTCCACAATGAAATAAAAGTTAAAAACCTGTGTATAGACTGAAGTAGTAACAAAAATAATAATGACGGTAATAATACTGTGGAATCCCGTTATTATAAGAATGCAGAGACATGTGAAATCATGCTTAAAGGAAATATAATTTAACAACCATAAGACGCCAGGTCTTTTCTTTCATTTGTCCCACTCACATTTAGTGAATGAATGCATACATAGAATAGCTGGTAACAATACATCAAAGATAATGCATTGCGACCTTCACTCACCAGCGGTCATTAAACCCGTAATCGCCAGGTACCAGCATTGTTCTCAGCTATCTTATTCATTCTTTTATTTCGTTAGGAACGTTGGCCACTACAGTGGTATTGCTGTATCATTTTTGTCTAAAAACCTGCACTTAGCTAGCACGGAAGTTGCTGAAAACGCTAGAATTGAAAATTAATTCGTTGCAATGTTTCACTATTCATTTTTGCCATTACTGAGTGGATAAAACACATTGTTTTTTAGACAGGCAAAGTTATCTTTAAAAGTCTGTATAAAATCAAACTTGCCTGAAAAAGTCTTGAGATTTTCTATGAATCATAATGAATGTTTGCACTTTCTGAATGAATTTCAAAGCCCCAGATTTATTTCAAGTGCATAATCTTACTTATTATAATGCTAGGCCTAGATTTACATTACTTTCTATATAGCATATAATCTCACATCTATAGACAGTTTATCAAGGGTGCCGCCATTTTGGAACAGCATACTTTCCTGGATGAGCTATTTTTTGTAACAGTATCTCAACGGGGGTTCTTTTATTGGAGTCTCTTTTTGTTTCATATCCATATTCTCTTTTGAGTCTGCCCAGGGTTAATTAAAACTATGACCTTTGCATAGTTCAGAATTCATGCTTCTTATTTGTACAGGAGAATATCGTGTGGGACTAATTTGTTAGGAAATTAAAACAATTTGCGCAGTTTTGAGACAACTTGTTTGCAACGGATAATGTTATTCTTATGTACACTGATGACGTAGCCATAGTTACTAAGGAAATTTGCATGATGTGTGTGATTTTAATACCAAATATAATGTGGAAAGTGATATTGGAAGTTCCTTTGTTAGATAGGCCTAGCATTTTGGACAATGAGGAGGAAATTCCAAGTGGTAGGCCTAGGTCTACTTATTGTGGCACCATGAATGTCGCTTCGCCTAACTGATGTCACTTTTCCAGTAGAATTCAGACTTCCGAGGATTTGAATGACTGTTTGTGCTGGCACCGATAAGTTCTTTTCCTCTGTTACTGGTATTTGACGTTATTCTGTGTAATAATTTTTGTGTGCTTCTACCGCTAATTAAAAAAAAATTGTGGTGTACATGTGTGTAAGCCGATCCCCATACGTTAAAAGAGGAAATGCTTAAAAAATTTCTTGGCTTATACACAGAAATATACGGTAAGTAGTTACTAACCTTTGCTTAAATGGAATATCATGCAGTGTTCATGAGCGTAAGGATGCATTTAATTTTCAATGTAATAGTCATTATTTGATCAGCAAGTCAATAAATTAACAACTTCAAAACTTACCCTGTTCAAGTGGTGCATGCAAGTTTCTCCAAAGGAACCTTTTACTAGATGGAAGTCATTTGCACACTATAATAAAGATTTGAGTGCGATCTGACCACATGCCTAGAAGGATGACAATTATTCACCCTGGTCAGTAAACAACAGTTCCAGGAAACTGTCCTAAAGGCAGGACATTTTTTATGTTACTTGTACACTATTGTACAGCTTTAGTTCAATGATGTATCTAAGATTTCAATAGGATTCTCGTCATGTGAAAATGTCAAGGATTGTTGGAGGACATATAACAAGCTTTTGCTATGAAGAGAATCATTGTTTGCAATGATAAGTTTTTGATTGTGGTCGATGTATTATATTAAGATCATCATCAGGTGCCATGCCGGCTGGCATAGGCAGTCATGACTCTCCACAGCTCTCTGTCCACAGTATTATGTATCAAAATTGTTGTTGTTTCCTTGCCATGCCAGGTTGTCAAACTGTCTAATATTTTCTCACGTTGTCGCCCTCTGTCTCTGTTGCCTTCAATTTTGCCTGTTGTGACTATGTTCTCTAAACCTGCCTGTCTCACGAAGTGGCCAAAAAAATAAGATTGCATTTTTCTTATATTGTTAAGATCTGTTTCACATTTGATTCTTTCAACACCTCTACATTAGTTTTTCTGTAGAGCCACATATGTTAGTATTGGGGTTATATAGCACTGCAGAACTCTCTTTATCACCTCAAATGACAAGGTCATATTACACAGTATATTTTTCATTTTTCTGGATGTTTTTGCCTGTCCTATTCTGCATCTGTTGAACTTCTTCCATCTGCTGTAATCATTGTACCTAAATATTTGAATTGGTGGATCTGTGTATTAAGTTAGGATGGTGATTAAATCATGCCGGAGAATTGTCTTAGCATATCACCAAACATGTGATGACTATAGCACATCTTTGTGCAGAAACAGTATCTGTATTAGATTCCATTTTCAAAATTTTAACAAGTTGCAGCCAGTGCCGGATTTACCTATACGCTAAACAGCTAAACAAGCTATACCTTAGGGCCCCCCCCCCAAATTTTTGATTACACTATCTATATATTCTTAATCGTCAAAGGGCCCCATATCTCAAATAGCTTAAGGTCCCATATCTCAAATAGCTTAGGGCCCTATCAAGTCTAAATTTGGCCTTGGTTGCAGCACTCAATTTGTTGTATAATTTAAATTTATTTACCATGTTGAAATGTGAAGTAAACAATAATAATAGGCAGTTTTGCAAAGAAAACCAATATAGTTCTAAGTTTCTAACTGAATGGCTTCCAACATTCATGGTAAAAAAAGGATGAAATTGAGCGATATCTTTACTTTTCATGCCAGTACTGACAAAGTAATCTGTGAATTAGCAGAGCTGATTAATATCACTTGAAGCTTTTCAGTTTGCAACGGCAAGACCTAAATTGTGTATACAGTACTTATGAGACACCATACACATAAGTGTGATGAAGTTCTTGCATTTATAAATAGCATCAAATTTATTGATGCCATTCTACAGTTTATCTAACATGTCTACGTACATATGATAGTTTATCTAACATGTCTACGTACATATGATAGTTTGTCTAACATGTCTACGTACATATGATAGATTGTCTAACATGTCTACGTACATATGATAGATTGTCTAACATGTCTACAGTACATATGATTAGATTATCTAACATGTCTACGTACATATGATAGATTGTCTAACATGTCTACGTACATATGATAGATTGTCTAACATGTCTACGTACATATAATTAGATTGTCTAACATGTCTACGTACATATGATTAGATTGTCTAACATGTCTACGTACATATGATTAGATTGTCTAACATGTCTACGTACATATGATTAGATTGTCTAACATGTCTACGTACATATGATTAGATTGTCTAACATGTCTACGTACATATGATTAGATTGTCTAACATGTCTACGTACATATGATTAGATTGTCTAACATGTCTACGTACATATGATTAGATTGTCTAACATATACGTACATATGATAGATTATCTAACATGTCTACGTACATATGATTAGATTGTCTAACATGTCTACGTACATATGATTAGATTGTCTAACATGTCTACGTACATATGATTAGATTGTCTAACATGTCTACGTACATATGATAGATTGTCTAACATGTCTACGTACATATGATTAGATTGTCTAACATATACGTACATATGATAGATTATCTAACATGTCTACGTACATATGATTAGATTGTCTAACATGTCTACGTACATATGATTAGATTGTCTAACATGTCTACGTACATATGATTAGATTGTCTAACATGTCTACGTACATATGATTAGATTGTCTAACATGTCTATGTACATATGATTAGATTGTCTAACATGTCTACGTACATATGATTAGATTGTCTAACATGTCTACGTACATATGATTAGATTGTCTAACATGTCTACGTACATATGATAGATTGTCTAACATGTCTACATACATATGATAGATTGTCTAACATGTCTACGTACATATGATTAGATTGTCTAACATCTACGTACATATGATAGATTGTCTAACATGTCTACGTACATATGATAGTTTGTCTAACATGTCTACGTACATATGATTAGATTGTCTAACATGTCTACGTACATATGATAGTTTGTCCAACATGTCTACGTACATATGATAGTTTGTCCAACATGTCTACGTACATATGATAGTTTGTCCAACATGTCTACGTACATATGATTAGATTGTCTAACATGTCTACGTACATATGATTAGATTGTCTAACATGTCTACGTACATATGATAGATTGTCTAACATGTCTACGTACATATGATAGATTGTCTAACATGTCTACGTACATATGATTAGATTGTCTAACATCTACGTACATATGATAGATTGTCTAACATGTCTACGTACATATGATAGTTTGTCTAACATGTCTACGTACATATGATTAGATTGTCTAACATGTCTACGTACATATGATAGATTATCTAACATGTCTACGTACATATGATTAGATTGTCTAACATGTCTACGTACATATGATTAGATTGTCTAACATGTCTACGTACATATGATAGTTTGTCTAACATGTCTACGTACATATGATTCGATTGTCTAACATGTCTACGTACATATGATTAGATTGTCTAACATGTCTACGTACATATGATAGTTTGTCCAACATGTCTACGTACATATGATAGTTTGTCCAACATGTCTACGTACATATGATAGTTTGTCCAACATGTCTACGTACATATGATTAGATTGTCTAACATAACTACGTACATATGATAGTTTGTCCAACATGTCTACGTACATATGATTACATTGTCAAACATGTCTACGTACATATGATTAGATGTTTTCCAGAAAATTAACTAATAAAGTAGAAATTGTTCAACATAATTGTATTACTAAACACATCAGTTATTTACAATGGAGAACAAGAAATTCTGGCCTTAGTTTTTCCAAAATACGAATGAAACATGAAAAACTTGTGGGTCAGTTTCATAATTTCAGATTTACAAATTCAGAAAAATCAAATGTGGGTTAATGAAGACATTTGATGATGTAGTTGAGTTTACACTTAAGGACAAATAATTTATTATTGACCCGTCTTCTGGATATATGTGCAACTTTTCACCATTAAGTGGAGACTGAATGAGGATATATCCGTATGAATGCCATCAAGACCAAATCTTGAAAAAGTCTGGAAATTGATCACTTGGATATGACAATGAGAATAAAATGCTAAAAATGCTCTAACATTTTCAAATTTGCAATTTATTTGTTCGCCATATTGTACTTTCTCATCATATAATCAGATTCCTTGGTTCACTGTACTTTCTCATCATGTAATCAGATTTCATTTGTTCACTGTACTTTCTCATCATGTAATCAGATTTCCTTTGTTCACTGTACTTTCCCATTATCTAATCACATTTCCTTTGTTCACTGTACTTTCTCATCATGTAATCAGATTTCCTTTGTTCACTGTACTTTCTCATCATGTAATCAGATTTCCTTTGTTCACTGTACTTTCCCATTATCTAATCACATTTCTGTGGTTCACTGTACACTCTCATCATGTAATCACATTTACGTGATTCACTGTACACTCTCATCATGTACTCGCATTTCTGTAGTTCACTGTACTTTCTCATCATGTAATCACATTTACGTGGTTCACTGTATACTCTCACCATGTAATCACATTTACTTGTTTCTCCTTTTCCCACCTTTTGTTGTCATCTAGACCTGTATAATGTATAAAATTGCAGTTGCATGTAGTCTCAGTTTGATTATGTGGTTTTTATTCTGTTCAGTTTTTATTTTTGTTCATCACTGTTTTGGTGAAGACCTTTTGGTCAAAATGTCAATCCTATGTATTGTCCAATGTAAGGCTGCTATTTAACCCTTTTTATATATTACAGAATTATGTTTATGTACCATGTTGAGCTTATGAAATCTGAACACAAGAATTAAATAAATGCGTTATTTAGTAAATGAAGTATATAAGCAAAACATTCTATCATATATTTATAACCATTTCTTAATTCTTAGGAACATTAGAGATCATAGAGATGTGGTTCTATAGAAGAATGCGAGTATCAGATTGTGTACTCACTGCAACAAAACTGAAATCCAACAGGTGAAACTTGGAACAGGGTAATAGAAATTTGCTAATCACTAGAAACATATAATAGCACACACAAATATATTTTTTGACTAAAAGGCCTTTATCAAGAATACATTCACAACAAAACATGATGAGTAAGAACGGTACTATTGACGTTCACATGGCAGAGCTAAAAATGCAAAACATCCTACATAATTAGCTCTTGCCATGGGAACATCAATACTCAGTTCTTACTTATCGTTTTTTAGTTGTGAATGTATTTTTGATAAAGGCCTTTTGGTTGAAACATCAATTTGTGTGTGTTATTGTATGTGTTTCCAGTGATTCGCAAAACCTTATTTCCCATGTTCCAAGTTTCACCTGAGAGTACCATTGATAGCTAAAAAAATTAACAGGGAGGGTGCTAAAAAAGTCAAATGAGTGACTAAGGTTGTCTTGTCTTGTCCTATCCATGTGTGCCACTAGGCATCATGAAGAGCCGAAGTCTTGTCTTGACTTGTCCTATCCATGTGTGCTGCTAAAGTCTTCTTTATTTTGATAACTGTGAGGCTGCTGCCACCATAGTGCAGCATTGGCATTCTAGTATTTCTTTGTTATCTATCCATCTTCGTCAGGGTCTTCCCCTGTTTCTCTTTTCTGATGATCTTTTATTGAAGGCTATCGATGGAATGTGATCTGGTTCCATTCTAATTAGGTAGCCGAATCAATTGATCTTTTGTGTGTCTATGTATTCTTTGCACGATATTGTTTTCACCAGATTTCTTATAGTGTCATTGTTTATTCTATCTCTTTTTGTTACTTCCAGTGCTATTCTCAGACACTTCATTTCACATACAGCGAGTTTTTGTTCTAGTTCCTCTGTCCAGGTCTGGCATTGGTAGCACAGTGTCTGCATGAACACTGTGTTAATGAACATTCTCTTGGAGGTCATGTCAATGTTCTGGTGTTTCAGCAGTGGTATTGATTGATACAAAACTGTGTTTACTTTCTGACATTGTGTCTCTATTTCTCTATCTAGTCTCCTGTCTTCCGAGAACACACTGTCTAGATATTTAAATTTCTTTTCTCTGTTGAGTTTTGTGTGCTCCAAGTATCGAATTTAATTGCAATGTTTTACTCGTTCCAGCTTGCAAAGTCTGCAAAAAAAGCTGGTTTAAACTAGGTTGTTTGAGCTGTCGCCTTTGCAGCAACCATGTTGACCAGATTTTTTTCGCTAATGACTAAGGTTACTTAATATTAAAAATAGACAATTTTATTTAGCCATGTTAAGACAGGAAGGCTTGGAGAATATAGTTACAATGGGCAAGATTTAAAGCAAGAGAGGAGGCATGAGAAATATAGATATTTTAACATCATGACGTGGACAAGTCTGCAGCAATCCTGATACAAGGTACTAGAGGTAGAGAGTTGTGGAGATTACCTACGCCAGTCAGCACTGCACTTAGTGTGAATTTCTTAATGCTACTTGTAATGAAAATGCAAGTTTGAGTTGTAATTAGAGGGCAGACAGACTTGACATCAATGGCTATGGGGATAAGTGCAATGCACTGAAACTGCTCATTAAGTGTCTGTTTGATGTGGACACCTATTGATCACACATCGTGAATGAGATTTCAGGAATTCAGTATTAAGTGTGGTATAAGTAGAACTGGATGCCTGCATGAAGGAATGTTAAGAATGTTTAACCAGTGGGCCACAGAAACCATCAGCATGTCATCTGCTAGGGGAGACTGCTCAGTGTCAACTATGGGTTTTCCCATAGTGCAATGATGTTGGCTCACCATAACCACAATGAAAATACACATATTTATTATTTTATTTGTGCTATCACTTCTGTGTTCTTGTGGGCAGGCAGCACTGACTGTGGAACATATCCTACAAGATTGTGTTAGGTATTAGTGTATTGATTATCCTCCTTGTACACCGGACATGTCCATAGTGCTCAGATCTCTACTTCTGTAAATCTCGCAGGGTATAACAGCTGATGGTTCCGGTTCTATGTTGGTTCACTGCTCTTTTTTAAATATTTGTCATGTGTGTTCTACAGGCCATGCCCATCTTCACTCCCAATTTGAGCATTCTTGATATTGATAAGTCATGCTCATTCACACTCATCTGAAAATTCTCTGATCATGCGGACTCACAAAGAGCAATGAGTGTTCGCTTGATCCATAGGCTGATCATCTGTTATGGTGGCGAGGTTAGCTAAAAAAAAACTCCACTGGCTTTGTGCACTGTTCTTCCGTGTGATCTAGCAGTAAAGGTCCATGTGCATTTATGATGATGGATGACCGACCCGTCCTTGTAAATCACAACATCTGTGTCGTCGGATGGTTCGCAGATGAGTGCCTTGACCTCAGCAACCATGCTGACAGGGCCGTGTTCCCTGCACTCTTTTTTGAGTGTAATAACTGTCTTGACGGCCTCTTGAAAGATCATAGGAATAGGTATCCATTCCTCAGTTGTTATGCCTTCTGGGGCATATTTTATTAAGAAAGCATTTATTAAGAAAGTCGAAGTTGCTGTGTAGACATGTAGAACTGCGAACGAGAAGAAAAAATAATATTTTGTTGTCTGCGTGGTTTGTTAAACGTACATTACTGAAACCTGTAAAAAATGTTTTCAGGTATCTAAATGTCAAAATCCAAGAAGGAGATGCTCATAGAATAACTTGTCCTGCTTATGACTGTACCATGTTGGTACCTATTGATATCATAGAAAGGATTGTCTCCAGGGACATGGCACTACGATACTTGCAGTTTGATATAAAAGTAGGTGATATAGTTTTTGTACATTATTCTCATGGTCTCTCTCTTCTGTACCCTATCCTCTGTGATTGTTTTAACCATCATTATCTTGGCAGAGCTGAACAGGTTATTATTTTCTGTATCAGGACATGACACACTAGACTAAATAGGTATCTAAATAAACTAAGACTAGTTCCATCATGTCTGTGTCCATGTGGGCAAGCAGCACAGACAGTTGAACATATCCTGCAAGACTGCATTACACCAAAATAAGTTATGGGACGAACACTGGAACACAGAGAAGGATATCCACAGAAAGCTGTATGGAAGCACAGAGGAGCTTTCAAATACAGCAGCATTCAGTCCTTTTCAGTCAGATATCCTCTGGCAGTATGGTTATTTATTCTCCTCCCAAGTGGTCAAGTCCGTTTCAGTCTAATATCCTCTGGTAGTATGGTTATTTATTCTCCTCCCAAATGGTCAAGTCCTTTTCAGTCAAACATCCTCTGGTAGTATGGTTATTTATTCTCCTCCCAAATGGTCAAGTCCTTTTCAGTCATACATCCTCTGGCAGTATGGTTATTAGTTCTCCTCCCAAATGATAAAAGTCCTTTTCAGTCAAATATCCTCTAGCAGTATGGCTATTAATTCTCCTCCCAAGTGGTCAAGTCCTTTTCAGTAAATATCGAAGATTATGTATGTTATAGTTCTTGTGACAGGCCAGTTAAATACTGTTGATACTGTACCATAGGTGTCCAGTTGTATGAAGGAATCTAACTTCCATCACATCCAGTATACAATTGTTCATCAATTCTAGTAACCCCATCCAAAAGGAGTCCCTATGCAACACCAACATCCCAAATATAAATGGCTTAATACCAGCCTACAGCCAAAGCCGGATGTGTCAGTTCATTGGCGCAAATAAAACAGCAACACAGCGCATTTCCATTTTCTGGACTACATCCTGATGGAAATCTAGTTGGATCATTGTCCTGCTACTAGAAAGATCCAGTGTGAGTTTAAGAATAAACTCTGAAGAAGAAGAAGAATAATAACAGCCTGTATACTCTCTCAAAAGTATTACATTAAATAAGAAATGACAGAGTTCTTGATGTTGTCTGTCCATGCTTTTACTTGTCCACCTCTGTTTCTTTGATATTCTTTTCTTCTTCAGCGTTCATTCTCAAACTCCTGCTGGATCTCTCCTGTAGCAGTACTACTAGATCTCCAGCAGGATGCAGTCCAGAGAATGGAAATGCGTTATGTCGCCATGTTATTTGCGCCAATGGCCCGACACATCCGTCTTTGGCAGTTTCTTTGTTATTAGTAGGTTATTACATCATTTCCTTGTAACACACACATTTATTATATTTTCAGGCATTTGTAGACAGCAACCCAGACATGAAGTGGTGTCCATATCCAGGTTGTGGTCGAGCTGTCAAACTTCCTGATCTCGATCTTGGGTCAAACCAAGGCACTAAGTGTAACAAGATATAACATACACATTTATTATATTTTCAGGCATTTGTAGACAGCAACCCAGACATGAAGTGGTGTCCATATCCAGGTTGTGGTCGAGCTGTCAAACTTCCTGATCTCGATCTTGGGTCAAACCAAGGCACTAAGCGTAACAAGATTCCATCAGATACTTCAAGAGGTGTAGATTGTGGTGTTGGTCACTATTTCTGTTGGTAAGCAGTAATGAAACTGTCAGACCAACTTTGTTTAACCTTTAGGGCTCTGGATTAAAATTACACAATTTTTCTCCTGCGACTGGATTCTTTTTTGGAAAATTTGCGTTATTTATGGTAAGTGTTTGGTAAGGGCGATAACTTTTTTGTTTATAAAGATATCAAAATAATTTTTGCACTTGTAAATAAAGGAGTGAATAATGAATATAATCATGCTGTTGTTGTTGTTATTGTATGTCTGATATGACAGTTGTAAGAACATTGTGAAGTTGGAAATTGGGGAAAAAACTCAAACCGCCATTTAAAAAATCGCAAATATAATTTCTTGATGACCATAATACTTGAACAATGTGTGGCAACATTGATAAAATCCTCCTAAATACCTATTCCTGTTGTATATATGTTGTTTTATATCCAAACTAATATAATATGGACTGAACAAACTAATAAAGTGGGAAGAAATCGCATACGATGTCCGTTAGACTAGGCCTAGCCAGACATACAACGTTTTATTTTAAATGTCGACATGTGAAACCCCAAATTAATTATGTGTTTGTGTTTTTCAATGAATAAACAAACATTCTAAATGATTCTTATAATATAACAACTAAAATATGTAGATATTAATTACCACGGCGATAACGAACCATGCCACGTGGTACTACGTTTGATAGTAAAATATGGCGCCGGAAATCCACACTCGTTCTAGAAATTAGTTGACAAAATCAGTCGATTTTCTCCTTACAAAATGTGTAAAGGAATTTGACTTTTATTATTAGCTAATCTTAGCTTCGTATGGCCAGAATTCTATGTCATATAATACTTCGTGTAATTCCGTACTGATAAATCAGGGCATAGCAACGGAGGTGAATGGAGATGCCTACAGGGCCTAGTTACGTTTTGACATCAGGGGCTCTAGTTTCCTACAGAGCCCGTAAGGTTAATAATGTGAGAAAAACACAGTCCAATTTTACTTCATCCAGACTTTTGGGGAATTATTATTAGGCTCCATATTATTTCATGACCATTGTCATGATAGGAGGTTAGTGTTATGATAGGAGGTTAGTGTTATGCTGGACAGCATAATGAGATGTGGATATATGGAAGAGTAAAGAGAACTTCATGGAAAATGGAGAAATCGAATAAAGTGGTTCTAAAAACACGTTATATAAAAAAAATAACTTTTAAAAGAAATAAAGATCAAACAATTCAAGTAATTCGGACATATTAAAAGACATGACACCTTGTTGAAGACCTTACTTGAGGGTAAAGTTGAGAGGAATGGAAGCAGAGATACAAATGGGAGAGAAACATCATGAGATGGACAAGTTATAGTCTTTCAGAGTGCACCACCAATGCAAGCAGCGCACCACCAATGCAAAAAATGAAGTAAAAAAATATGAACAGACTATGGGACCAAAGAACTGACAATGTCTATCTACAAAACTCAATCTTAAAGCTGGACTGATCCCAGCAAACCACCATCTTTTGTCTCTCTACTTTTTGTTGTAAGCTACAAAGATATCTCTACCAAAATAGAGTTTGCACAAAGTAATCAGTGTTTATACCAGAATGGTACCCAGACCCTATATCACATTCATCAGACATATTTTCTTTTGTGTATCTTGAGAGCATAAACCTGACCCCCAGGAGATGAAAGTGGAGTAGAAGCTGTAGTGTAAATAACTATTGTCTGCTGATGACTAGATTCATGGAGGCAGCTCACTTAACTTGGATAGACACGAACATGGGAAACTAATTACAGAAGAAGAATTACTAAAATAACTAGAACTGAATTACTTTACTATATCTAGAAGAATTAAATAAATACAATGACACAGTCTCCACCAGACCATGGACAGCTGGATCAGCAACCAACCAATCAGGGCTGCATCACATGCAGTCTTGTTAAGTGATTAGGAATTCAAGAGAGAACATAAATCTGGTTTCAGAAATATTATCTTTACTCATAAACATAGTTATAACACTTATTGAACTTTATGAAGTCAATGTAACAGAAGGAGAAAACACAAGCAATTGTTGCACAAAAAAAATACACACTGTCAAGATGCAATATTAATATCAATGATGCACAATTAATTCAAGCGGATAAGGTCAAGTATCTTGGCACCATTTTAACATCAGATGGCTGGTCTCAAATGAGATCAAGAACAGGATATCACAGGCTAAATCAGCATTTCAAAAGATGAGAAACATTCTATGCAATGGAGTAATATTAATGCATACACAAGTTTTAGTGCTTGGATGTTATATTGAGCCAATCCTTCTTTATGGATGCAAAGCATGGATGGTAAACAAAATTGCCCAAGATAAACTGGAGGCAATTGAGATGTGGTTTTTAAGAAGAATGATGAAAATTCCATGGATAGACAAAACAAATAATGTAGAAGTCTTCAGAAATGCTGAAGTAAAGTGACAAATTATAGCAAAGATTAGAAACAAAATCACGATTTTTATAGCATGTGATGAGAAAAGCAAAAATTTAACATTTAGTAACCACCGGAAAGATCAAGGGGAAGAAGGGACAGAAAGACAGAGAGAAATTTCTGGATGGGTTGTCACTGTGGCACAAAAATATGTCACCAACTGAACTTATTAACAATACAAAAGACAGAGTTGTGGAGACGCATGATTGCCTACACCACTCAGCATGTCACTTGATTGATTGATTGGATGTTACAAATGGTCATTATCTGTGATGGACGAACATGTTGATAATGAATGATTTGGGCTAAAGGGTGAAAATACTACACCCACTTGCTGTAAATAGTCAAACAGTGTAATAAAGAGCCTGGTCATGACAATCAACAAGTACTGAGATAAGCAGAATTGAATTTATTGTTTGTGTGACAGTATGTTCTTTCATTTTAAAACTAGCATGGTTTGGACATGTATGTCAACATGATTCCTTGTCAAAAACAATACTGCAGGGAACCATTGAGGGTGGAAGAAGCAGAGGTGGACAAATTAAAACATGGACAGACAACATCAAGGATAAAACAAGACAAGATTTTTCCTCACTCATACACATCGTTGAAGATAGAACTCACTGGAGGACTCTGTGCTGAAGCATCCAATGAAGTACCCCCTACAACCCTGATATTTTATGAGGTTATAGTTCGATAGATAGATATAACAAATTTTTAGATATTGATAGTTCTTTCATCTGCTACTTTTAAAAATATGTAATAATGAGTATATGTAATAATGAGTATATGTAATAATGAGTATATGTAATAATGAGTATATGTAATAATGGGTCTAATGAGATCTACTTGTTTGTTTATTTATTAGGGAGTGCTTGGAAGAGTCTCATGAACCATGCAGCTGTGACAACTGGTGCAAGTGGTATCAGAAGATCAGTGAAATCAAGCCTGAAACATGTATGTCACTTTTTTACATATATTTGTAATATGGTTGAGTGATTAGTGGGGACTTGACTAACAAAGATAACTCTCTCAAACTTGATTATGTTTTGAAATCTGTTCTATATTGTACTGGCAATACAGTTGTATGTATTAGTAATGCCTAAAAATGCAGAAATAGTTCAATAACAATGTCTTATAAAGGATATAATTCAGTTATTACTATTATTATTAGTTCCTGAATTAGCACAACACATTGAAGACTTTTAGAAACAATTCAGGAGACTTGTTATATGTATCCACATGTTGCAGAATATAGGAGCCTTTGTAGAATATCAGCAAACATATGACGATATGGAGTGTAGCTTATAAAACAAATGTCTATTTGAACATTGAGGACTCTACTGTCCTCACCAAATGGTGCATGAGAGGCATTATTTACAATCCTGTCTTCTAGTACTTCTTAATCAAGATCTAAAGCAAATTGCAAGAGACATGGAATTCTATGGCATCCACCCTATGTGCTGTCTTTGGCCCTAGAAGAATAACTAACTAACTAACTTCAAGTACTTATTACATGCTTTGAAAGATCCCAAAGAGGTCGATGTTATTGTGAGTGGATAGAATTAGTAGAGGCTTGCGACCTTATAGCTCTTAGTTGAATTTTGTCCTGGACATATGGCTGGTTGTGTGATTATCTTATAAGAGCAGATAGGCTTACATCAGATACACCATAAGATAGAAGGATAAGGGTACACAACAGCAAATAAGTGTTGGGTAGAGACACTGCAATTGATGTCACATGATACCACAACTACTGTCATTGATGGAGGTTCTATGATTCCATGAGTAACAATAGTCATCTGTTGGTGAGTGGAGGTTCCTTCACTAGGACTAGTCATCTGTTGGTGAGTGGAGGTTTCATGAGTTGGACTAGTCATCTGTTGGTAAGTGGAGGTTTCATGAGTTGGACTAGTCATATGTTGGTAAGTGGAGGTTTCATGAGTTGTACTAGTCATCTGTTGGTGAGTGGAGGTTCCTTCACTAGGACTAGTCATCTGTTGGTGAGTGGAGGTTTCATGAGTTGGACTAGTCATCTGTTGGTGAGTGGAGGTTTCATGAGTTGGACTAGTCATCTGTTGGTGAGTGGAGGTTTCATGAGTTGGACTAGTCATCTGTTGGTAAGTGGAGATTTCATGAGTTGGACTAGTCATATGTTGGTGAGTGGAGGTTTCATGAGTTGGACTAGTCATCTGTTGGTGAGTGGAGGTTTCATGAGTTGGACTAGTCATCTGTTGGTGAGTGGAGGTTCCTTGATAGGACTAGTCATCTGTTGGTAAGTGGAGGTTCCTTGAGTAGGACTAGTCATCTGTTGGTAAGTGGAGGTTCCTTCAGTAGGACTAGTCATCTGTTGGTAAGTGGAGTTTTCATGTGTAGGACTAGTCATCTACTGGTGAGTGGAGGTTTCATGAGTTGGACTAGTCATCTGTTGGTGAGAGGAGGTTTCATGAGTTGGACTAGTCATCTGCTTATGAGTGGAGGTTTCATGAGTTGGACTAGTCATATGTTGGTGAGGTTCCTTCATAGTAATGACCATCTGCTGGTGAGTGGAGGTTCTATTAGTAGGACTAGTCATCTGTTGGTGAGGTTCCTTCATAGTAATGACCATCTGCTGGTAAGTGGAGGTTCTATGAGTAGGACTAGTCATCTGCTTATAAAAATATCGGTTCAATCACAGTAAAAGAGCCTACCTTTTTTGCAGAAAGTGAAACGAAATAAATATCAAGGAGTAGGCAATTTTATTCCGCTATCATTTCTCTTGGCTACAATTTCCTATCAGTGGTTGGAGATCAAGATATTTAATTCTGGATGGTTGTATGCATGGGGCTCTCAGTGGGTATCGTGTAAATGAGGGACTCTCAGTGGGTGGCGTGCACATCTTTGCAATCGACAGCAATCCTCGTGACTATAACAGACTAACTACATCTAACAAACTTACAATTATGTTAGCCATTTTTTTAATCTAGGAAGTCCACATTCCTTGGACCTGAGAGGAGGAAGATTTGTTCACATTGTGAAAACAGAAATGTTGAAGAGTAAGATGGATAAGAGAAGACAATAAGGCAATATTGCACAGGAAGACACTACTGAATGATTAATGTCAACAGATGGAGCATCACCTTCGTTTTCCCAGTATGATAGAGATGAAAGCTGTAACGAATGCACTGTCATGGCTGCATGTGTCACTTGATTATTATCATGCATGTGTACTTAGTAACTCTATGAACATGCTCTACAAAGTTGAAGTGGGGGTTGTCCACCATCAATGGTTGTAGTTGCCGATACAATATCTGTCCAGAAAAATTACTTTTATAATCATGTCTGGACGTGCAAGTGTTGACAGTAATGAGTGAACTGATACACTGATGAGCATGGCTGCAGTGTTAGAAAGTACATCAATTGATCGATCTGACAAAGTTTTAAGTTAAGGTGATTTTCGTCCACTAAGATGATTTTAAAAAATGTGAATAATAGTCGCTGTCAAGATTGTGGGAGATTTGCGTAAAGATTAGAATGGCCCATAAAGAGAAATTAATAGATGTATGAAAAATTGATAAATCAGCACCAAACTGGACCTGTGTTTGGCTACACTCTAATAGATTTTTTGAGATGAGGGATGAGATCACATATGGGCTCGTCTGATGTGAGCTGATGATATCCTGCCCTTAAATCCCATTTTGTTGTACATTATCAGAGCTGCTATTCATTTATTTAAATATGGTTTTTTTTTCAATAGTGGACGGTACAGAACAGGAAACAGAATTAGCAGCCAACTGTTTATGGTTGGTTACCAACTCCAAACCTTGTCCAAATTGCAAGTCTCCAATACAAAAAAATGAAGGCTGTAATCATATGAAGTGTAGCAAGGTAAGAATGACTCCAGATTACCTCTTTTTGATATTTTCAGCACACGTTTTATTTCATATTTGTGGTCAGACGCTTGCGATATGATAAAGTCACCATTTTCTTTTTTGGGCAATAATAGTGTAAAAATTCAAAACATTGATAATACAAATGTTTTCAGAATATTTGTATCAGATATCTTCTGCAGATATCATCTGAATCTATATTTTCGTAATCACTATTAGTATTGGATGCAAAGGGTATCACATTGCTCTCGGTAGACCCAGGATTAGCAGATAACCAAGATCCTAACAGTACCTCCTCGTGGTGCACCCTGGAAACAGAAATATAGCTGCTTTTACTGTATTCCTGCTCAGCACTCTTAGACTCGTGTCCATGGATGTGGTTGCTATAGATGGAAAGAGATTTGACTGCAAATAGACAGGCAATATCTCCGATACCTATGCGCCAACACATGCAGCAACACTGTCGACACACAGTGAAGTTAGACAGTTCAGCAGAAGCATTGAATGGGTGGCCAATGCAGTTGTTACGAAGTGGGCAGAAGCTATAAGAAATATAAAGAATTGGTGTGTTAATCAACATAAGAATAATAGCACAATGAAAACACTTAAAAGGAAGCACAGCGCTAGAGGGCAGAGGCATACGCAAAGAGAACGGAAAATTTTTTAAGGAAATCAGAATTAAAGTTTTGTTTGCCCGAGACAAGCTTCTAGTTACCGGTGATCCCAGCCCAGGCCCAACTCTACTGTCAAGTTTTTCCTATATCGGAATCATGCTTGCGGAGAGAAAAGGTTCGGTACCTGATGGGCACAGGCACAGAAGTTCAAGGTTACAAGCACTGTTCAGCTCTAGAACAAAATGCTAGCCCTGACGCTCCTAAATATGTGTACAGACTCAGATGTAAATGAGTTGTTCACGACATTGGTAAGCAACACTTCGGCTAAGAGGACGAATGAGTCTGAGCCCAACTATTTCATTGAGTTCTTCCTAAACCAGAGCCAGGCTCGAGGATGGGAAAAGGTTCAGTATCCTATGCGCATGGGCACAATACATCTAATTACACGAGACAAGTTCACTGGCGGCGAGACACCTTGCGCAAGATAGATGTGAAGGAAAAACCGTCTCTGCATAGAGTGAGTATACATTAGCTGCCTGGTGACAGATAGGAAGGCTGTTACAGGCTAGGGTAGCCTACCCAAAATGTCAAGGCATGCCGAAATTGGATGTGCACATGACAGTGGCAAAACGTAAAAACTCTCCCAGCGAAAATCACATGAATATCAGTGCTGATTACAATGGAGCGAATGCAAAGCAAACAAACTATCACAATGCAAATTCACACTTTCTAAATCACTTCCTGCATCAGATAAATTAATGCAATTCATTGTATTAAAAAAAGCATTATGCTTGTAAATTCATGAATTAAAAGTATACAGTGATAATGCACTCAAATTGTTGTACACAAGAATGTGGGAAAATTGGCTAGAAAAAAAAATTCCAGACCTCTTAAAATGTCCTGGCATTGCATTACTGATTTTACCTTTTATATTCACTCCCATAGCCAAGGAATTACTAACCAGATATACTGAGATAAATTGTTATTTAATAACAAGATATGCTGAGATGTGTTGTTTAATAACTAGATATGTTGTTTAGTAACTAGATATGTTGAGATATGTTGTTTAATAACTAGATATGCTGAGATATGTTGTTTAATAACTAGATATGTTGAGATGTTGTTTAATAACTAGATATGCTGAGATATGTTGTTTAATAACTAGATATGCTGAGATATGTTGTTTAATAACTAGATATGTTGAGATATGTTGTTTAATAACTAGATATGTTGAGATGTTTTTTAATAACTAGATATGTTGAGATATGTTGTTTAATAACTAGATATGTTGAGATATGTTGTTTAATAACTAGATATGTTGAGATGTTGTTTAATAACTAGATATGTTGAGATATGTTGTTTAATAACTAGATATGTTGAGATATGTTGTTTAATAACTAGATATGTTGAGATATGTTGTTTAATAAATAGATATGTTGAGATATGTTGTTTAATAACTAGATATGCTGAGATATGTTGTTTAATAACTAGATATGCTGAGATATGTTGTTTAATAACTAGATATGTTGTTTAATAACTAGATATGCTGAGATATGTTGTTTAATAACTAGATATGCTGAGATATGTTGTTTAATAACTAGATATGCTGAGATATGTTGTTTAATAACTAGATATGTTGAGATATGTTGTTTAATAACTAGATATGTTGAGATGTTGTTTAATAACTAGATATGCTGAGATATGTTGTTTAATAACTAGATATGTTGAGATATGTTGTTTAATAACTAGATATGTTGAGATGTTGTTTAATAACTAGATATGTTGTTTAATAACTAGATATGTTGAGATATGTTGTTTAATAACTAGATATGTTGAGATATGTTGTTTAATAACTAGATATGTTGAGATATGTTGTTTAATAACTAGATATGTTGTTTAATAACTAGATATGCTGAGATATGTTGTTTAATAACTAGATATGTTGAGATATGTTGTTTAATAACTAGATATGTTGAGATGTTGTTTAATAACTAGATATGTTGTTTAATAACTAGATATGTTGAGATGTTGTTTAATAACTAGATATGTTGTTTAATAACTAGATATGTTGAGATATGTTGTCTAATAAACAGATATGCTGAGATATGTTGTTTAATAACCAAATATGCTGAAATATGTTTTTGAAACACCATATATGCTGAGATATGTTGTTGAATAACCATATATGCTGATATATGTTGCTTAATAAACAGATATGCTGCGAATCAACAACCATATATGCTGAGATATGTTGCTTAATAAACAGATATGCTGCGATAAACACAGCCATATAAGTGTGGATGCTGAGGTCAAGGCACTAATATGCGAGAATACGGATGAAACAGATTTTCTGATTTACAGGGATGGGTCGGTCATCCGTCACCAGCGATGCTCATGGGTCTTTACTGTCAGATCAAAAAGGAGACCAGTACACGAAGCCAGTGGTTCCTTTACCGCAACAACAAGCAGTCCAACTAGGGAGGTATTCGCTGTAACACAGGCACTTTACTGGCTGGAATTGCAAGCCTATTCCCATGCTTGCATACTAAGTGATTCACTGAATATGATTTAGAAAGTCAAAACAGGTAATGTACGTAGGGAATGGGTGGAGTCATTGGAGAGGGCTAAAATGTGAGCATCACTATGAAAACTCACGCTTATTTTTGTCCCCGGACATGCGGGTGTGGAGGGAAACAAACAGGCCGACAAATTAGCTATTCTCGCCACCACAACAGACGGTCAGCCTATGGACAGAGCAGACATAGTCACTGCTCTTTGTGATTCCTCATGATCAGAGGATTTTGAGATGAATAAGCTTGAGCCAGTATCAAGAATTTGAGAATTGGGAGTGAAGATGGGCGTGGTCCGAAGATAACCCCTGACAAAAATTTTTAGAAAGCTTTGAATCAACATAGAACTGGAACCATCAGCCGTTTTACCCTGAGAGATTTACTGAAGCGGAGATCAGAGCACCTATGGACACGTCCGGTGTGCGAAGATGATAATCAACATACCTAATACTAATACCTAATATGCTGTGATATGTTGTTTAATGTCAACATTTTTCATTTGCTTTAGTGCAAGTATGATTTTTGTTGGGTGTGCTTGGAACAGTGGAAACGTCATAACAGCTCAACAGGAGGTTACTTTAAATGCAATCGCTACGAGGTTCTGAAAAAAGTGGAGGAGCAAAGCGCTCAACTGGTATCAGAGGTGGGTCAGGTTTTACTATTTGTGTGTTTGTGCAAGAATTTGTTACCTAACTGTGTGTGTCTGTGCATGAGTGCTTGGATGCTGTGTCCGGGACTAACCTTCATCAAACATGTTACTTCTTGTGTTTGTGATTATTCTTCATCTGACTGTACTTTGTGTCTGTGTGTAAAATAAATAATTATAATGGATAAGTTGATGGATATTGAGTCCTTTGTTGATAAACTTGCACAAAGTATAGATGCATGTTATCCTATACTACAAGACATATGTAATGTTGACAACAACAGGAAGAATGCAAGATATTTGTAACAAGTGTTTTATTACACCATTGAGGTGCATGGGAAAAACTTCTTTCCAGTGGTATCGTTTGTTTATCAGTGAAATGATAGGAGTAATATCCATCGTACTGGTCGTTTACTTTTCCAGTTGTATTCTTGGCTTCTATTTCCTGGCATTGAGTGATCCTGGACATTATCTAATGTTTAGTGACCCTGGAGAAGTTATGGTTGAAAATATCACTATCAACTTGGAACCAATTGTAGACTACTGGTTAAGAAGCCAGTACATTAAACACATTTATATGTTTGTGTGGACGCTTGTGCACTTATGTACAAGAAAGGCTCACATTAGACTTCCTATCTGAAGAGTGGTCACAACTCTAATTGAATTTAAGAAGAAAAAAAATCTAGTAAATATGAGAACTGGCAACTTCTTCAGACTCTCACATGATAATGCTAGTACTGAGGCCAATTGATAAATTTAATGATGATAATTCTAGTACTGAGGCCAATTGATAAATTTAATGATGATAATTCTAGTACTGGGGCCAATTGATACAATAAAGAAGATAATGATAGCACTGAGGTACATTGATACACTAAAAATGATAATGCTAGTACTGAGGCCAATTGATACACTGATGAAGATGATAATGCTAGTACTGAGGCCAATTGATACACTGATGAAGATGATAATGCTAGTACTGAGGCCAATTGATACACTAAAGATGATAATGCTAGTACTGAGGCCAATTGATACACTAAAGATGATAATGCTAGTACTGAGGCCAATTGATACACTAAAGATGATAATGCTAGTACTGATACCAATTGATAAACTGAAGATGACAATGCTAGTTGATCACATGTTGCTTTTTTGAATATGTTGTTGCTTTGAATATTTCCTAGGCTGAGATCAAGAACAGAAACATGCAGGAGCTCAACAGATTTGTCCATTACTATACCAGGTTTAAAAACCATGAGAACAGTTACAAGGTAATGTGATGATTGTCTGTAAGTGTGTAAGTCAGATTTGTCCATTTCTATTAGTCAATCAAGTGCCATGCCAAGTGGCGTAGGCGATCATGTTTCTCCACAATTCTATCTTTTGTGCTGTTAACTGTTCAGCCCATAGAAAGCCTTCCTGCATTCCCTCACACGAAAGCATGAAATGATGCAATATTTTGTTTAAATGAAAAACAAAAACTCCCATGAAAAACATTAAATGCGATGAAAAAAATAAAAAATAAATATACAATAATTAAAATTGGTAATTAACTAATTTGGTTTGTGAGTTCGTAGATGCCTGATGAGTCCGATTCGTGCACGGAAAGTTCTATTGCAGTGCATGCAGTAGTGCTGAGGGTTTGGGGTAGGAGAATTTATGGATTTGTCCTTCCGCTTCTTGCACTTGTGGATTGCCCGCAGTGTTCTTTCTTTTTCAAATTTCGTGATGCCAGCAGTGATCTGGGTGTGCCAGGCTGAGCGATCAAGTGCTGTAGTCTCCCAGGAGCTAGGATCGATGCTGCAGTTCTTGAGAGAGCTTTTTAGGTGATTCTTGAAGCGCTTTTTCTGCCCTCCACTTGAACGTTTGCCTTCGCACAGCTCCCCATAGAATAATCTCTATGGAAGACGCTTTTCTGGCATACGGACGATGTGGCCAGTCCAGCGGAGTTGGGACCTAGTCAGCATTGCATGGATGCTTTGCATACAGGACTTCTGAAGAATTTCCGTATCTGGTACATGATCCTGCCAACGTACTCCCATGAGGTTTCGTAGGTACCGAAGATGAAAACAGTTAAGCTGTCGAGCGTGTCTCGCATAGACAGTCCAGGTTGACGCAGCATGAAGCAGTGTTAGTAGAACCACTGCGCGGTACACGTCCAACTTAGTTGTCAGACTGAGACCACGCCTGATCCAGACATTGGCACGAAGGCTCCCGAATGCTGCACTGGCACGAGCAATACGCAGGGCAACATCCTCATCAATTGTCGCAGTTTGTGATAGTGTGCTGCAGAGATATACAAACTTATTGGCAGTATTAAGTTTTTGTCCCTTCACTGTAATCACTGGCTCTGTGTAGGGAACACCTGGCGCTGGTTGATACATTACTAAAGTCTTCTCGGTGCTGATAGTGAGACCGAACACATCACATGCCAAAGAAAAGAGGTCCATGCTGTCTTGCATGTCTTTCAGACTGGTAGCATTTAATGCACAATCGTCGGCGAACAAGAGGTCGCGAACAGTGTCTGTCTTAGTTTTGGTCTTGGCCTTCAATCTATTAAGATTGAATAGTCCTTCATCAGCTCGATAGCGAAAACAAATTCCTGTACTGTTATTCCGGAAGGCATCATTTAACATGGCAGAAAACACCATGCTGAAGAACGCCGGAGCCAGGACACAACCCTGTTTGACACCGTTGGTCACTGGAAAGGGGTTTGAGTGTGCGCTGTCATCTTGCACACATGCTGTCATACCATCATGGAACTGGCGAACCATGTTGGTAAATTTTTCGGGACATAAAATTTGGCCATGATCTTCCATAGTCCTTCACGATTTACAGTGTTGAATGCCTTAGTTAGGTCGACAAACGTGGTGTAGAGACCAATGTTCTGTTTACGACACTTTTCCAGTAGTAGTCTGGCAGTGAAAATCATATCAACAGTACCTCTGCCCTGTCGGAAGCCACATTGGCTCTCTGGAAGGAGACCTGTCTCAAGATGGGCTTGCAGTCTGTTTAACAGGACCCTAGCCAGAATCTTGCCTGCTATAGAGAGCAAGGATATGCCTTGATGGTTGTCGCAATCTAGGCAAATTTTTATTAAGACCTCGTGGGAATATAGAGATGTGAGATGTGATTTAATGGTGTGAGGTGTATTGTACATGCATACGTCTGTTACATACATACTTTACATATGTACATATGATCATGAATCAATATATAAGTTCATTCAGAAGAAAAACATGCCATACCTTTAACATGAAGATAAATTAACATGAAGATAAATATAGAAAAGACCGAAATAATGAAGATAGGAAGAACAGAAAGAAATACCAATATATATATATTGAAAACAACAGACTTAACCAAGTGACATAATTCACATACCTAGGAAGCCATATAACAACAGACTGCAAGAGCAGCAAAGAAATACACAATAGATGTAGTAAAGCATACCAATCCCTAGGGCAAATGACACCAATCTTCAGAAACAAATACATAGATTTAAACACCAAAATAACACTATTCAAAACGATTATTATGCCAACGCTGTGCTACCAATGCCAAACATGGACAACGATAGCGCAAGACAATCGTAAACTGGTGACAGCTGAAATGGCATGCTTACGCAGAATCTTAGGGATATTGCGAAGAGAAAGTGAGGAATGAGGACATCCGACAAAAAACCGTCACCACCCCAATCTTAGAATACATCAAGAGACAACAAATCAAATGGTTTGCAAACACTAGCAGACTATCATCAGACAGCATACCACAGCAAGCTATGCTACACAGATACAGAGAAGGCAGACCTAGAGGCCGACCACGAAAACGATAGACAACTGAAATCAAAGAGGCAACAAATTCCACGATATAATCAGCACACAAGAGGGCCGTCTCCAGAAAACTCTTCTACCCCTGACGTCGAAAGACAACAAAGAGTTTCAGCGAATAGATAGATAGATTCAGAAGAAGAAAAAAATGTCTATATTTAAACATTGGTTTTGAATAATGACTTTGTATATTTCTATAACATCAAAGCTGGAAGAGCCTCTGTTGAAAACAGTCAAGGATAAGATGATGAAGTTGGCTGAAGCTGTGACAGATGCTGGTATGTATTTTAATATACATTCTAATGTAAGTTACGTTGTTATATATATATATGTTATAGTTAGCTGTCAGATAGATCTATTTATCTATACGCTGTGTCCCTTGTTTGCCTTGCAGCGTCAGGGGTGGAAGAGTTCTCTGGAGATGGCCTTCTTGTGCGCTGTTTGTAAGCTTGTTCCTGTGGCTTCTTTGATTTCTGTGATCCATCTTTTACATGGTCTGCCTCTGGCTTTATAGCCGTTATGTCTATGTGTCATGGCCATTTGTGGCATGCTATATGTCGGTAGTATGGAAGCGTGTGAAAACCACTTGATCTGCTGTCTTTTGATGTGTTCCAATACTGGTATTGTTTTGGTTATCTGTCTGATGTTATCGTTTCTAATTCTATCTCTTAATGACACTCCGAGTATTCTTCGTAGACATGTCATTTCTGTTGTCACTATTTTTCTTTTGTCTTGTGCTGTCATTGTCCAGGTTTGGCACTGGTAGCATAGTGATGGAATAATAATAGTCTTGTATAATGCAACTTTAGTGTCTATGTTTACATTTTTGTTCTTGAAAATGCGTGTCATCATATAGATAGATCATTATCATTTAATTTCGGGCACTATATCCAAACTGTCAGAGAATGTCCGACAACGTGGAGAGTGCCGCAGCAACAAAACAAAGAAGTGATAAATACTATAATAATGTAATAATGCTACTGGATATTCCACCAAATAGTAAAACTAATGTAAAAAATAAATAACAAAATTTATATATTTTTAAAAACATTTTTTTATAATTATATAAGTTTGTATTTCTATTTCCAGTTTGTATTCATTTCTTTAGAAAGTTGGACTACAATGTAGAAAACGCCCGTGTTCCTTTCTTTATTGTTATTTATTTTTTACATTAGTTTCACTATTTGATAGTTAGATTTTCCAGTGCCATTATTAACTTAATATTGTATTTATGGGCACTATATCCATAGGTTCTCTGATCTCATGGTCAGTATGTTCTTCAGAACATGGTAAATGACCATTTAACAATAGTTATTTAACATGGCAATAAACTGACAACTAAAAGACTGAATTTATGCCTTTGAGATGTGGATATATAGAAAAATAAGGAGAACGTCATGGAAAGAGAAGAAAATAAATAAGAGGTTCTAACATCATTGTGTATGAAGAAAGAATTAGTTAAGGAATTAATAATAAAATATTTTGGACATATTAAAAAACTCTTTGTTCAAGGCCTTACGTGAGGGTTAAGTTGAGGGGAGGCAAGCAAGAGGTAGACAGAGATACAAGTTGGGGAGTAACATCACGAGATGGACAGGTTATAGTCTAGCTGAGTGTACTACCAAGACGAGATGAAATGTTAAAGGTCTGTTGCAGCTAACCTTCATTGTGGAGATGGCACATGATGATGATGAACTGTCCATTTCTATTTTGTGATGGTTATCACTTGTTTGTGTTCCTATATATGTATGTATTACATGTGTATGTATTACATTTTATATTTGTATGTATTACATTTTATATTTGTATGTATTACATGTCTTAAGTATGACATATGAAAGAAGTCAAGGAGAATGAAGTTGACTGACACTGTGAAATATGCAGATATATATTCTTGTCTCCACATACATGCTGATATGTGTGTTGGAAACATGTAGGAATGATGTGAGATTGAATGTGTTACTTAATTTGCTACAGTACAAGTAGATGCCACCACATGTTTAATTATTTCCCTTGTCTATGTTTGTAAATTTCATGTTCATCATTTAACCTTTAGCAAGCCAGATTAAAAAATATGAAACGCCTCCCTGCCACCAGATTCTTTTTTGAAAATTTGCATTATTGATGGTGACTGTTTTGAAAATGTGATAATTTTTTGGTTGTTAGAGATATTTAAATAATATTTGCACATATAAATAAAGAATTGAATTATGCATATATTGGTGTAATTTATGTACGTGTTTGTGTGATACCAGACGTATGAGAAAGTGGTAAAGACGTTTTTCACAAAAAACATATATTTTATAACAAATAAAGAGGAAAAAAATAAGAAAAAAATATAACTTACCTTACATATCGAATTCCTTGGCAACACTGTAAACTAAATCACGCAAATCTGTTGTATTTATGTTCTTTCACTGCAAAATTATAAAAATATAGCCGGGGGAACTGTATAAAACATGTAGATTTGCAGTAAAATCGTTCTTTGAGCTTAGGCCTAGAGTTATTTTTTCTGCCACTTCAAAATATTCGATATCAAACGTACAAGTCCCCAAACCAACACGGCATTCTGTATATTCACTGCTGTGAAACTAAATAACCTAATAATCCATGATTCAAGCCACGATTCAATGTTATTTTATTTGAAATACGATGAAATAAAGGTCTATAAAACCGATCCATCATCATGGCATCGTACCGGTGTACAGATGTGGTCAGATTAATTGCTCTTAAACTTTTACGAATAGCTAGCCATTTTCAAAAACGATCATATCGGAAGTGGGGGATGTACCGGCTTCGATTGCACATGTCCCCAGCTATGTGCACGGGCTGTGGTACGTGTAAATCTCACGATAATCTCGCTGGGTGGGACGGCCCGCCATCAGCGCGCGTGGCCATTTTGTTTTTTGGCGGCTGCGATTGATATAGGCTCGGTGAAGGTTAATAATTGAAATATTTATTTATTTATTTAAGGTTGGGGTTAGGGTTAGTTATGTAAAACAAAGTGTTAATTGAAGTGCTCATATCAATACCCTAACCAAAACCCTCAAATAAAGTAATATTTAAGTTATTAAATGATGAACATGAAATGTACATACATAGAAATGGGAAATAACTCAAATATGTAGTGGCATCTACTTGTACCCTAAATTTATATAGAGAATAAAATAGAATTGACATACATACATGTAGTGTCATTGTCTGTTGAATTTTATCTGATTGTTATTGCAGATAAATAATTGTCATACATTAATAATTCAGAATTTGATGATCTGCAGCAACTGCTCATACAGAAACCAAATTTGTTGAAGATGCTGTTCAACAGTTACTGAAAGCAAGGAGGGTATTGAAGTGCTCATACGTTTATGGCTTCTATCTGGATGGGCCAGGCTATAAGAAGATAGTCTTTGAATTTATGCAGGTGTGTTTATTTAGTTAGTTAGTTAGTTTATCACCAATGGTGGCACATAGGGCAAAATTCATGTTTCTCCATGCCGTGAGGTTCGTTGCAAGTTGTAGTTCTTGGGTGGTGTTAATACCTATTGTCATTGCTTTGTTCATGATTGTTTTTCGTAGTGTTGTTCTGTGTCTTCCATGTTTGTGTTTTCTGAAATAGATAACAATAGGTGTGTTTGCTGGTTAAATATTGCAGTATTTTATGAGTAAATTTATGTTGTATAAAATCTCAGTGTTGCAAACAGAAAGCAAAATAATAACTATTAGAAAAATGTTATTGCAACTTTTTCTCACTCATCCACATGAAGATAGAAGTTGCTGGAGGACTCTTAATGTGTTGATGCATCCAATGTGGTACCCTTACAACCCTGAATAGTTACAAGTTTATTGATTGCAACTGTCATTCAAACATGTCTGTCCCATAGAAATAATTATGTTTGAAAAAGTCTGGGTGATTGAATAGCAACTTACTATTGTACATGATATGACACTATTGATTAGACATCACTATGCTACCAATGTCAAACGTGGACACTAACAATGGAAGCCACAAAAAAACTTGTTGCAATGAAATGACTTGTCTACTTAGAATCCTCGGAGTAACAATAAGAGACAGAATCAGGAACGAAAACATCAGAAGACTAACAAACACAATCCTGGATTACAACAGATTACCATATATTTACGTTTATACGCCGATAATTTTTCCGCTAACTATACATAGGGATTAGTTTATAAATGAGCACAATAAAATTCTGAATAACTTTAGCGGTAGAAACACAAAAAAGAGAACACTGAATATTGTCAAATTCTGATAACAGAAAAAGTGCTCATCGGTAAATATAAAGCACCTAAAAAACCCATGACACGTATGTTTTTGTCTGATATATTCAAACCAGGATAAAATGCCTAGACCTAGGCACATGTAGGACCACAAACAATGATAACACAGTTATGATAACACAAAAGTTTCTTTCACATAAGGAAAAAAATTACCAGTACCAATTAGCCTATTAATAGTTATTAAAATCCTTCGATTTGAAGTCAGAATTCTACTGGAAAAACAACATCAGTTAGGTGAAATCCGGGATGTCACAATTAGTAGACCTACCATGAATTTCCTCCTTGTCTGAAATATAACCCATGCCTATCAATCAAAGGAATTTCGATGTCATTTTCCACGTCTCGATGTACCGGTAAACACGAATAGGGTTCATGAGCTCTGAGCTGCAGAACTGCGTTCTTTCATCGTATAGTTTCCTGCTTAGACTTTACTGTTTGCTGAAGTCTGCTGTAATTTCATCTGAACCCTGCCGCAAGATAATTAGTAATTACTGTTCACTGCACAATAGGTGAATTGCGCAGTTCCACATCAGAACTCATGGACACTGAATACAAACAATTTGTTCGGAATAGTACCTAGATGTCGTTCAAGAGTGCCATGAATTAAGAAAACGTCAGAGTTTACATATTTGAGTTTACACTGTAGTGGTCAACCTTCCTGATCGTATGAATGAATGAATAGGATAGCTATGGGGTAGTAACAACACTTGTACCTGGTGGTTAGAGTTTAATGACTACTAGGAAGGTGTCTCTGTATTATCTTTGATGCATTGTTCCTAGCTATTCAGGTAATGTGAGGCAAATGAAAGAAATGGCATTGCGTCTTAGGTTGCTAAAGTTTTGTTAATTTCCATTTAGCATGATTTCACATATCCCTTCATTCTTATAATAATGGGATTCCATAGTATTATTACCGGCATTATTATATTTTTGTACTTTGTTATATAATCATATTTTAGACTGGACACTTTCAGGATATCAAAATTACTCCTCAGCTTATTAACGGATGGGCTTATATTAGGGAATAAAGTTTTGTTTGTATGTGTATGATATGAGATGTGTGAGAAAGTGATAAAGACAGATTTAGACCTATCTAGATCTAGGTGTACCGTATTTTTGATCGATCGACAGCTGTGAAATCTGTTGACTATTATATATTTTTCATAATGGAAACCCTCGTGGCATATTTTAAATAATGTGTATGTAAGGACTTAGCTCTCAAGTTTTTCAGTTTTCCAGCTGAAAAAATGATTTCCTGAATATACGATGATAGAAAAGTATAATAAACTCGACGCAGTGATGCAGATTTAAATTGCTCGGATTTCCATTACAAAATCACTTGACATCATATCCCCTTCATCCCTGCCATTTTAACAAAATGGCAATAAATTTTCTTCTAAATGTTGCCAAAACATTCTGTCAAAAAGTTACAGATCTCGATTTTTTCGTTCGGGTTTAGCGAACCGGGCTGTGGAAAACACCTTTCGAAATTAAGACATGACAAAATTCCGGCGGAAAGCACTGTCCAAATTGTAAACACAGAGTGCTAAAGGTTAAGAATGTTTCTATTTTAAAATGGTTTCTTACTTTGGAAACTCAACTTATGTTACTACACTTTGAATATAGATGCTCATTTGATTTCAGTTGATAACAAGATGTTTGCATGCTGATTTTTCATCAAGCTGACTAGTTTATACATACATATTTATCAGTCTTAAGATATTGACCCATTCACATGTAAACCTCAATTGTCTCCACCCACTGGACCAAAGTTATAATTATGAAAAAGCAAGCAATAATATCTTCTTTTACACTAATTAATTTATTATTTCATATACACACAAATTCTTGTTGAAAATAGTGTTGTCTTTCCAAGCAATGAAAATTCTCATTTTTATTTCAACAGACTGAATTAGAAGAGTGCACAGAAATTCTATCACAGATGGTCAATCGATTGTACCTGCGTACACCGAGACGAAAGATCATGGACCAGGCACATTTTGTGCAACGTAAAAGATTAGAGTTAATCATGGCCATATCCAAAGGTCTTGTTCCTCCAGAGACACCACCCAGTGTTAGGAAGTCTAAGATGAAGAGAAAAGTTAGCGGTGGGGAAGCTGACGATGTAAGTGTATTTCTTTTGTTGTCCTTAACCATGTTGAAGACCTTGTTCATAGAGTTGAGGGGCAGAGAGAAGAAAGAAGGTTTAAGTGATATACAAGTGAAAGAGAAATATGAGATTGGACAGGATACAGTCTAGCAGAGTACAGTACCAAGGCAAGTGACAAGATGTTGGAGGTCGGTTGCAGCCAACCTTTGATGAAGAGACAGCACCTGATGATGATGAATCTTATTATGAGAAGACACTGTGTAGACATGTTAAACTTATTATGAGAAGACACTGTGTAGACATGTTAAACTTATTATGAGAAGACACTGTGTAGACATGTTAAACTTATTATGAGAAGACACCGTGTAGACATGTTAAACTTATTATGAGAAGACACCTTGTAGACATGTTAAACTTATTATGAGAAGACACTGTGTAGACATGTTAAACTTATTATGAGAAGACACCGTGTAGACATGTTAAACTTATTATGAGAAGACACTGTGTAGACATGTTAAACTTATTATGAGAAGACACTGTGTAGACATGTTAAACTTATTATGAGAAGACACTGTGTAGACATGTTAAACTTGTTATGAGAAGACACTGTGTAGACATGTTAAACTTATTATGAGAAGACACTGTGTAGACATGTTAAACTTATTATGAGAAGACACTGTGTAGACATGTTAAACTTATTATAAGAAGACACTGTGTAGACATGTTAAACTTATTATGAGAAGACACCGTGTAGACATGTTAAACGTATTATGAGAAGACACCGTGTAGACATGTTAAACTTATTATGAGAAGACACCGTGTAGACATGATAAACATTTTGTCTCACATATATTTGCTATAATAAGTTCTTGTCCTTTTCATGCTGAAGTCTTGGGTCAAGCTGAACTCTGAGGTGGGATCTTAACAGAAATGTAAAAATATTCGTGACAGATTTTGGTATTGATTTCATCATAGTAAAAGTTATCTTAGGAGATGGCACATAGCGGATCTGCACTACATAGGAATTTGTTGCTACGCTGGTGCCCACAACGAACTGTGCAAAATAGTTCGTAACATTAGCCCTGAGGTGACTGTGGATGACCAATATGTCGCTAAGATTTTTGTCATGCCTACAGACAACCAGAGAAATACTGTTGATGATAGAGCTAGGTACTTTCTTGAAAATCACTAGATATTGCAATTTTGTACCTTTAAGCCATTTGGTCTTACTACAGATCATTCATTTATTTAGATGGGGGGGGGGGGGGCCTTTGTTGTGTTATCATTCATGTTATTTTCAGACATAGTTATTTTATTTATATCCCATTCGCCATATTTTTTTAATGCACATCTCTATGACAATACTTGTGATTTTAACCTTAGATGTCTCTGCTGTTGTGATAGTTCCTTTATTTTTACTGTTTGTTTACAGCTTGTCTTTTATTTTCTTGAGAAAGACCTTATTTTTGAAACTGTCTTATATACTGTTATCTGTATTTTGTTATATTTGTACTCAATAGTTTGATAGCATTTATGCTCATTGTGAAATAGGCATAGATGGAAAAGACATCAGGCTGATTAGAAATATATATTGGGAACAAACTGCATCAATAAGGTGTGAAAACAGCTACTCTCCATACATAGAAATAAGAAGAGGGGTAAGACAAGGATGCATTTTATCACCAAGCCTATTTAATATCTACACAGAGAATATCTTTAAAAATATAGAAGAAATACCAGGACTCAAGATCAATGGGAAAATAATAAACAACATTAGATATGCAGATGACACTGTTCTTTTAGCAGAAAGTGAACATGAACTACAAAGACTAATAGATCAAGTCAATAAATCAAGTAATGAATATGGACTGGATATAAACATTCAAAAAACAAAAACTATGATAATCAGCAAAGACACAGAAGAACAGGAGGTAAACATAAACATACAGGGAGAGAAACTACAACAAGTAAAACAGTATCAATATCTTGGACACATAGTCACAAATGATGGCAGATGTGAAACAGAAGTTAAAAGGAGAATAGGAATGGCTAAAAGTACCTTCAATGACATGAGGAAATTATTAATATCTAAACAAATTACAAACAAGTTAAAAATGAGAATTATAAAATGCTACATCTATTCCATATTAATGTATGGCTCAGAAACATGGACACTAAATAAACAATTAGAAGACAAAATTGATGCCTTTGAGATGTGGGTATATAGAAGAATAGGGAGAACATCATGGAAAGAGAAGAAAACAAATAAAGAGGTGCTAAAAACACTTAATATGAAGAAATAACTACTAAGAGAAATAAAAATCAGGCAAATAAAATACTTTGGACACATTAAAAGACATGACACCCTATTGAAGACCTTACTTGAGGGTAAAGTCAAAGGGAAGCGAGCAAGAGGTAGGCAGAGATACAAGTGGGAGAGTAACATTACACGATGGACAGGTTACAGTCTAGCAGAGTGCACCACCAAGACAAGAGACAGGAGATGTTGGAGATACGTTGCAGCCAACCTTCGTTGCGGAGGCGGCACTTGATGATGATGATGATGCTCATTGTAAAGCTGATGAACCTTGTACTTTACATTAGTATTGTTGTTATACAGTTTTGCAGCAGTCTCACTTATTATTGATTGCATTTATTTAATCGTAGATTTAACATCATGAAAATATTAACCTCTAATTGGGCAACATAGTAAAAATGAACAAAAACTCATAATTAAAACTGTTCGTTGCTCACGTCCTTGCTATACATGTCCTTATGTGGTTCAGATGCGCTCCATTTCATTTCCCAAGGTCACTTTCTCCATCGATGAGGCCTTTATATGTGAATCCCGTAATGTTATTTATGTGATCATATGTAAACGCTGCAGCAAGCAGTACATCGGGGAAACCGGCTTGAGATTGAGCGATCACTTCTGTAACCATCTTCATGTCATCAAGCACAGAACACCTACTCCTGTGGCCACACACTTCAACGGCGATGGTCATCATGGTGCTCTTGATATTCAGGTCACTGCCATCAGATTCTGCACCACCAATGATAGATCTAGGTACACTCTAGAAAATCTTCTTATTTTTGAATTGAGTACCCTCAAGCCTTGTGAACAATTCCAAACTCTCTTTTGTCGAGTACTGGGTTGGTGTGGTTATTCGTTTTGTTCCGTTATTTATGTCATCTTTTTGTTTGTATCGTTTTCAACCCATTTTTATATTTTTTTATGTAGTTCCTGTCCTTCCGCCATCTCATTTCCATATTTCGGTTGGACACGTTTTTATGTGTTGTGATAATTTCCATTCATCGTCTTTTGATGTTTTGTGTGTATCTTGGTAAAGACCTTTTTTTTGAAACGTTGAAAATGTTTTGTGTATTGTAATTTTTATGTTTTCTTGTTTGCTCATTATAACCCCATAGTTTTAGTGATAGTCTGTCGTGTCTTAGTAGAACGTGTATTATGTAAGTACAATTGTTCATACACTGCCTGATGTGTTGTATCTATGAGATCTGTTATTACTTCCTACACTAACTGGTCATTTCACATATTGTCATTTCAGGAAGATTTACGCAGAGCCATTGTGGCATCTATTCAAGAAGTTGACCCAGCTAATCCATGGATCAAAGATGCTTCAGGTCGGCATACAAATGTTGTGGCACTTTTGGAATGGCCATCTGATGACAGTGAACAAAGCGAAGGAGAATCTGAATCAAGAGCTGCAAGAGAGAGTATAGGTAGGTTGAAGTTGTGTGTTGAGAATCTATCTGTTGAAGCTGTGTGTTGAGAATCTATCTGTTGAAGCTGTGTGTTGAGTATCTATCTGTTGAAGCTGTGTGTTGAGTATCTATCTGTTGACTGTTACAGAACTTGATTCACGATTTACATACTTATTTGATAATCACAGTGCTATTAATATACATGAACACGACCTACTGAACATAATTAAGTCAGCACAAAAGTTCAGCGAACTGCAAAATTTGTTGTTAAATATGAAAAAGACCAAAATAATGACAACTGGCAAAACTAAATCAAGACCCAAAATTAATATTGAGAACTGCAATTTGGAAGACGTGACACATTTTTATTATTTAGGAACTAATATAAACAATGCGGGGGACTGTGCAGTTGAGATTAAGAGAAGAACGGCAATGGCTCTGTCAAAATTAAAACAGATAAAGAAACTATGGCAGGGTACTTATAAGAACCAAGTTGTGTTTACTACGAACATGTGTGTTTCCTGTGGCGACATATGTATGTGAAACATAAACACTAAATAAAACAGGGGCCACGAGAATAACATCATTTGAATTAAAGTGCTATAGAAGAGTTTTGAGAATACCATGGACAGCAAGGAAAACAAACCAGGAGGTGTTAAGAACAATTAACATTCAGAAAGGCTGGCTTCTAAACACCATATTAAAATAAAGGCTAGTTTTTTTGGTCACATTAGGAGACACATTTGCGTGGAATGTTACTGGAGGGGATGATAGAAGGCAACACTGCAAAGGCCGCCCAAGATGCCGTTTGAAAAAAGACATTCAAGAATATCTGTGCATGTCACTAAAAGAGGCAGGACAACTTGCTCAACCATGGAGATTTCAAGAGGTCCGTAGGGAAGACTGTGTTCTGGAAAAATGTCACCTGATGATGAATCACAGTGCACTTTCATTGAGAGTAAAGAAGTTAAATCATACTCTGAAGGGTTCTCATAAAGTGGCATGTTCTACAGGTTGACAACATGGTATGGGAATTTCTGCACAACAAAATTGATGAAGAATATTGATACAGAAATATTTGTGTGCCACATGATTATCTAACCGTTTATCTTCAATTGGCTTCAGAGCACATATCTCCTACCCATTTATCTTTAAGTTGGCTTCAGAGCACAGATCTCTTTTTGCTAGTTCTTTCAACATGCCCTTTCAGAGTACCATTCAACAGTTGAGATTGCAGTTCTGAAGCAGATAAGGAATAGGGGTTTCTTCATATGTATGTGAATCAGACAGATATGGGTGATAACAGTAATTACGATAAGATTTTCACAGATGTATGTGACATTGTGTTAACAATAATGAGCAGTTTTCTGGTTTACTTACTAAAAGTGATGTCGTATTTTTTACTAAAAAAAAGCCAAGTTACTAATGGTGTCCAATAGCATCACATTCAACAGGTAGATCCAGAAACAGGGTAATAAAGTTTTGCTAATCACTGCAGACACACATAATAACACACACAAGTCGATGTTTTGATCAAGAGACCTCTATCAAGACAAAAATTGAACATACACAACAGAAAACAACAAAATAATAACAGAAAATGACAAAATAAGAACTGAAGATGTTCACATGGCCAAGTTAACTGTAATGTGGAGATTGAACCAGAAGAATTGTAACAAGGTCAGAGGTGAGATGGCACCAGACAAGAAATATACAAAAATATAAAAATGTAGCTACAAACATGTGAGACTTTCAGACTGGGACTGTGAGTCTATATATACTCAAATGGTTATTGAAACTGAGAGCAGAGCAGTTATGGTAAAGTCCTGATGCTAGTACTATTATGCTAGTTTCTAGTCAAGATTCAAGAACATACAGCATCAGACATACAGTGTCAGACATACAACATCAGACATACAGTGTCAGACTTACAGCGTTAGAATGACAACTTCAGACATACAGTGTCAGACATACAACTTCAGACATACAGTGTCAGACATACAGTGTCAGACATACAGTGTCAGACATACAGTGTCAGACATACAGTGTCAGACATACGTCTTCAGACATACGTCTTCAGACATACAGTGTCAGACTTACAGCTTCAGACATACAGCGTTAGAATGACAACTTCAGACATACATCTTCATACATACAGTGTCAGATTTACAGCATCAGAGATACATCGTCAGACATACAGTCTAACACATGCAACTTCAGACATGTAGCATCAGACATACAGTCTCACACATGCAACTTCAGACATACAGTCTAACACATGCAACTTCAGACATACAGTCTCACACATGCAACTTCAGACATACAGTCTCACACATGCAACTTCAGACATGTAGCATCAGACATACAGCGTCACACATACAGCGCCAGACGAACACAGTGAGACATACAGCACTAGACATACTCTCAGAGTTGTAGTCTTCTAATTATGAAATCAACTCTGAGTAGCTGCACACACACCCAACCCCCCCCCCCCTTCTTCAGTTACATGAAAGAATAAGCTCTGTTGTACATCATTCTTGTGATCCAAAGATACAAAGATACATATATTATAACCTCATTTCAACATACTAGTAGCATACATCTGTCAGTGATCAATTCTTATTTCCTAGTCTGTATCAATTCTGACAACATGATTGCTTACACAGCAATATTGATCAGGTGAGATGGTTATAATGACGTTTTCTTATGTTTGATTGGGCATTTAGTGTTTACTATTTGTTTACATTTCTTTGTTATTATTTTGAAAGTTCATAGAGTTGATTTTGTGCTGTGCTGTTTAAAGACAGTTTAAAAGTACAGAGGATTAAGTAATTGATAATCTTCTTCAGCATTGATTCTCAATCTTCCACTAGATCCCTCTTGTAGCAGGACAATGGTTCTACAATATTTCCAGCAGGATGTAGTCCAGATAATGGAAATGTGCTGTGTCACGGTTTTATTTGCGCCAATGGCCAGACACATCCGTCTTTGGTGGAATTGATATTTTTAATAAAATGAGAACTTCTATTCTATGTTACATCTATTCTATGTTAATGTATGGCTCAGAAACATGGACACTAACTAAACAAACAATTAGAAGACAGAATTGATGCCTTTGAGATGCGGGTATATAGAAGAATAGGGAGAACATCATGGAAAGAGAAGAAAACAAACAAAGAGGTTCTAAAAACACTTATATGAAGAGAGAATTACTAAGAGAAATAAAGATCAGGCAAATAAAATATTTTGGACACATTAAATGACACGACACCTTATTGAAGACCTTACTTAGGGGTAAAGTAAAAGGGATACAAGCAAGAGATAGATACATATGGGAGAGTAACATCACAATATTGACAGGTTATAGTCTAGCAGAGTGTACCACCAAAACAAGAGACAGGGGATGTTGGAGGTCTGTTGTAGCCAACCTTCGTTGTGGAGACGGCACATGATGTTGTCTAGCTAGCAATACATTAGCTACACCATGTGCTCATGTTTTTGAAAATGAAGTGATTATCTTTTGAATTCTTCTTCTTCTTCTGCATTCGTTCTCAAACTCCTGCAGATTAGCAGGATGTAGTCCGGAGAACGGAATGCATTGTGTCATGGTTTACAGCATTGTTGCGATATCTGCGCCTTTCAGCCTGACACATCTGACTTCAGCATGGCTTTGGGTCACTGACCCTATATGGGATGGGACAGCCAACTCCATCCCATAACCTCCTTAGTCGCCTTTTACGACATGAGTGGAAGGTAAACAGTGTTGCTATTCTTTGCTCCCCTTTTGGCCCCGGCAACACACAGTCGATTTTTTTAATTGATTATTTTTCCCATCGAGGTCAGTTCCCCCAATGAACAAATGGGGGTTATCAGCAGAGGCTGAAAAATAAGACTGGTATGGCCATCCCTTACATCTAGCTAGACCACAGTATTATCCTAGCAAGACCAGGTAGCATATCCTATTTAGGACATTGCTTGTCAAGTGATTTTTGAATTTTTATGTTTCTCTAATACATCAGAAAAATAACCCTTTTAAGATTGTGTGTTTTCCCTGTGGCAACATAGAGATGCGAGACTTGGATAACACAATATCTAGAAAGATAAGTTTATTTGAAATGAAGTGCTACAGAAAGATCCTATGAATCAGACATACTATCTGATTAGACAGAGAAAAAGAACATAGAAATTTTGAAATACTGAAACTAAATGAAGGGTGATTTCTAAATACCATCATAAGAAGGAAGCTACAGTATTTTGGACACTTAGAGATGATGGCATTGAATGGCTGATTCTAGAGGGTGGAGTACCAGGGAAGAGACGAAGACCAAGAAGATGATGGAGCAGCGACATAGAAGAATGTATGAACATATTTCTGACTGATGCAGGCCTTGTTGCCAGTGAGATAGAGATGTTCAGAGTATCCACGACGATGGCAGCGAAAGAATATTTTGAGATATATATATATATATATATATATATATATATATATATATATATATATATATATATATATATATATATATATATATATATATATATATATATATATATATATATATATATATAATACATACAATCATATTGCCAGTATAATATGGGCAATCACGAGCAGCTCGACTGTTTGTGAGCTACTAACCACTCTGCTACAGAGATAGTGTCATAATAATTACTTATTAAATGTTCTGTTGTCATACATGTCTAAGCTGTAAACCATGACACAACACATTCTATTCTCCAGATTTATCACAGCTAAGCTGTAAACTATGACACAATACATTGTATTCTCCGGATTTATCACACAATCCTGTAAACTATGACACAATACATTCTATTCTCCGGATTTATTACACAATCCTGTAAACTATGACACAATACATTCTATTCTCTGGATTTATTACACAATCCTGTAAACTATGACACAATACATTGTATTTTCCACATTAGATTCTGCTAATGCTAGGGAATTTGATCATGAACACACACACAAAGAGAATCAATACCCCGGTAACTTAAACTTCCCAAGATGCATCATGAGGTTAATAGCTGAACAAGACAAATATGGAAATCCATGGACTATCAGCCCAGAGTTCCTTATTTCTACCTCTTGTGCTGTTCACCATATGTGTTCTAGTTTGACAAAGTGCATTTTGGAGCAATGGACATATTGTGACAAACATATCAAACATATTTTTGTGAACATTATATCCATATAGCTTCTCAGATTCGTATCACATGCTCAAATGTTGTTTTTTTATTGTTACAGGTAAATGTCACAGATCAGGTTGCAATAAAGTGAGAGTAAAAAATCCACGAACCAATAAACATCATGACTACTGCAGTCGATGGTGTATGCAAGTTGACAAAGAAGATCAAAACAAGAAAGAAACAGAGGGTACACATAATTATTTGTTGCTCAATTGTAAATAACTTTTGTGTGTGTGTTGAGAATTGTAGATATAAATTGGGTTTGATCTGGAATTGAAGAATATATATGAGCGGGTTATTCTGAAACTTTCATTGTATGCAAGGGATCATCATCAGGCTTGACCATCCAAAGACTAGTGATAGCCATATGTTTATATCTCTCTTCTGTACCCTGTTACCATCATCAAGTTAGACAGTCCAAAGATTAGTGATATTTATATGTTTATATCTCTTCACTGTACCCAGTTACCACCATCAGGTTAGGCAGTCTAAAGATTAGTGGGTCCAAAGATTAGTGGTAGTTTTATGTTCATATCTCTTCACTGTACCCTGTGATAGTTTTATGTTCATATCTCTTCACTGTACCCTGTGATAGTTTTATGTTCATATCTCTTCACTGTACCCTGTGATAGTTTTATGTTCATATCTCTTCACTGTACCCTGTGATAGTTTTATGTTCATATCTCTTCATTGTACCCTGTGATATTTATATGTTTATATCTCTCCACTGTACCCAGTTACCACCATCAGGTTAGACAGTCTAAAGAATGGCGATAAAGCCATCTTGTTCATGTCTTTCAACTATATCCTGTATGTTTGATACAATGTATATCATACATCCTAATCTCACTAAAGAATCTACTGCCACAGGTGCAGATCAAAGAGGACAGAGGAAAACGTAACTCAAGTGCCTTCCAAGTTAATTTTGGTCTTGTAAAGTACAATCCTAAAATTCTAGTAATTTTGAATTCTTGTAGTCACATAATGCATACTTCTCAGACCTCATTATCATCATTAAATGCCCTCTGTGCAGCGAATGTTGGCTGCAATGGACCTCCAACATCCCCTGTCTCTTGCCTTGGCGGTGCACTCTGACAGACTTAAACCTGTCCATCTCATTATGTTTCTCTCCCACTTGTATCTCTGCCTACCTCTTGCTCACTTTCCCTCAACGTTGTCCTCAACTAAACTCTTCAACAAGGTGTCATGCCTTTTAATATGTCATAAATAATATATTTGTTCTTTTAATCTTTATTTATTTTAATAGTTATTTTTTCATACACAGATATTGTTAGAACATCTTTATTCATTTTCTCATCGTTCCATGAAGTTCTCCCTTCTATATATCCACATCTCTTATTTCTTATTTATTTCTTTTTGCTTTATACCCCTTTATGCTTTGCAGTGTCAGGGGTAGAAGAGTTCTCCGAGGATAGCGTTTTTGTGTGTTTCATATATATTTATTTTCGTTGGCTCTTTTATATCCATCATTTGCAAGTTCTCTCTCTGGCTTTGTATCCATCGTGTCTGTATAGTAATGCTTTTTGGGGGGCACTTTCTGATGGTTGTCTGGAAACATGTGAAAACCACTTAATCTTTTAATGTAATCCAGGATTGGCATTGTATTTGTTAGTCTTCTGATGTTTTCATTTCTGATTCTGTCTCTTATTGTTACTCTGCGGATTCTATGTCTAAAGATGCTACTAAGTATCTAAGGATGCTACTGACATATAAAAGGTTATTGCATCATCACACTGCAGAATGTGTACAGTTAGTTAGTTATTCCTCTCTGGCCTAAGATGGCATATAGGGCGGATTTCCATGTCTCTTGTTTTATTGCAATTTACTTTAGATCATCATTGTTTCTGATACCGATGGTGAAATGCTCTCTTGTAATAGTTCTACGTAAAGTTTCTTTTGGTCTTCATTTTCTCTTGCCCTTTGGTGACCACATCAAAGCTTGACAGGCAAGTCTTTCGGTATCAATACGTAGCGTGTGTTCAATGTAATTCCAGCGACGCTTTCTAATATAGGTGGATACATATTCTTGTTTTGCTTCTTGCCTGACAACTGTGTTTAATTTGAAGTCTGACCAACGTATTTTCAGTAGCCTTCTAAGACATTTATTTTCAAAGGTGTTTAGTCTTTGTTCTAAGGTTATCTAGTTTAACTAGTAAGATTCAGTAAGATAAGATGTACAGTAAGATTCTGGAAAGAATTATCGCTAGATGCAGGGAACTAGAGATAAAAGGCAATCTCCCAAATAACCTAGGTGCATACAGACCCAGAAGAGACACAGTCACAAATGCAACAGTTCTTGAAAATAACTGATAGTTTATGAAGGTTTTCAGAATAAAGAAGAATCATCAACCTACAAGATGTGTACAGAGAGTTGGTTACACTCATCTTGTCGACATGCTAAAGGAACATGATATCCATCCCTGGATCATATGCTGGATAGCAAATGTGCTAATCTGTAGAAAAGTTGCTCTGAAGTTCAGTTCCTGGACATCTGAGATCAGAACAATAGCACCTGGTCTGCCACAAGGATTTCCTCTGTCCCCATTGCTGTTTAATGTGTATACATTAAAAATTGCTCAATTGAAAACCTCAAGCAATTGTAGAGATCTAACATACGCTGATGATATCCTACTATACAACATGGGCAGGAACAGAACAGATATCCCTTACAGTGTACAGAGTGGACTAGATTAATTGTTAATATGGTGCAGAACATACAATGCTGTGATAAATCCCTTGAAAGCGAAGGCCGTCTGGTACACCTTAAATAATAATCTGGTGAGTGACACACTGTCAGTTGCATGGGCTCATTCATTGAAAGAGACCAGTCACATCAACCAAGTGACCTGTGATCAGTCACATCATCCAAGTGACCAGTGATCAGTCACATCAACCAAGTGACCAGTGATCAGTCGCATCATCCAAGTGACCAGTGATCAGTCACATCATCCACTTGACCAGTGATCAGTCATATCATCCACTTGACCAGTGATCAGTCACATTATTCAAGTGACCAGTGATCAGTCACATTATCCAAGTGACCAGTGATCATTCACATTATCCAAGTGACCAGTCACATTATCCAATTGACCAGTGATCAGTCAAATTATCCAAGTGACCAGTCACATCATCCAAGTGATCAGTCACATTATCCAAGTGACCAGTGATCAGTCACATTATCCAAGTCACCATTGATCAGTCACATCATCCAAGTGACCAGTGATCAGTCACATTATCCAAGTGACCAGTGATCAGTCACATCATCCACTTGACCAGTGATCAGTCACATTATCCAAGTGACCAGTGATCAGTCACATCATCCACTTGACCAGTGATCAGTTACATTATCCAAGTGACCAGTGATCAGTCACATTATCCAAGTGGCCAGTGATCAGTCACATTATCCAAGTGACCAGTGATCAGTCACATCAACCAAGTGACCAGTTATCAGTCGCATGATCCAAGTGACCAGTGATCAGCCACATTATCCAAGTCACCAGTGATCAGTCACATCATCCACTTGACCAGTCACATTATCCAATTGACCAGTGATCAGTCACATCAACCAAGTGACCAGTGATCAGTCACATCATCCAAGTGACCAGTGATCAATCACATCAACCAAGTGACCAGTGATCAGTCATATCATCCACTTGACCAGATATCAGTCACATTATCCATGTGACCAGTGATCAGTCACATCTTCCACTAGACCAGTGATCAGTTACATTATCCAAATGACCAGTGATCATTCACATTATCCAAGTGACCAGTTACATTATCCAAGTGACCAGTGATCAGTAAAATTATCCAAGTGACCAGTCACATCATCCAAGTGACCAGTGATCAGTCACATTATCCAAGTGACCAGTGATCAGTTTCATTTTCCAAGCAACCCGCAATCAGTCAGATTATCCAAATGACCAGTGATCAGTCACATCATCCAAGACATACTAGTGAAAAATCAGTTCAAGAACTAAATGTCTTGGCAAGACTTTTGTTTACAACCAACTATTTTTGGGATGTAATATCTTATCCTTTTGTATATCTAGATGTCTGTGAGTTACGTGTCTCTAAAAATAATATCAGACTTTAAAAACGTACGTGGATTTCCGTAGAATGTATTTGTTATGAGCTGATGATGCCATATTATTCTTTGTTATTTTAATGTAAATTATATGAATGTTCCAATGCTGTGTGCTAGCAAGAACTGACACTTTGTATTCATTTCAATGAGATACACTTTTTTTCAAATTCTGGTGTTAATTTATAGAATTATACCCAACTTTATAACTGCAGTCTCAGCAGGGACAATAGGAAACAACCCATGTTCAGCGGTGGAAGGATATGTTCATGTATGCCACTATCATCATGTTATTTTTTTAATGAAGACAATATCTTCTGTTTTTTGTTGTTTGCTTTTGCTCATGTTTAATCATCATGAATTTCGTGGGAGTGTGTAGTACATTTTACTACTGTTTAGTTTGCACCATGTGGTCTAGCACATCCGATTTATTTTGGCATTATATATTCTCATGATAAACAATTCTTTTATCACTGTAGGCATTTCAGAAATAGTTTTGGATGAGCATATGGAACTGTTACGGGCTTTGGAGATGTCAAGGCTACAGTATTTGAGAGACAATGGCCTTCTTCATGTTCCAGACACTCGAGATACACAACAGTAAGATTTTATCACTGTTAATAGTTCTGCCGTAGTTATTTTACTGTCATCAGACCACATAATAAATGAACACATAGTAACTAAAACAATATTCTATTTTTCCATCGCATATTTTTGTTATAGATGAAATAACAATCTGTGTGTTGATTTGATTTTACAATGGTTTTATTAATCATACATTCGATTCTGCTGTTAACAATTCTTTTTCAGCAATATTCCAATACATTTCTATTCATTTTAAATCCATTCTCAGTGAATAACACGTTTGGGATTCTAAAAGGAAAATAATACAGAAAAATCAGTAACGCAAAATGAGGTAAACAGGTTACTATAACACTTACCTAGCCTATTAATAAAAATATATTTTTAAAAGTATATATAAAAAACATACAATAAAACTAAACAGGACAATTCTCCACGTATCGGCTCAAATTGAACCTTTTTCAAGAGACAAACAACAGAAAACGACAAAATAAAAAACAAAATAGATGTCTATATTTGTTCATTAGGTTACTGCGGCACCATCCACTTTGTCGGACACCCTCTGACCATTTGGTTATTTATATACAGAAAAATCAATAGCTTATTTTTTGTGGTGGAATTATGTTTATGCTTTCATATATTCTTTGGAGTGTATGTGAGCACTACAAATTATAATGTGCTTCAAATATAATGAAACTTTTGTAGATTACGTTCATAATCTGTAAAAGTCTTTCTTTACTTGCTAAGACATCAAACTTTTTATTTCATTTTATGCCAAAATTAATTTGGATACATTACAATAATTTTGTTTATTTGATATCCTCCCTGAGCTGTCAATAAGAGGATGTGGATTAATTAATGAGGATCTTTTTTGGTCTTTTGTTATAGGTTATAAACTGAGATAATTGCATTCTTGTTATAAACTGAGATAATTGCATTCTTGGTTATAAACTGAGATAATTGCATTCTTGGTTATAAACTGAGATAATTGCATTCTTGGTTATAAACTGAGATAATTGCATTCTTGGTTATAAACTGAGATAATTGCATTCTTGTTATAAACTGAGATCATTGCATTCTTGTTATAAACTGAGATCATTGCATTCTTGTTATAAACTGAGATCATTGCATTCTTGTTATAAACTGAGATCATTGCATTCTTGTTATAAACTGAGATCATTGCATTCTTGTTATAAACTGAGATCATTGCATTCTTGGTTATAAACTAAGATCATTGCATTCTTGGTTATAAACTGAGATCATTGCATTCTTGTTATAAACTGAGATCATTGCATTCTTGTTATAAACTGAGATCATTGCATTCTTGTTATAAACTGAGATCATTACATTCTTGTTATAAACTGAGATCATTACATTCTTGTTATAAACTGAGATCATTGCATTCTTGTTATAAACTGAGATCATTGCATTCTTGTTATAAACTGAGATCATTGCATTCTTGTTATAAACTGAGATCATTGCATTCTTGTTATAAACTTAGATCATTGCATTCTTGTTGTAAACTGAGATCATTGCATTCTTGTTATAAACTTATAAACTGAGATCATTGCATTCTTGTTAAACTGATATCATTACATTCTTGTTATAAACTGAGATCATTGCATTCTTGTTATAAACTGAGATCATTGCATTCTTGTTATAAACTTAGATCATTGCATTCTTGTTGTAAACTGAGATCATTGCATTCTTGTCATAAACTGAGATCATTGCAATCTTTGTTATAAACTGAGAACCCTGCCTTCATGGTTATACACTGAGAATATTGCATTCTTGGTTATAAACTGAGATCATTGCATTATTGTCAATCCTATGGGTATTCAATTTCTTGCAATAGATGTAGATATTTAATATTTATAATTTGTCCACTTTGTAAAAATAATGATAGTTTATTGAATAAGTTAGCAGCCAGTGCAATACAGTTTGATATTTCTGTAGATGAATCTCCTGTTGTTGATAGCTTGTTGATTATCCTTTAGAACTCCAAATTAAAATTTATTAAATTTCCTCCCTGGACCTGGCTTATTTGTTGAGAACTTGCACTAGTTTTAGTGGGTTGTTTTAAAAAGCAAAAACTTTTTTGTTGTTAGAGATATTTAAATAATTTAAAATCAAATAAATTTCATTTTCTTTCATTAAAATTGGTTTATATTTAAAGGTCTTTCTGGAATCCCCATGATTCTTAGCATACTGACCTGCATCAATCAAGGACATGTTTAAACACTTGGTGTTGTCTCTGGTCTGTTATCTAAGTTGGCACTTTTGCCTGCAACTACACCTTCCATTGCTAATTTATGCCACATTGCAATGTCTTTATTTTAAGACGTTAGCACCTTCAAATAATTTGTGTCCCAAATTTGTGATGATGGCATCTTGGGAAATGAGCTTAAGCTAAGACTCAAGATGGCAGCCATAGCAAGGTTGAATATATTTGGAAAAGTAAGATCCGTATTACAGTAAAGATGAATCTATTCAGATCGCTAGTGCTAAGTATACTTTTATGAATGTGAAAGTTGCACACTCAATACAGACATGGAAAGAAGGATTCAGGCTTTTGAAAACAAGTGTTACAGTCATTTGTTAAGAATTAACTATATAGAACACAAAATAAATATATTTGTCCGGCAGCAAATAAACACGCTTACAGATTATCAAGAACCACTTTTGACAATGGGGAAATGGTGTAAACTTGTTTGGTTTGGACATAAAATGAGACACAATCCACTTTCTGCAATTATTTTGCAGGCAACAGTTGAGGGTGGAAGGAGAAGAGGATGGCAGAAAATCCTGGATTGATAACATCAAATAATGATCTTGGTGTGTTTTTTTTTTAGACTTCCCCAAATGGCTAAGGACAGAGTTGTTACAAGGGCTTTTTTATGCTGATGTATCCAGTGTAGCACCACTGTGACCTTTACTGGTTATCATTTATTCTTATTACTGGTGTCTTTATTTGTGGCATAAAACATAAACTTCCTTGTTAGAATTGTTTTGGAGCCAACCTTCTATTACTTTCAACACTCTCAACACTTTCTTGGTGTATCCAAATTTTCTGAAAGCAATGGCAAGCAACTGAGTGTTTTTATATCACTTAGAAAATAACCACAGTCAAAAATGGTGGTTTATTGCTAAGTCCTGAATAGGATATGCTACCAACATTTCAACTGAATTTTTAAACCTTGTAAATCTGCTGGAGATATGTCTGAAGTCTGTTGCTCAGAATTGCTGAGTGTGGCTCATCACCACAAGCAAAAGTGCTTGACATCGCAGAGAGGCATCAAATGTCAGATGCTCAGAGAAAACATGCTGCCTGATAAGACAACAACCAACACACAGATGCCCAATTCTGATCATACATGTCTCAGATATGGAAGGGGATTCTATGCCAGGATTAGACTTTACTGTCATCTTCTCACACACCAGAGATGCGACAACATAAGTCTGAAACTATTGCCATTATCCACCTTCGATGGATGGCCACTGTAAGATCAGTTCAGTATCAAACCATATTAAAAATATTAAAAATACTACATTTGGGGTCTTTGTTACCTCTAATATTTTATGGTAGTGTGTCCTGATATAGCCTAATTGGACTTTGTTGTCTGATGGTTGAAAGGGGCACGTCTCTTCAAAAGAGAGGCAAACTCATTAACTACCTACCAACCATATAAAAAATAAGATAAACATATTAAGTTACATCTGCTGTTTTGGTCTCTTGAAACATGATCATATGTCATGTTTCATCTTTGTTTTGAATATTCATTCATTCATTCATTGGTACCATGCCTTCTGGCATAGGTGATCATGTCTCTCCACAGTCCTCTGTTATACATTTAAATATAGTTTCTGATGATTCTGCATCATGCCAGGCTTTCAAGCTATCCAACATTTTCTCACATTGTCTTCCTCAGTCTCTCTTACCCTTGATCTTTCCAGTTTTTACGATGTTCTCCAACCCACTTCTTCTCATGACATGACCCAGGAACTGTGATTGTCATCTTCTAATACAGTTAATAAGTTCTCTATTTGAGTTGACAAGTTGTAGAATTATGGCATTACTCTTTTTAGCTGTCCATGATATTTTCAGCATTCTTCTATAAAACCACATCTCTGTGGCCTCAAGATGTTTTCTTGCAATATTGTCAATTGTCCATGCTTCACTACCATATAACAGTATGGGCTCTATATATGAAATATACCTGTATTATTTCAGGATGTCACCTGTCAACAAGATGAGCATATCTCGTGGGCTGAACTACAGGCACAGACCTCGGTCCAACAGTGCTGGTCAAGAGACCAAGGTTACAAATAAAGCTTTGGGATTGGACTCCATGACCGAACTTGGAATTGAACTTCAACGGTTTCATGAATTGTCATCTGCCTTTTACAGAGGTAGTTTGTGTATTTTTGTACGTGTGAAAATTGTTTTGGGAATACAGAAATAGAAGTTTAGGTGTAAATTTTGGTTAAATGTGTTGGACCCAGATTGCGCATTTCTCTTGGGGAGGAGCGTGGTAGCCTAGTTGATAGTGAAGTTGCTTACTCTCACCAGGTTACAGCACGCTGCGTTTGAAACCACTTCCGGACACAAAATATCGGGCTCGTGATTTCTTTCCTGACATGACCGCTCCTTCAGTTGACCCAGCTGTAAATAGGTACCTGACACATGAGTTATGGAAATTAAAGCACAGCAAGGAAGGGAACTCTCCACCCCACCTAATAATTGCAGTGGCTTAGTTCATGAAGAGTTATCTTCACCCCCTGTGGCAGACTGCTGCCATGAAACTGACCCTTACCTTGTGGTATGGAATGAAAAAGTTTTATTTAGTCCCTTAGAGATCAAAGTAGTTTTATTTTAGCTCAGGGGCTAGTCTATATAATATATTTAGATCAGCCTGGTGGGCCAGTGGAAAATGACTTGGCAAATCTGATATCACCCACAGGTCATATTTTTCTCACAACTAATTTATACAAATTATATATATGAAATGGACATTTTTGGAAGAAATCAAGAGGACAAATAAAATATTTTGGACATAAAGATTTCATTGAACATAAACAATGAGAGATGTGAAGACACTGCATAAAATAGAACTACATGATGCTTTACAGTAAAATAAATGCACATCATCTACTGAAAAGAGGAGTATTACAGAAGCTCAACAACAGAAAGTTGCTTATAGTGTCATGTGTAGATTAATCCTTCGGCTGTGTGAGTAAATCTGCAGTGCAGCATGGGAGTTTTTTTTTAGGTTTCTTGAATATTTGTTCCCCTAACCAATTAGCCCACAGCATTCCTGCATTCAACAATTTGTGTGTATTATTACTGTATGTTCTAATTTATGAATTTACAAGCATAATTCTTCTTTGTATTATGAAGGAGATGTAAATACCTTTAGTGTACATTCGTCTTGCAAAAGGAAACATTATTTCAAAAACTATATTTGTCAGCGTATTTATTTGTCTCATCACAAATATGTTGTATAATAATATCACTTGATACAGATTCAAAGTTTTTAAAAACATTTGCATGATCAATGTTTTAAATGTTTACATCATCATTGCCTGAAAACGGAAGTTAGAACTTTATCGTATCACATGTGTCTGACCATGAATATGAAACAAGTGTGCTGCAGATATCTATATTTATCTCCTCTGAATCAGTTCTAGTATCACAATGCAAATCAACACTTTCTAAATCACTTCCTGCATCAGATAAATTAATGCTAGAACTATCAGAAAAATTTCTTCCAAAGGTTTATCAATTTTGGATTCATTAAGTCTGCTCTTATCCATATTGTAGGTCAAGGTAAGATGGTTACACAAAGAAAGTCCAGCTATGTTGACACACAAAAGTAGAAATGATGCGTTTCTTATAAGCGTGTCCAATTACAAAATCTCTATTTGTAGTATAGACATCAATAAACATGTATGGACATCAAACATACTGTGAATGAATATTAACTCAGAGCAACTAGTTTGACCAATCTACCATTGCAGTGTAAGTTCCTACTCCTACACCTAATGTCAAGTGTTGATCACACAGCTTAATCATACACCTGTGGGCAGGAAATAGACCTACCCATCCTATATGTATTTCTCCTTTTTTCCCCCTGGGGTGTTTTTTCTCTTCCTTTTACTTGTGGATTTCATAGCTACCAACTTATTTTTTCATAAATCCATGTTTTAAACAATTTATTTCCATATTTCAATAAAAACGTTCGTATTTAGCACCAAAAGATTTTTTTTTTTGGGCCTATCAATATGTTCCAATATGTGTATGTGAGATTAAAAAATTCCAGTATTACTAATATTTACTGAAATTTTGCACCAATTACCTTTTTAAAAAAATTATTTAATTTGGCTTGAAATCTGTATTGATACTTGATATGGAAAAATCTGTACGTGTTGACACCTATGGGATTCCAGAGCCAAGTCTGTCTTTATGTGCATGTAATGATGTTTATATTTTCACCATTCAACTTACACATTTGTTTATATATCTATATACAGGTGAAAAAGATGAGGCTTCCAGTGAGAAGAAAACATCACTTACTAAATCAAAAACTCACCATTTCTACAAACAAAGTCAATCCAGTCGTTTTGATGAGTGCACTTCAACAGTTGTAACTAGAGTTCCCAACAAAAGTGTAGAAGATCTCTACAGCCTTGACCAGACTTCAAAGTCATTAGCACAAGATGATAGTCACAGCCAAGACCAGTTTGATGAAACTTCGGGATTAGTTAGTTCTAGCTTATCAGACAGTGCTGAGACAATTGCAGCTCTTTCTCTTGCTGTTCTTTCCGGAGACAAGAGCTCTCATGTCAAGATGACATACCAATCTCCATCAGAATCATATCCAGCTGCTTCAGATGATGACAGTTTGTCTTCATGCTCATCCCCTGTTAAAGGTGTGGAACTGATTGGGTCTACATTTGGTGTTATTAAGGATATCTCTGTTTCTAATATTCACTCCAATGAAAGTGATAAAACAAAAGACTTTCTCAGCAAAGACTTAACATCTATATTTTCATCCTGGGATTCAGATATAAGTAATGTTCATGTAAGCACAGACAGTGGTTGTGCAAGAAGACCCCTGACCTTAGAGAACAGTTCCGGGAGAGGAATGTCAGTCTATACCTCATCAGGAACACCTTTAATCAAGAGTTGTATGTTGGAGGCAGAAACCTCTGTCAGAGGAGGTTCAAATAAACCTGTTACATCACACACATCAGGAATTTCATTTGGAAATAAAGATGATCAAACTGGGGGAGATAAGACTTGGTCTTGGTTATCTGACTCCCAACTGAGTGAGCATATTCTAAGTGATGAGAACATTTCAAATGAACAATTACAGCCATCAAGTCTGATGATAGCAAATCAAGATTTCTCACTCTTGGACCTGGGAAAGATTGACAGAAATTCTAAAGACATTTTTTTGTTGAAAATGGCAGAAAATATGGTACACATGACAACTTTTTCTGATTCTTACACAAAAGAACAAAATAGAATACATGGCTCAGACATGACCGCTAATGATGATAGTGTCAGGGCAATAGGATCACCTCTGCTATCCTCCGATGATAATATTTTGGGGAAGCCTGTAAAAAATATAGATTCCAGCATGATGGACAGACAGCGGAGGTTTGAACGTATTATTGATAAAGATACATGTGATGTTGAGCAGCACCGAATTACTGATCAGGAGAAAAAATATGTGCACCTCCCCAGAACTGCATGGGCAGTAGAGGAAAATGAGGAAGTCAGATCAACCAAATTGTCACCGGCTTCCTCGAAAACAAATAAAAAATCCATCCCACCTCAAAAAACCAAAGTATTTGATTTTGATAGTGCTCATAGGAAATCACAGCATAAAAGTTCTTCGAAGTCGAGAAAAACTAAGGGTGCAAAAGTAGCTGTATGTTTAATGCATGATGTTGGTGGTCATGTTTGTGAAGTGCCCTTAAATCAGAGACTTTACAATGAACTCCAATCAGACAGTCAGACTTCAGGGTTCAGACTGAATGTGACCAGAGCATCTGAGATAGCACCTTCACTATATGAACACAATATAGCTACAGGTATGTCTAGCAGCAATATTCTGTCTTGTGAAGATGGACTTACAACAAGTGAGAACAGTCTAAGCAACATAGGCATTCAAAATGTATGGGCTCCCATTACTGAGATAGACTCAAGTGTGGGTAGTCAAACTTCAAGTGTCAGCCAAACAAATGACACTGAGAATTTGTGTTTGTCAACAGAACAGTTTTTGATGCTTACATCAGATATTGTGACAACAGATACAGCAGTTTTATCATCACCAGTGATAGCAAAAGGAGGGGAAGATGCAGAAATGTCAGAGTTATCAGATAGTAACTGTGTAGAGTATTCTTTGACAAGAAACATATCGTTTGACAGACTTTCACATTACAGCGTCTACACAGCTGGCATCTCAGACAGTGAGAATCACATGGATGTAGCAGATCTTGAAATAAGAGAAGGCAGCGATGATGATGGTGATGATGAGGATAATAATGTCCTAGTTAAAAGTGCCTTGAATGCTGATGCCTATGAGACTGCAGCCTCAGATGACAACTGGGAGGATGCAAGTTCTGTACTTCCGTTGGACAACACGCTGTTGGTGAACGAAAGTCTAGAGTGTGCAGCAGTTGATGATAGTGATTTGCATTCATTGTATGTATAGTCATTTTCTTGTTGTTTTACTAGAATGTGAACTACTTTTCTTGTAGACAAATTGTGAACTATTTTTCATGTAAAGAAAAAAGGCGTAGAGGTTTAACGTCATTGTACTTGGGTTACCACCATATGTACCCTGTCTTTCTCTGCGAAGTGGCAAGCCGACTGCTATGTGGACCTATGTGGATAGCATGTATGCCTTAACTTCAAGTGATATCTCCAGGAATCTTTTTTTAAATCAATTTTATAAAAACAAAATCTCTTGAGCACAAAGTGACTGGCTTAACCACTACACCAAGGCAATCCCGAAAAGGATGTAAAAAAATGTAGGACTTATTCTTTAATATGTATTTACGCAGCTATAGTGCGTTCATAAATAGTTGTCCACCGATATTATCTATTTTCTTCGTAATTAGTGAGCGTATAGACTTCATATTTTTCATGAGTGCATTATTTCATAATCACTTTACAGATTTATGATTAATTATTTTCTAGAGAGAACGGATCTATCGCAGCAGTCGCTATGAATGTCATTTTTAAGGTAGTAATGATTTTATTTTATGTGGAAAGGAAATTTTACAGTAATTGCTGATATAAGCATATCATTCATTTGTTGTAGCATGGAGTAAAAATGAGGTATTCAGAATGTAATATTTTTCTTTCGTTTCATTGAGATTATATGTAGTGAGATATAAATTTAACATTTAAACGTTTATATAATTGTATTATTGTTTACAATCTCGTCAATGTAAAATAAACATAAACATACATTTTACATACCGTAGTCATAACCATCTTTGTCATAGTGTGAAAATTCTAAGTTGTAGTGTTGGCGTTCTGAAATATTCTATCAACATTTTCGGAGTTCAATCTACAGTGCAGAGAAAATTAACTTTCCAGCATTTAATATTATCAGTCTAGGCCTTTTGTTTTTTCATCTCTTTCCTAACACATTTTAGTTTGCTCTGCATGAATGTTTTAGAGAGAACTTCCTTTCTCAGCAAAAGATTAAATCACAACAGCTTACTACATTTAACTATTGTCAGTATGGTCTTGTTGTCCAACAAGGGCAGGCTAAGTGAAAGGCAGTCAACTTAAGAGAGGAAAGTCGTGGATGGGGCATGCAGAGGATGTCATACAGAGCGTGAGCAGATTGGAGGATGTACTACCTGGTGCCGAATGGAGTCTGGCGCCCTCGGATTGTCTGACAGCCTTCGAAGGATTAATAACACTCAATAGAGAGTGCAGGGAATGGTGTCCGACAGTGGTCGAGTCGGAGGTGCTCGCTCTGATTGGTGAGAATTCCAGGGAAGGTGATATGGTTATATATACAGATGGGTCGGTTGAGAGACATCAGGAGTGCCTGGGCCTTCACGGCTCAAAGGTGAGGGAAAACCATCAAAGAGGAAAGTGGTACATTCGCTCAGATGACAAGCAGCATGACAATGGAGATTTTGGCAGTAACCAAAGCTTTGAAATGGGTGTGCTCACAGACTGTCTGCGAGCATTCCTGTGTGACTCCATGAGCATGATTGTGAAAGTTCAGGCTTAGTACATTCAAAAACAGTGGCTGGATGCAGTGAATAATTCCTTTGTGCGTAGAATGATTTTTATTTTTGTGCCGGGACATGTCCAGGGTAATGAGAGAGTGGATAGGTTGACTGCCCATGCTGCTACTACGGCTGCTGGTGGAGCGATGGATGGGGCAGATATTTTGAATACTCTACGGGAAAACGCACGAATAAATGACTACAAGTGACGATGACTCTTGTTCCATGACTAGAATAAGGGAGCTTGGTTTGAAATGTGGTGTCGTTAGAAAGGAGCGGTTTTGTGAGCGAGAAAGAATGATAGTCAATCAATGACATGCTGGGACCGTCAGTCAACATATAATGGTGGATACACTCAAGGAAAGATCTAAGCACCTATTGACTTGTCCAGAGTGCAATGATGATGATCCAACGACTAACTAAAGGCAGTATATATATTATATATTAATATCACGTCTTGACATTGATAGATATGTCACATTGGCTGCATTGTTTTCCAATGTTGACTATTATATTGATGTTATCAAAATCCAACTTCTCGTTTTTCCCGTCTTCGTTTATAGTTCTTCTTACTATCTATCTATTTATTTATCTACGTATACTCTGTGCCTTGTTTGCCTTACGGCATCAGGTATAGAAGAGTCCACTGGATATGGCCTTCTTGAGTGCTGTTTGTAAGCATGTTCCTGTGGCTTCTTTGATTTCTATGATCCATTTCTTAGATGGTCTTCCTCTAGATTTATAGCCATGATGTCTATATGTCATGGCCATTTCTGGCATGCTGTCTGTTGGTAGTCTGGAGGTGTGTGACTACCACTTGATCTGTTAATTGTAACTTTTTACTTCTTCATTCCACCATGCTGTTATTTTTGGTTTCTTTACACTGCTGTTCTTGTATCCTCATGATTCTCCTGCTGTTTGTGTGATAGGAAATTTGAATAATTTTCATTCTTCTTTTCTTGTTGTAGTATGTAATTGTATTTTTTGCGAATTTTTCTGTGATTTTTGTGTGTGTGTTGCTCCTGTACCATGTACCATTATTAATCTTTGACCTTTGCTGCTTGGTACATATCTTTCAATAGTTCCATCTACAGATTGTCCTTTTATTTCATGAGTGTGGTGAGCGTTTATCCATGTTTAATCTCTATATATAATATAATTTCCTTTACGCATCTCCCTGATTTATCTCAAATATTTACTTCTAACAGTTACTAAATGTGGTTTCTTACATATGACGCTTCTGCCATATGTATATTTTCGAAATGTAAATCCGGCACCTCTTACAAATTTCCATAATTTAGTTTTAGAAATGTGAATGTCTTTGTTCTTTTCTAGATACGTTTTCAATGTATTTAATGTCAATGCTTCTTTGCAATCCAAAAGTCTATGAATTACTCTCTTAATAATTTCTTCATTGAAATTATCTACAACATTTATTCTTCCTCTTGTTTCTTTCTTCTTTTTTTTAAAATTTTAGTTATCTTTGCGTAACCACACTGATAATATTTTGTAGTTTATACCCATGGCATGTTGTGTTCTTTTTGAGGACTTAGAAATACTATGAAATAGAGTACCACATTGTGCTTCTGGGAAAAATATTTGTACAATCTCATAGTTATACTTTTCAGTGTAAGGAAATTAACTTTCGCAGACATGGTTATAATAAAGTTGTAAAGGCTGCTACATGATACCCTGTAATAATTTACACAAACATGATATGTTGAAGACGTCACAATAAAAACACGTCGAATATGATATACGCCTTTGAGGAAAATGACGTTCTGCTATTATTTTAATATAATCAACTATGAAATCTCTACAAAAAATTATTTCTTAATGTGTTACACATGTAAATATTAGTTTACGTTCTAAGATTGTGCTATTTGATGCATGAAGATGCTCACTAAAGACATGTCACTGCAATATAATTCAATCAATGATGATGTCCTGGTATGTCTTCAAACATTTAATTGGCCAGTACATTCACACTTTGCCTAATAGCCAATGAAACATTGGAGAGATAAAAACAAGAACAATAAAGAAATAAGACACACTTCTCCTCATTGACACAAATTATGGCAATTTATAATGTAACCTTTCAGTTTTTATGATTATCAACAGAAAAAAATATCTACCTTAAAAATAACATTTGTAGCGACTGCTGCGATAAATCCATTCTATCTAGAAAATAATTAATCATAAATCTGTAGCATGGTTATGATTTGAGGAAAATGAAATAATGCACTCATGCAAAATATGAAGTCTATACGCTCAGTAATTATTGAGAAAATAGGTAATATCAATGGACAACTATTTATGAACGCACTATAGTAGTTAACATTGTAATCATGTGTCGGACATCAGCTGAAAGAAAATGTGTATAGTTAATATCTGATCATGCTATGCATGTGCTGATTTGATTGCTTCTGATTTGATTGCTTCTGATTTGATTGCTTCTGATTTGATTCCTTCTGCTCTATTGTGAATAGCAATTGTTAAACTCTTGACATTATTTTGTATTTGAATATGACCCGGGTCATAATTTTGCCACGCCAATCCTTATTTGTCAGCATTCCAAGCATCTGTGAGATTAAGACATGAATGATTGTGCCCATTTCTGTCTTCCTGTATTGCTAGGTAAACATTTCTGCTGCTATTGTACATATTATATGCTGGCTTCCTCTGGCACAGTTATTTGTTTTCTTCTACAAAGGTTCTTCAAATTTTCATGCACAAGATAAAAGTAAAGAGCATGTAGAACAGCGAATCGCAAACTTATTTGTCCTGTAGACCCTGTGCCGATATTTTTGTGTTTTCAATAGATTGCCTAATATTGAATTTTCCTAAACATATTAATTTCAAATGCATTTTTTACAGTTGACAGTGCTGTTCATTTTGATAGGATTCTTTTGTAGAGTGGACAAATGAGGGGAAAAAAACATGTACAATTTTTATGCATACTATTATTGAAAAGAGTTAATCTTGTGCACCCCAAACCATTTTTCTTGCAGATATGGACCCACTGCAAGTTGAAATTGACCCTTGGGGATCCATATTGACCACTTTGGGAACCTATTGTGTAGAATAATTAAAGAACAATCAAAGTACAGCCATATTGATTAAAATGCTCTTCCTGTTTCATTTTGGCATCACATTTTTTTTTACCATCACACATGAGATCACAACTACAATTGTTAAAAAACAATGAAATCTGTATCAATGAGCTTCTCTTGAAATATTGACAATTTATTGTAATTGCTTTGATTGCTAATCTTATGCACTATCTTCCTATGACATCAAGAAAGATCAAACCTCAGACGTGTCCTTAGTCTAATGGCATCCATGCAGTATAGCAACATCAAGAAACTTAATGAAATGGATATTAAAGCACCACAACCCATGTGTTGCCCGTGTTTGAAAGGGAAGCAAGGAATAGCAACACTGTTTACCTTCCATGCAAGTTGTCAAGGCGACTAAGGATGTTATCAGGTGGAGTAGGCTGTCCCATTCCATATAGGGTTAAATGATCCAGAAGCCATGCTGAAGTCAGATGTTTCAGACTGAAAGGTGCAAATATCAGAGAAAAGCTGTAATCCATGACAATGCATTCCATTCTTTGAATTGAATCCTGCTAATCTGCAGGAGTTTAAGAATTAATGCATGAGAAACAAACCACCATGGCAGCTATCACCACAAACAAACTGGATGCTGCATCTATTTTTTCATAATTTATGATCACCATGACGGTAGCTGCAACATCATTATCTCACAAAAAATTATTGAAAATTCCTGGAGTCATGAAGAAGGTAATACTCTACCTAGAGGACATTCATCCAAGGTAAGACATAATGCTGATACTTGTGTGTTTAAGAGCTTCCCATCTAAATAAACAATTATTACCTGAAGAATGCATATAGAAGAATCAAAAGTAAACAATTCAATGCTGTTATACTTGTATAGCATGAAAATTATCATTGCAATTGATACTAAAAATTAAACAGCTTCAAAAACAAATGTCTCCTGAAACTAATGAACATAAAATGGAGTGATTTCATCACAAGCAGTGATTTAAGAAATAAAATACACTAAGAATATGTGTCAAATGTCATATAAAAATGCAGATGGAAATACCTGGGTTACCTTTTAAGACTAGATGGAAACAGAATAAACCAACAACCCTTATGTGGACACCTGAGTGTCAAAGAAAACAAGGAAGACCTAAAGCAACCCTAAAAAACACCATATTTGAAATGGAAATGATAGGCTGCAAGATCATACAAGAATTAAAACTGCAGGTAGCGGACCGCAACACATGGAGAATAAAAACCTCTGCCCTATGTGGCACCTGCGGCACAAAAGGAACAAACTTGATATGAATAGAAATAAATGTTTCAATCTCTTACATAAGCAGATCTCAATGACAGTGCACAAACACCTTAGTAGTGGCAAGGACCAATGGTGTCATTCCATTTTTTTGGTGATGGTGCACATTTTTGGAAAATTGCGATGTCAGTCCTTGTATGGATTCTATTGACTAAGAGATAATTTTTTTCAAAATACTTAGAGACATGCCATCAGATCCCTCACATGCATATCTTGTTGCTTAAATTGATGATATCCAATTACTGCTGAGCATTTCTGCTCTTGACGGATCAATGGTGAAGCTTCCAGTAGGTGAAACAAGAAATATGATTTTTTCAGTTGATATACTAAAATACAATGGAATTCATTTACAACAAATCTATTTTTAATTAATTTCCCAGTTTAACGACACTTCAAAATCCCCAATTATTTTAACTCTTTGTCTTAATTTTAAAAATTAATGGCTTCTGGTTCTTTGCATACATGCACGCATTTTCATTGGATCTTTCCTGGCACAAATCGGAACCCTCGAGCATATGCAGATTCACAAACCTAAACTAAAATAAACACAAAGGTTTTGTTGTTTTTTTTTCATCATTTTTTGGCACTTATGTTTATTGTTTTTCATGCCATGCTCATCTTCGCTTGCAAAGATTCGCTTGCAAAGACATCTTTATTTTAAAAATTGTTTCAGGTAAAAAGTACAAACTCTGAACTAGTTACTTGCGCAAATTTTCACTAGCTACCTGTGTTTGGGCAAAGTCTTATTTTAACTGGTAGGTTGAAGGTCATGGATAACAGTATTCTAAGGTGGGGGAGCTGTAAGAGTGAGAAGTTGATAAATCACCAGTCAGGGACAGATCAAAGCATTGAAAATTATGGGGGTGTACAGGGTGTGTGTTTTAGGCAAGTGACCTTGTTTGTCTTTGGCGGGCACGTTGGATATCTTTCGGCCAGCCTCTAGACCGGATAATAGTTTTCGGTGTTTCAGTGTAATTCTGGTGGAATATGTGATTTCTACATCTGAATGTGATAGATTAGAACACTGTTTAACCATTTAGAAACTCTGAAACAACGCTGTGACAGATCTAGCAAATCGACAGCGACGAAACACACTGCTCATAGAAAATGAAGAGTTCTCAGGAGACGACTAAACGTAAGGCCATGTCCAGAGAACTCTTCCACCCCCTGACGCTGCAAGGCAAACAAGGGACACAGCGTATAGATAGATAGATAGACCTTGTTTGTAGTTGCATGTCTTTAGAGTAAGGACACACATTCAATCCAACCTTGGAAATTAAAGTTCTGTGGACTCATTGGGAATAGTTCTAAAGTGACGCAATTTGTCTTTCCAGTGGTTTTCATTAGCTGTCAACATAGAGTATACACAAAGTGACCAATGAAAACACAGGAAAAGTAAAATTACATCATTCTTAGAAGGATGCATCACTTCCTAGTGGAATGCAACAGTGGAAACACTCCGTAACTTATATAACAAATTTCCCTATATAACAACAGTTTGAAAATCCTCAATAGATTTATTCTTTATTTTTTATATGTATATAGCAAATTTCTTATATTACGGTCTACATACACATTGTCTTGGTTTGGACCAAGTTGTTATAGTGGGATCTAACTATAGTCTGTAACAAAACATCACAGTCACATGGCACACAGGAGATAACAGCTTAAATAAGAAGAGTTCAAATGTTTCAATTCATTAAATAAAAATGTGATACAATCTGTTTGTAATTTGTGGTTTTTAAATGAAGTTTTGTGTCCTTAAATTTTATGATTTATTATTTTACAAATAATTGTCTTTTACTTTCATTTAAATTAATAATAATTTTATAAATAATACTTTTCACTTAAATGTGTCACTTGTGTGTTAATGTTTAATTTGAACAAGTCAACCTGGACATTGAACTTGTTATGTGATAACGAACTGAACACCTGATATGTGTGTGTTATTTTGAATACCTGATTTGTGTGTTATTTTGAATACCTGATGTGTGTGTGTTATTTTGAAGACCTGATATGTGTGTTATTTGATGTTATATATTTTAATATTGAACTTCCAGGGCTGCATTAACCCACTCAAGCAGCTGAAGTCTGTAGCAATATATTCATTATCGTAGCGGCCATTGTTGTCTGATTGACACTGTCATTTAGATTGATGCCCGTTACCGGTTTCATGGGAATAGACATGATAAATTTAGCCCTGACGTGATTACAGGTAATGGCAGCTTCCAGTGTTGTTTACCAGTCGTTTCTAACAGCTGTCATTTCCGAAGTGTGAAAGGTTTTTTTATGACCTTCAATATTCGTCAAAACTTAGTAAAAGTGGGCCTACTTACAATTCAGATGATGTTGATAGGCAATGTTTAAATGAAATGTTATTTTAGAGAACATTTTAAGTGAAATGAAATTTTAGATAACGTGATTGAATCAGTCTTTGATGGGGGATTAGTTTAGTATTTAGAATAGCAATGATTGCCGATCTGTAGTGTGGGCTTAACTGATGATGTGCACGTTCCCCCCTCCCATACACACAACCATAGATCTAGGAATGATTGAGAATAGTTAACACAGCTTATCTATGCCAATATTGATTAATTTTACGAGAAAAAAAATCAGGTCCTGCAAATACCATTGATTGAGCTTACTCTGCTTTTGATTAAGACTAGGCCTAGCTTTAAATATTTCTATGTGAGTCATTCTTTGGGGGCACATGCAGAACATTGTGTATGCAGGTATAAAAATTTTCAAAAAAATGAGATCCAGTTTGGAAACCTGTTTCACCAGATATCTAGGGCTTTATTTATGTGAACTAGGCCTAAATGTTTGGAGTAGTTAACAGTTACAGTATGTTATTGTTATGCTGTGTAAGAGAGACTGCTTTGCAGCTTTCATTGGAACATCTATCAACAGACAAATTTATGCAAGTAAATGAAGCTGACATGTAACATGGGCTCATTTTTTTCTGCTCAAATGTTACATGACATCCACAAAGAAATGTTCACAGATCAGTACCTCTTCCGTTTTTCTGTTAATCTGACTTTGAATCATAAAAATTAATTGAAAATTGTATTTTATATTAATTTTCTTGAACAATCACTTCTGATTTTTGCAGTTATTCCCTTTGCCCTGTGATTGAAACCCCTTTTCAAGATTGGCCAGGGTTGAAAGTATTAATATCATTTTCTGTTTGCTCTATTGTAATCCTCAGTATGATCTTTTGATCTTCATTTGTTTGGACTATGATTTTATCTCTGAGAAGCAGAAAGCATTTAGACCTACTAGCTGTACCAGTAAATCATTCATTTCTATAGCCTCTATAAGGAACAGATACATTGTTACTTTATGAAATAACGTAAACACATTTTTATGTATACAGAACCACATAAATAACATTGACTCTTGTTCACTCATTCCTGAATAGTTATCTGAATAGATAACTCTGTATCTGCAGGATTATTTCCCATGTTTTAAACCAGTAAATGTCAACAACTTCAAAGCTAATTTTGTATTTATAATTACAACCTATCATATTATATAACAAATTAAAGTAAAATGATTGCACAAATGATTATTTATGGCACAATATTATGTGATTAGTTATGTATGGCACAATGAGTAAGTCAAAAGACAACAAAACAAAGAATACAATTAATTACCCACCATGAAATGAATCCCTGGCCTTCTAATAGTTAGATAATAGTTCATGATACTAGAATCCTCTAATTGTATGTCACAACAATATCTATTCATAGTTACTGTTTTTAATTGATAATTTCATGCAGACATACAATAATAACAAAAATCTGCACAAATTTACACATAGTGTGCATTGAAAATCAATAAGGTCATAGTGGGCCTACTTACAATTCAGATGATGTTGATAGGCAATGTTTAAATGAAATGTTATTTTAGAGAACATTTTAAGTGAAATGAAATTTTAGATAACGTGAATGAATCAGTCTTTGGTGGGGGATTAGTTTAGTATTTAGAATAGCAATGATTGCCGATCTGTAGTGTGGGCTATTCTATTGTAGTATCTATTCATAGTTACTGTTTTTAATTGATAATTTCATGCAGACATACAATAATAACAAAAATCTGCACAAATTTACACACAGTGTGTGCATTGAAAATCAATAAGGTCATAGTGGGCCTACTTACAATTCAGATGATGTTGATAGGCAATGTTTAAATGAAATGTTATTTTAGAGAACATTTTAAGTGAAATGAAATTTTAGATAACGTGAATGAATCAGTCTTTGATGGGGGATTAGTTTAGTATTTAGAATAGCAATGATTGCCGATCTGTAGTGTGGGCTATTCTATTGTAGTATCTATTCATAGTTACTGTTTTTAATTGATAATTTCATGCAGACATACAATAATAACAAAAATCTGCACAAATTTACACACAGTGTGTATTGAAAATCAATAAGGATAAATATTATATATCATCATCATCAATTGCTGTCTCCGCAATGAATGTTCGCTGCAATATTCCCTGTCTCTTGTCTTGATGGTGCACTCTGCTAGACTATCCTGTCCATCTTGTGTTGTTACTCTCCCACTTGTATCTCTGCTTACCTCTTGTTCACCTCCCCATAACTTTACCCTCAAGTAAAGTCTTCAACAAGGCCTTTTAATATGTCCAAAATGTTTTATTTGCTTGATCTTTATTTCCTTTAATAATTCTTTCTTCATATCAAGTATTGTTAGAACCTCTTTGTTTTATTTCATACACGTTTTCCATTAATATGTTTCACTAAAAAATCCCATAAAGCAACTGATTCTGCCTCATTAGTTGGTTGATAAACAAACGCTGGTTGATAAACAAGCATATTTTATTAAATTTTTTTTTAGTTTCACATTACCAGTTAGACTTCACCCTTGTATCAATATAGGGCCTACACCCAAAAACAAACAACTGCAATAAAATTCAAAATGCGTGATTATTGAAATTACTCCATAACTTCATGCAGAACAGTGAATTAGTGGTATGGAATTTAACAAAAATTACTCCCTACTAAATTGTGTAGACAGTTGTAGCACAAACAAACAATGCAAAAAATCAATAGATAATTGAAAGCTAGGAATTACCATATTGTTTCTCCTTCCAGAATCAATATTAGGTAATACTGCGTGAAAGTGTCACTTGAACACGACGGGCTATCGCTAAGGGGTTATGAGGTGTAAACACGAAAACATACAAAATACCATTTTATATTTGACATTTCTGGAATGGCATTTTGTACAGTGGAATCCAGTTATAATAACTTAGTCCGGACTGACAAAATATTTATGTCTATTGTCTGTCCCCATGTGAACAATGGTTGATCATATTCACATTTGCCATTAAGCTTAGGTGTGTGAGCGCCAGCTGTCGTTCCAAGGCCAGATGTGTCGCATTGGTTACATTAAGTCCTTTTGTGTTCAAGGCTATCTTGATGTTTTCTATTTACCTTTTTCTTGGTCTACTTTTGGCTTTACGCCCGGATATTTTTTGTTATATGCTGTTATTGGTATTTGGTTTGGGTTCATCCTCATAAGGTGATTGAGCCATTTTACTTGTTGTCTGTCAATATGCTCAAGACATGATATTATCATCATCATCAGGTGACATATTCTTTCCAGAATGTAGTCTTCCCTATGGATCTCTTGAATTCGTCATGGTCTTGAGCAAGTTGTCCCACCTCTTTTAGTGACATGCACAGCCATTTGTGAATGTCTTTTCTCCAACCGTGTTTTGGGTAGCCTTTGCCCCTGTTGCCTTTTACCATCCCCTCCAGTAACACTCTCTCCATTCCGTCATGTCTCTTAATGTGATTGAATAAAACACCTCCTGGTTTGTTTTCCTTGCTGTCCATGTTATTCTCAGATCTCTTCTATATCACTTTAATCCATATGATGTTATTCTCTTGGCCTTGTGATATTATATTATATTATGCCAACTCTTTTCCTAATTTCTTATTTTATCTAGTTTAGTAACCACTGCAGCTTTTCTCAAACACTTAATTTCACATGTAATGATTTTCCTCTGCTGCGAGGCTGTGAAGGACCATGTTTGACATTGGTAGCAGAATGTTAGTATAAAAATTGTAGATATTTTCTATCTTTTGATTTCCAACTTGATCTTTGGGTGAAGAAGTAATGGTGTAAGTTGGTGAGGTCTCTGTGTTTGCTTTCTGACACCTTGTTTCTATTTCTCTGTCTAGTCTTCCATTTTCTGAAGAAATGCTACCTAGATATTTAAATTCTTTGGCTTGTTTCACTTTGGTGTTGTCTATTGTTATATATCCATTGGCGTTGCAGACTTGCTAATTTTCTTAATGTCTGTTTTTTGTACATTCATTTTCATGTTGTACTTCTTACATGCTAATAGCAATGCATTGTAATAATAATAATAATAATAATAATAATAATAATTGTAATAATAATTTTTATGTAATATTTCTGTAATATTACATGTACGTAAAATTAATATTTATGTAATATTCGCTATATACAGTACAAACAATATATAATAAATATCATAGGGGATTTTGAAAAAACGTTGTTATATAGGGAAATATGTTATTTAAAAAATGCGCTATAGAGGGAATCCACTGTATAAGTAATGGGAGTGTGACTGGAGAAAAGGAGTTCATTGTTGAACTTGTTATTGTCTAGAAGTTGTCAACAAAATGTGAAAGTCCCTGTATCTTAGCATAAATATCATCTTGGCAGGAACAGGAAGCTCTTATGAAGATCTTCTGTAATCAGTTTCCTGTGATCAGAAGTCTATACAAGCAGAAGGGGCTTCATCCATGAATTAAGTTGTCAGCAGGAGATCCTAATTGCTTCACTTCTGTCTCAAGAAGCCAGGTTTTACTTCTTAAGTTGCCAAAAAGTGAATGTGTTTGCAGAATGTGTTCTGGAGTCTGGGAACTCCTTTGACATTGGTCAATTCGGACAACATTTATTTTGTGGAGATGTGCTTATAATCTACAGTGTCCTGTGCAGTCTACAAATGATAGTTTGCTGTGATCTGTTCAGTTTTAGGATGTGGTTTTGTGGAAAGTTGTTGCCTTATGGAGATCAAGTCAAATTACTGAAGTCAGGTTGGATGTTTGCATTTCACTACAAAATGAGTTCAGCCACATGTATATAATTATTGTTTTAAAGTCCTTGCTGGGGGTCCATGATTGCTACTATGAAAATTTGCCATGCTCAGTTTTCTTTTGATGTGCACAAACTGACCATACCAGTAAACAGTTTGGATGATGTTAAAACTTTATTGCTATTTTTTTGGGTATAATTTTTGTGTTATCCTTTTATGTGATCATATAAATGTGTTTATTTAAATGTTTGTGTTTTCACGTGTAGAAGTTGACATGAGATAGTTTTATTACAAGAATTCTGTCAACAACACATAAATTACAGAGTCATGAATACAAGAATGAACAAATAGATTGAGACAATATCTATACCACAGATAGATCAGAGACAATAAATAAAGAAAATGTCTACAACAAATACAAAATTACACATATTACACAATGAAACCCCTCTATAGTGCATCTTTTATAACACATTTCCCTATACATGTATAACAATGTTGCAAATAAACCTGGTGAGGAATTTAATAATGAAATCAACAAATTACTATTTAATAATGAAATCAACAAACTACTATTTAATAATGAAATCAACAAACTACTATTTAATAATGAAATCAACAAACTACTATTTAATAATGAAATCAACAAACTACTATTTAATAATGAAATCAACAAACTACTATTTAATAATGAAATCAACAAACTACTATTTAATAATGAAATCAACAAACTACTATTATAAATGAAATCAACAAACTACTATTTAATAATGAAATCAACAAACTACTATTTAATAATGAAATCAACAAACTACTATTTAATAATGAAATCAACAAACTACTATTTAATAATGAAATCAACAAACTACTATTTAATAATGAAATCAACAAACTACTATTTAATAATGAAATCAACAAACTACTATTTAATAATGAAATCAACAAACTACTATTTAATAATGAAATCAACAAATTACTATTTAATAATGAAATCAACAAACTACTATTTAATAATGAAATCAACAAACTACTATTTAATAATGAAATCAACAAACTACTATTTAATAATGAAATCAACAAATTACTATTTAATAATGAAATCAACAAACTACTATTTAATAATGAAATCAACAAACTACTATTTAATAATGAAATCAACAAATTACTATTTAATAATGAAATCAACAAACTACTATTTAATAATGAAATCAACAAACTACTATTTAATAATGAAATCAACAAACTACTATTTAATAATGAAATCAACAAACTACTATTTAATAATGAAATCAACAAATTACTATTTAATAATGAAATCAACAAACTACTATTTAATAATGAAATCAACAAACTACTATTTAATAATGAAATCAACAAACTACTATTTAATAATGAAATCAACAAACTACTATTTAATAATGAAATCAACAAATTACTATTTAATAATGAAATCAACAAACTACTATTTGACTACGACCAAAGTCTAATATACAAAGATGAGGAAAGTTTGCATAACCACATCAATGCATTACTGTTAACATATAATTTGTACAACATGAAAATTAATGTAAAAAAACAGAAAAATGATGAAAATTAACAAGTTTGCAACTCCAATGGATATAACAATAGAAAACACCAAAGCAAAACAAGCCAAAGAATTAAAATATCTAGGCAGCATTTTTTTAAATTGAAGACTAGACAGAAATAGAAACAAGGTGTCAGAAAGCAAACACAGTGACTTACCAACTTTCACTATTACTTCTTCACCCAAAGTTCAAGATGGAAATAAAAAGATAATATCTACAATTTTTATACCAACACTTTATTACCAATATCAGACATGGTCTTCAGCAGTCTTGTAGCAGAGGAAAATCGTTACATGTGAAACTAAACAAGATGTGTTACTAAACTAGATAAAATAAGAAATCAAGTAATTAGGAAAGGAGTTGGTTTTATATCATGTAATGAACACATCGAAAGACGGCAAGTAAAATGGTTGTCATCTTATGAGAATGAACCAAAACCAATATCATATAACAAAAGAATATCCAGTCATAAAGCCAAAGGTAGACCATGAAAACGGTGGATAGAAAACATCAAGATAACCTTGAGCAAACATGGACTTAATGCAACTACAGTGACACATCTAGCCTTTGAATGACAGCGGAAGCTCCCACCCACGCTTAGCAGCAAGTGTGGATACTATCAACCATCATTCACCTGGGTATAGTGTATAGACAATAGACAAAAACAATTTTTCAAAATCCCCAGTGATATTTATTCTTTAATGTTTGTACTGTATATTGTGAATTTCTGTTATTACATACATATTTCTTTCATCTGTCAAGACCAAGTTGTTATAGCAGGATTTGACTCTCTCTCTCTCTCTCTCTCTCTCTCTATCTATATATATATATATATATATATAGATATATAAATGTATAAAATGAAAATGCACATGCTTAAATATATAAACTGTAATATTTCTATCTTGGTGCCCATGGCAACACCACTGATTTGGTCAAAGAAGTGCCCATCATAGCACATTCTTTTATAACATATTTTCCTATTAATAACATTTTGAAAGTCCCCCAATTGTATTTATTCTATATTGTTTATTCTGTATATAGCCTTCTTCTTCAGCGTTCATTCTCAAACTCCCGCTGGATATCTCTTGTAGCAGGACAATGGTCCTACTAGATTTCCAGCAGGAGGTAGTCCAGAGAATGGAAATGCGTTGTGTCGCAGTTTTATTTGCGCCAATGGTCCGACACATCTGTCTTCAGCAGCGTATATAGCCAAATTCTGTTATTACATATTTTGTAAGTCCAGACCAATTTAATATAATAGGATCCCGCTGTATATGCCTGTATACCTATATAATAAAACACACATATAACAACAGATATATATACAAACAACCACACATAAGCATGCCCATGCACAAATACTCTAGCATGTATGTGGCCATGCAAGGTTGAATATGGTTTGGAAAAGTAAGATCAGTATTACAGTAAAGAACAATCTATTCAGATCGCTAGTGCTAATTATACTTGTATACAGATGTGAAAGTTGGACACAAATTTCAGTCACAGAAAGAAGGATTCAGTCCTTTGAATACAAGTGCTACATATGTTTGTTAAGAATTAGCTATATAGAACACAAGCCAAATATATTTGTCCAGCAGCAAATAAACAAACTTGCAGGTTATCAAGAACCACTTTTGGCAGTGGTGAAACGGCGTAAACTTGTTTGATTTGGTCAAGTAAGGAGACAAGACACCTAACATTATTTTGCAAGGAATAGTTAAGGGTGGAAGAAGGAGAAGAGGACTGGGAAAATTCTTGATTGATAACATCAAGGAATTACCTGAGCATGAGTTCTCTACACTCCTGTGAAGTTTGAAGAAAAGCAAGAAGTTTGGTGGTTGTTCTTATACTTCTTCTGTTCCATACATTGTTGCGTAATCTGCCAAATACAGCACTAGCTTTTGCAAGTCTATTGTTAATTTCCACATCAATGTTGACATCTCGAGAGAGAGAGAGCTTCCAAGGTAAGTAAAATTGTCGACTACCTGCAGTTTTTCCTGATTGACGATGATGGAAGTAGCAGTATGTTGGCTATTTGATGTTGCTTGGTGCATGACTTCTGTTTTTTTGGTGTTAATAGTGAGATCAAAGTTGTTGCAGGCCTGTGAGAAGCGGTCTATGGTGCTCTGCATGTTTACGACAGAGTCAGCCTAGAATGCACAGTCGTCAGCATAAAGTAATTCTCTAACAGTACTAGATTTAGTTTTCGTGTTTGCTTTTAGACGACGTAAATTGAAAAGACCACCATCCGTTCTGTAATTGATCATTGTGCCTGCTGTTTCATTACTATGGTGCGTTTCCGTTAGCATGGCCGTAAATAACAGGCTGAAAAGAGTAGGGGCCATCACACATCCCTGCTTTACACCATTTGTGACAGGGAATGCAGGAGATACTCCTCCATCGCAGATAACACTAGCTATCATACCGTCATGAAATTGTCGTATCACAGTGACAAGTTTTGGGGGGCATCCGAACTTTGTAAGCACCTTCCACAGTCCTTCTCTGTTAACGGTATCGAATGCTTTAGTTAAGTCCACAAATGTTGCTAAGAGTTCACTATGTTGCTCTTGTGACTTTTCCTGAATTTGTCGTGCAGAGAATATCATAACTGTACCACGACCTGCACGAAAACCGCACTGACTCTCTGGGAGTAGCTCGTTTAATAGTGAATTATTTAGTCTGTTGAGTATGACACGAGCAAGAATTTTACCAGCTATAGACAAAAGTGATATACCCCTGTGATTATCGCAAGACTGTTTGGTACCTTTGCCTTTATATAGGTGCACTATAGAAGCATCTTTTAGATCTTGAGGCAATGTACCTGAGTTCCAGAAAATACCAAAAATGTCAGTTAGTTTTTTAATCAGCAGTGGTCCGCTATTTTTATAAATTTCAGCAGGTAAGGCATCCAAACCTGGAGCTTTATCATTTGACATTTGTTTAATCGCTATAATAACCTCTTGACTGCTTGGAGGTATATCGAGTTCTTCTCTTATCCCAAGTTGTGACATTCTGTTTATGACTTCTTCATTTATTACTGATGGTTTGTTTAGGATTTCTTCAAAATGTTCAGCCCAACGATTTAAGATGTCATTTTTATCAGTGAGAAGCTTCGACGAATCGGCATTTAATAGAGGTGGTGATCCCGATGAGTGTGGGCCATAGATAGTTCTTAAAGCCTCATATAATCGCGTATAGTCCTTTCTGTGTGCAAACATTTTAATTTCTTCAGCTTTTCGACGTAGCCATTTATCCTTTATCTCTCTGAGCTTCTTTTGACAAGTGTTACGGATCTTGCTATAGGCTACTTTCTTGGACGGTGAAGATGCTGCCCCTTGTAGTTTCTTGAAAGCGTTGTGTTTTTCTTCTAACAAGGATGTTATCTCAAAGTTATTATCATCAAACAAGTCTTGGTGTCTATGTATCTTCAAACCCAAATGTTCATTCGCTTTGGCGTAAATAATTCCTTTAAACGAAGCCCAGCTATCTTCAGATGTGGCATTAACAAGATCTAAGTCTCCCAAGGCTATGTCGAGATTATTTTTTATGTCGTGGTTACTGAACCGATCAGTGTTTAGGCGTTTTTCTATCTTTTGTCCCTGTGGACGTCTTTTTCTTGCAATGGTGAAATTTAGTTTGGATACTATAAGCCGGTGATCAGTCCAGCATTCAGCTCCACACATTGCTTTTGTGACATAAAAAAAAAATGTCCCTTTTTCTAGTTATGATATAGTCTATAAGATGCCACTGCTTGGAGCGTGGATGCATCCAAGAGGTTTGCGCGTTGGCAAGCGAAAAATAGTGTTGGTGATAGTGAGTTCGTGCACAGAACATAGCTTTAAAAGAAGGGAACCATTGCTGTTACATTTACCGATCCCATGACGTCCAAGAATACCTTGCCATGTCTGGAAGTCTTTGCCAACTCGGGCATTGAAATCGCCCAGGATAATGAGTTTATCAGTTCTAGGTGTACCAGATATAGCGGCATCTAACTCTTCATCGAATTTATCCTTTTCCTGATCAGGATGTGTCATTGTCGGCGCATATGCAGAAAGTAATGTGGCAAAGTTATTTTTGCTCACTTTCAATCGCAACGACATCAAGCGATCTCTAATTCCTCAAGGCAGGCCTGGAAGTTTCTGCACCAGAGATGATTTTATAGCAAAACCAACACCTGATTCACGCCTCTCTGTGTTTTTACGTCCTATCCAGAAGAATGTATATCCTCCACCTCTCTCTGTCAACTGACCCTCATCTGCAAACCGCGTTTCACTAAGTGCAACAATATCCAGATTATAACGGGCCAATTCTTTAGCAATTAGTGATGTTCTTCTTTCTGGTCTGTTTACATCTGAGATATCCGTAAGTGTGCGAACATTCCTTGAAGCAACTAGGATTGATTCACACTTTGTTCTCTTCATATTTCATTAGTAAAGATGAGTAAATAAATGAGTTGAGAAATGACTAGCGCTGAAGTTGGTTGATTGTGTGGAAGAGTTGCGCTAATCGTCAACCACACTCTCTCTCCTGAGTTTTATCTTGGTCCAGTGGCAAGACAAAGTCGAGACAACTGGGAGAAAATCAGGTGCAGTGGATGGCCAGAGCGTACTATGTGTCTAACTGTGCCCTATGCTGTCCACACAGCTCTGCGGTTAGCGCCTATGTACCCGTTACCCTATGTAACCGTTATGTTACCTGCCAACTTCTTCCGAGTATTTCGCCGTAAACAGACTTTTTAAGCCTAGGTAGACAAAGCCTTTGTTAACAATGCTAGGCTGGCTTATTTCTTAGCACTGTGAGTGTCCATAATAGCTACAGTGTGTCGCCAAATATCACATCGACTGTAACAGGTTGACACCGTGTAAAATAGGGCAGACCATTTTGACACGGTCAGTGAACCCGCCCCAGCGGCGAGAATAGGTCATCAAATGAGATGTTTGTATCTGACAATAACGAAAAAACTAAGTTCCTCCTTTGTCAACGCTCGAATCTTGCAAATAGCAACATTAAAGTGGGGAAACATATCCATTTATCACTTGAGTACACAATTAAACAATACAACTAGCACAATCCACGAAATTCGAATCACATAAACAGTGAGACAAAAAAAATCGCGACTAGCATGGTCGTCATCTTGGACACCAATCTTATGGACGTCATCTTATGGAAGCGTTGTAGCATGTCATCTATACAATTATAGACCCCCTCTGAGTAGAAGGTTTCTTTAATAGGCATTGCACTAAGCCGAAAGCTGATGTCTACTGGGTATGTCATAAAATCCAACCCATTGTACATAGGAAGTAAGAGTTAATCGCTCGCAACTACTGGAGTTCTCAAACAAACACACTATAGGCGTGTGTTGGGTATATGTTACCGAGAACATAAGAACAATGTGTTTGTGCATGCTAGAAGTAATGTAGTAGTGATTCGACAGGAACCACTGCTCGACAGGAACAACTGTTCGACAGGAACCACTGTTCGACAGGAACCACTGCTCGACAGGAACAACTGTTCGACAGGAACAACTGTTCGACAGGAACCACTGTTCGACAGGAACAACTGTTCGACAGGAACCACTGTTAGACAGGAACCACTGTTCGACAGGAACCACTGTTCGACAGGAACAACTGTTCGACAGGAACCACTGTTCGACAGGAACAACTGTTCGACAGGAACCACTGTTAGACAGGAACCACTGTTCGACAGGAACCACTGTTCGACAGGAACAACTGTTCGACAGGAACAACTGCTCGACAGGAACCACTGCTCGACAGGAACCACTGCTCGACAGGAACAACTGTTCGACAGGAACAACTGTTCGACAGGAACCACTGCTCGACAGGAACAACTGTTCGACAGGAACAACTGTTCGACAGGAACCACTGCTCGACAGGAACCACTGTTCGACAGGAACCACTGTTCAACAGGAACCACTGTTCGACGGGAACCACTGTTCGACAGGAACAACTGTTCGACAGGAACCACTGTTCGACAGGAACCACTGTTCGACAGGAACAACTGTTCGACAGGAACCACTGTTAGACAGGAACCACTGCTCGACAGGAAAGACTGTTCGACAGGAACCAACTGTTCGACAGGAACTACTGTTCGACAGGAACTACTGCTCGACTGGAATCGCTGTTCGACAGGAACAACTGTTCGACAGGAACCACTGCTCGACAGGAACAACTGTTCGACAGGAACCACTGTTCGACAGGAACCACTGTTCGACAGGAACAACTGTTCGACAGGAACCACTGTTCGACAAGAACAACTGTTAACAATTGTGATACTTAGTAAACTCCGGTGGTACTGGCACGTGACCAAACATTCCTCGATGACGAGAGATATTTATCAAGGTACGGTGGAAAGTAGAAGACGACGAAATGATAAGAAGACATGGCTGAAGAATACAAAGGACTGAACAGGGTATGAAGTATCCAAACTCAAAAAGATGGTCGAAGATAGAGATGGATGGAGATCTTTCTGCATCAAATGTCTCAATGTGACTCCACTACGACCCTGACGGGTTGTGGGTTTTATTATTATTAAATATATAGATGCCTCTTTAAAGTAAATAGTTTCATTAAATAATGCAAACAATAATCCATTTTATTTTGTTTACCTTGAATTTATTTGTGCGTATGCGTAGGCAATACTAAATACCTACACACCCAGAGAAATACATAAAATAATGGTCAGTTCATTACCTCTTTATTTCCGAATTTGTTTTCCTAACTTGGTATAAATCATGTAGAAGTAACTATAAAAATGGAGGTTTTAGTGGCTTACCGGCAGAAAGAGGTCTGACAAATTGACTGGTTTAGCGGCTTGCCGGGAATAAAAAGTTAAGCGTCAACAATTAAAATGATCAATGACGTAATCTGTCCAGACAAACAGAAAATGTGATTACGTGATGCAAACTATTTCCTCACCGCCTGGTATATTTTCAGCTGCAACACCCTCAGAAATCAGAGACAGAAGAAATATTCTAGCAGCAGATGTGTTCATCAGTTAATAAACCTTCCAGCTAATACATGGGACCAGGGCGAGCTACTTTGAGTATTATAATGAAGTTGTGGATGATAATTCTGATGTCTGTAGGTAAGAGACAAAGCTGTTAGGATTCATGATGATTCGTATACCATTGATAATGTATGGCTGATATATAATCAATCATTAAAAAAAATAAAGAAAAGAGTAAAAACGTATGTGCTTATTTAACAGTTTGAAAAACATGGTTAACAGTTGTTGGAAGTGGGACAAAATTTAACGTCAAGGAGGTAGATTTTTAAAATACACCAATAAGTTATTAAATTGTTTGGCTCATTACAAGATAATGTGGCCACATACATTTCATCGTTTTAATGTTATGTTTAATTTCATATAGCTTTCGTGGCGCGGAGAGAAAAAAACACGCAGCGCTTGCTACCGATCATTCGATCTGCGCGCAACGCACTGAGAGCCCCTCCCCCAAGTGTCTGCGTTGTATAAGCCTTTAGAAAAAATTCGTTTCGTTAAACAATGTATGGTTTGCTTCGATAAAAGCGTGGATACATTATTCAGTAAAGTAGCAATTTTTTTACATAACGGAACGTGGGGGGGGGGGGGGGCTCCCATGAGGATTTTTTAAACAGTTTTTGACAGGGGAGAGGGTAAACAAATTGGCAAACAAATAATTTATGTACATTATGAAGATGGCCGTGGTTTTCTGTTATATAGTTTCAAGTTAAATTCCATTTTATATGCTAGGCTCATGTGTGCATACAAAAGCATACAAAGCACATTATTTGTTTTGTAGACAGGATAACTCGACATTAGCGTTGATACGAGGTAGCTTCAAAACGTTACCGGAAGTATTCGATTATATGGAAATAAGCAGTGCCTTTATTATCTGAGGATACACCTAATCCCTGCCTTTATTATCTGAGGATACACCTAATCCCTGCCTTTATTATCTGAGGATACACCTAATCCCTGCCTTTATTATCTGAGGATACACCTAATCCCTGCCTTTATTTTCGTTGGTTATTTTGCTTCTGAGAATCAACTTAAAGAAAATTTCTTGTCCATGAAATTAGAAAATAACCAGTGAAACACTGGAAAGGTCATCTCATCTATTTTTTTAAAGAGATTTTGCTAAATGATAATTGAGTCACAGTATAAGTCTATCCTGCTAAAATATCGGGTTCTCGATTTATAACTTACCTCGCCCACTTTTCCCCTTGTAGTAGAATTTATTACAACGCTATATATAATCGTCCGTTTAAAAAGATCTTATTTAGCCTTTGACAAGAAAAAAAACTAGAGTAAACCGTGTCTTTCGTAATTTTTACAGCTCTGCAATGGAGACTCATTCTTCTAAAGTGACCCATATGACGTTTCCCGTGATTTTCACTGGTCACTTTGTATCGACAGCCAAAGAAAGTCATAATAAAAATAAAATGCAACACTTTAGAAGGATTAATTGAAATTTAGCCCACAAGTATTGAATTGTTGATGATGGTGAACAAATGAAAACTGCATCGCCTTTAGAAATCCGGGGTAACGATCTTAGGGTTGGGACTACCCATAAAATTATTTTCACACATTTTCAAACAAAAGCAGTATCTAGTATTGGCTATCGATTTACCCCAGTATTTTTCTTTTTTAATTCTTCGCGTGGATTCCAAAAGTCATTTATCTCTGTTGATTCAACTTTTCACATGTTTTTAAGTGGTTGGCGAGTCAAAACATGCGCGATTGACCAATGATTAGTGTAATCAGTCAAATGAAGCTGTAACGTTACATGCCATCAGCTACGAGAAGCTGTAACGTTGCATGCCATCAGCCAAGAGATCTGTAACGTCTCTTGTCATCAGCCAAGAGAAGCTGTAACGTTACATGCCATCAATCAAATGAAGCTGTAACGTTGCATGCCATCAGCCAAAAGAAGCTGTAACGTTGCATGCCATCAGTCAAATGAAGCTGTAACGTTGCATGCCATTAGCCAAGAGAAGCTGTAGCGTCTCTTGTCATCAGCCAAGAGAAACTGTAACGTTGCTTGTCTTCAGCCAAGAGAAGCTGTAGCGATATGTACAAATTGTGAAGTGAATTTTTTTTAAAGGACTTGCTTTCTTTGGAGATTAGATTCTTGACTTCATTGAATGCTAAAATATAAAGCATTTTTTTTCATTGTATAGTTAGTTGTTTTTAACTTGAATTAAACCATATATAATCTAAATCATATAGTTCAGAACTTCGTATCCACACAATTGAGCTGTGGAGAAAAGTATAATTTCTATGGAAACATTGAACTTCAAATAATGCGACTGAAATATGAACGTTTTTATGATTGATTGAACTAAAGTTTCAAGATCCTATTACCCGATCCCAAATGTTCTGTTATATAACACGGAGTAAATGAAACTGTTATAAAAGTAATAGATTGTGTCTATGTACAGTGTGTGTATGTGCGTGCTGCGTGCGTGGGTGTGTCTGTCAGATTTAAGGGGTGGAGTTAACTGGATTTAAAATAATTATGTTCGTTTTTGTTCAGAAAACACCATATACATAACTTTTTCTGTAGAAAAAGAAACCCTGGAGATAAGTAACAATAAATTAATATAGACTACATTTCCTTTGGCAACTACAAACATTTACCTATGCGCATACAGGCGCCGATACAGTCTCTCCCTATAGGTAAAGCAATACTTCGCAAACGCAAGATATTGATGACTAGTAATATCAAAAAATAAGAACACGTTTACCGGGTAAACAGACATAAAAATGGTAGAATTTACCACCTTCAAATATCTCGGGTCCCAAATATATGTTCACGATAATTCGCGAAATGAAAGTAAGTTAAGACCCAGTTTACGATGGCTGCTATGGCAATTCGATTTATGATTTGGAAAAGTAAGATCCGTGTTACAGTACAGATCAATCTATACAGATCGCTAGTATATTATATAAATGTGAGAGCTGGATACAAAATGCAGACATGGGAAGGAGGATTCAGACTCTTGTATATAAGTGCTACAGTCGTCTTCTGAACATCAGTTATTTAGAACACATGACAAATATATTCAATAGGCAGGAAATAAACAAGTATATCAAGAACAATTATTGAAAGTAGGGAAACGTCGTAAACTTGCTTTACATGTTTCTGTTTAGCATTCGTTGTTTGCTTTCATTTGTCCTGATGAAGGCTTTTTAGTCGAAATGTCGCATGCCTTAGAGTTTATTCACTAGAATGTCGTGTTTATACATTTTAACACCTATTCCCGTGTACCTATTCCAGTTTTTCTTATGCTGCATTTTATTGCCACATCACTCGTATTTCCATATAACCTACACAGATGACGGCGGGTTGTTCCCCGACAGTAGATATTTAAATGCATCTAAACTGTCTACTGCTGGGAGTTGCCTGTTCTCCATTGAATTTCAGGGCACTCACAAATCAGGGGAATTGAGATAACAGACCATTTAACACAAACTGGTAACTGTCAACGACAGTAGACATACTATTTTTTGTATAATTTTTATAAATGAAAACCATTAACAATGCTCAATAAGCATGGAAAGAAAATCAACTAACCCATGCAGCCAAAATGACGACGCTATTCGCAAGTTTGGAAGAAAGGAACAATCATTTTTGAATTTAGCAGAGACTACAACAGATTCATGCACCACATATACAAGAAGTGTGGAGTTTGTGAAAACGATGTATGCCCATTTGGAATTCTCCAGAGAACACGTAATACATTGCGCAACTTAGCTGCCCACTGTACCACACAACAAGAAGACAATTATGACCGTCTGAAACAACACGACGGACTAGCTGGACAGCCCTATCGCGATACTTTTCATTGATCTTCTTCTTCTTCTTTCGTTCACTTGAAACATGTCTATATCTGTAATTATGTCTCCTTAATAAAACCCACTGTCTTTTGTAGTTCATACAGTGTCCTATAGAGCTTTGATTCCAGTGTTGTTTCCTCTGGCCAATATGTCTGTCTCGGCGTTTCGTGCTCAGAACAATCTTGAAGTATATATTTGGCACTCTGTGCTGCCTGTCCACATGTACACATGGCCGTGTTGCCAATCTTGAACTTTGTGTATATGTGACTGAGGAGTCGGTTGTGTCTCGTTCTGAGGCGTAGAATTATAACTTGTTCTGATCTGTTCATAATGTGATAGTTATCTTGTGTTAGTGTTTGCGGCTTTCTTATTAACTTGATAATCTGGGTTTTTTCTGATGGTAGGTGGTTGGTATATCTGGTTGGTCTTCGGCAGCACCTTCCTTAGCCAGTTGGTCTGCTTTTTCATTTCCTGGTATTCCACAGTGAGAGGGTATCCACTGCATGGTTACCCTATACTGATAAGACAGTTCATTAAGTAGTTTTTACAAGTCCGTTAGTTTTCCAGACTGGAGAGCTTGAAGCACTGACCTTGCATCTGTCAGGAAAGCCACTGGCCGTGGGCCACGATAGGAGTTAAGCAGTTTACTTTTCATTGATAAAATTGATATCAGATTTTGACCTCTTCTGGAGAACGAGGCAGAAAAGTAGATGGTAATTTTGTCTGTTACAGCACCTCTGTGTTTGTGATTTTATCCTGCCACCTATGTTCATTATATTGTGAAGACAGCCGAGGTAAAATATATTATGTCTTCTCTCATATCTGGTGTATGATGTCCATGTTTCTGAGCTGTATAATAAAGTGGTGAATACACAATCCCAGTAGATGTGTATCTTCGTAGGATTTGTTAATATTATGTTTTCCCACGCTATCTTTTACTCTTTGATACTCTGCCAAAACATAATGGAAGTCTGTGGATTTTCGGCCCACTCCAGGCAAGAGCCAGAGAATAACTATCACACCTCCAGGAAGCTAGGTTTCAACATATGCACCTGCTCCGTGCCATGTAGCCAAGATATAGTTCACTGTGCTCATTCCCCGCCACCAATTGACTACTTGTTATGCCGAACTTCTCTATTGCTCCAGGCATACAACCAAATGTTCAAGTCAAAAGGATTGTCAGGTCCTGAGTCACTATGCCTCTATGATGGGTCTTAGCCATAGGAAGAAACAGTGCTGTCAGTTTCCTTCTCCCCCCAGTGCTGCACAGTACATCTCTGGCTCCCTCCCAATCGCAGAGGGGGCATACATATATTCAAGCAAACATGAAACACACACATTTCAACAACAAAATAAAAGCATAATTGTATAGATCATGTGCCATGAAGCTTCTATAAGAAGATTTCCTCAATATAACGGCATGTCATCTACTAAGGTTTTCTGTTGCATGGGTGGTTTGTCTAGTGGGCCAATAGTGAGACTTACAGACGCAACCACATGCGTATCACAACTATTAATATAAGTAATAAAATTGTATGTAGCAATCATTCAATTTTAGAAATTAAAAATTATGAATCTATCTATCTATCTATTCGCTAAACCCTTTATTGTCGTTCAGCGTCAGGGGTAGAAGTGTTTTCTGGGGACGGCCCTCTTGTGTGCTGAGTATATTGGGGAATTTGTCGCCTCTTTTATTTCAGTGGTCCATCGTATCCGTGGTCGGCCTCTAGGACTGCCTTCTCCGTATCTGTGTAGCATAGCTTGCTGTGGTATGCTGTCTGATGGTAGTCTGATGATGTGTGTAAACCATTTGATTTGTTGTCTCTTGATGTATTCTAAGATTGGGATGGTGCGGTTTTTTTAAATCGGATGTTCTCATTCTTCGCCCTGTCTCTTAACGATATTCCTAGGAATCTGCGTAAGCACGCCATTTCAGCTGTCACAAGTTTACGTTTGTCTTGTGCTGTCGTTGTCCATGTTTGGAACTAGGTAGCACATCGTTGGCAAAATAATCGTTTTGAATAGTGTTATTTTGGTGTTTAAATCTACGTATTTGTTTCTGAAGATTGGTGTCATTTGCCCTAGGGATTGGTATGCTTTACTAAATCTATTGTATATTTCTTTGTTGCTCTTGCCGTCTGTTGTCATATTGTTTCCTAGATATGTGAATTCTGTCACTTGGTAAAGTCTGTTGTTTTCAATATATATATATATATATATATATATATATATATATATATATATATATATATATATATATATATATATATATATATATATATATATATATATATATATATATATATATATATATATATATATATATTGGTGTTTCTTTCTGTTCTTCCTATCTTCATTACTTCGGATTTTCTATATTTATCTTCATGTTAAAGGTATGGCATGTTTGATGTAATCTTTCTATTTGTCTTTGTAGTTCTTCTTCTGATGATGCCACTAGTGCTTGGTCATCTACAAATAGTAGTTTGCTTAAGTTATCCTTCAGATTGTTTTCTTCCGTTTGCTTTGCTACTTTACAGATGTGGTCTATGTATATTATGAACAGTAGGGAGGATAGTACACATCCTTGTCTCACTCCCGAGTGAATTTGAAATGTGTCAGATGTACCTGTGCTTGTTCTTACTGAGCATTGACTATTGGCGTATATGCTCTGACATAGGTTTATCAGATGTTGGGGAACTCCATATGTCTGTATTGTTATCCATAGTTGTGCTCTATCCACTCTGTCAAAAGTTTTCTCTTGGTCAACGAAAGCCAAATATAAATCTTGGTTATGTTCTATCGCTCTTTCTGAAAGTTGTTTGCTGACGAATATTGTATCTGTACAACTTTTATTTTTCCGAAAGCCCATTTGTGTGTTGTTGAGCCGTGGTTCTATATGTGGGCGCATTCTTCTCTCCAGTATCTTGCTGAAGATTTTTCCTTCGTGGCTTAATAGCGAAATGCCTCTATACTTAGTGCAGTCCCTCTTACTGCCTTTTTTTCTTACAGATGGGGAAAATCACTGCTATATTTCACCCCTGTAGTGTCATTTGAGTCTTTCACATCACATTGAACAGTCTATGTCGCTCTTTACCTGTCGCTCTATACCTGTCACTTTATACTTGTCGGTCGCTCTTAGCATTTTTATTTGTTCTATAGGTATTCCGTCTATTCCTGGTGCTTTGTTGTTTGGTGCATGTTTAACTGCTTCTTCAATTTAAGATTTCAGAATGTATGGTTCTAGTTCTTCTTCTGTTGTATTTATTGATGTATTCACTTTTTCTTCCTTTAGGTTTAACAGTTTATTGAAGTAATTAATCAATAATATATGAAAAAGACAATCTTCAGTTTTGGACACGTTATAAGACAATGGAGTTTAGAGAAAAAAAGGGTTTAAAAAAGGGTTTAAAAGCCGTACATGTACTCCGTCACTCTCAACGAAGCGACACGCCGCCTGCCAAGAGTACCACTCATAGCACGTAACTCCGTAGCTTCAAGTGATAATCCACAGCGATCTCCGAAAACAATCCACAGCTTAACAACTACGCCAGGGAGATCCTCCATGGAAACGCCAGGAAGTTTGGAGAATATAGTCACAACAGGCAAGATTTTAAATGCAACAGATACAAACAGCGACAACATGAGAAAATATTAGACAGTTTAACAACCTGGACGGCAGGGAAACAACAACGTTCCTGATACATAACTCTGCCCGCCGAAGACGGATGTGTAGAGCCATTGGCGCAAATAAAACGGCAACACAACGCATTTCTATTTTCTGGACTACATCCTGCTGGAAATCTTATAGGACCATTGTCCTGCTACAAGAGAAATCCAGTTGGAGTTTGAGAATGAACGCTGAAAAAGAAGAATGCTGGAGATAGAGAATTGTGGAGAACCATGAATGCCTACGGCAGTGGGCATGGCACTTGATGATGATAACTCATCGATATTTATAGTTAATATGCTACAGTAATGGTATCGTCACAATCAGCATACTTGAAGACACTACACCAATCCCAATACCCGAGGCCCCACTACAAATTATTTTTGTTTGAAAACAGTCTAATGTTACTCAAGGCATCAACTATTTTACTATAGCTTTAATCACTTCTGATAATAAGTGATGGCTTTAATGTATTTTCAGTAACATTATTAACGTATTTACACATCAATCAGAAATGTATACTTGTTCGAGTCATTGAGTGCACGGCTGGTAATAGAACTCCACGTATCAACAATGTAAAATAGAACTAATTAATTAAGTACGCCTCAACCAGGTTTATTGATAAATTCCAATGTGAACTAATTGATTTTTATGTCATGGTAATGAAATCAGGTTCAAAGTTATCTGAGATTCTGTGTCGATTCCATTAACAGTATAATGTACCTATGGAAGATGGTAAGTGTAGAGAAAACCATTTAATGGAAACATAGTTTCCATCAAATCAGCAACATTATTATCACAATTTGTCAAATACGTGGTGTTCCCGTCATAGCTTTTTTAATTAAAGTTGATGGAATCTATTGAAATTTTAAGCAGCAAATACAAAGTGTGGCGCATGTTCTAGAGGTTAGAATTTTACACTCACCAGAGTTCAATCCCCGATAAGATTTATTTTTCTATCGGAGCGTAAATTAACTTAACACATGACGTGGCTACAGCAAGGGCATACGGCCTTTAACTCACAACCGCACATGTCTCTCTAAACCGCCATGTAACATCCTAACGGTGACATAGAGTTTTGGTAATATTTTATAAAACATACAAACGTGAAATATATTCCAATTTATAATTTGTCACACTTGGTACACAAGACCTGACGTCACACATAGTACACAAGACTTGACGTCACACATAGTACACACACCATGACGTCACACATAGTACACACACCATGACGTCACACATAGTACACACGATTTTTTGGCACGCGACTCCAAGCATATAAATAAATAAATAAATATCGATCAATCAAAAATTCAACAATAATCAAAATCGTAACGAAAGGGGTCCTAATTAATTATGTTAAATGGGCTTTACAGTCAATAGCCACGACTCAACGGTGCATGAGGAAGATAAACAATAAACGGTTACGGTAAACTATGAACATTTTTCTGAAGAACACGGAATTATTATGTGCATACCCTGTGTGGCATACCCAAGGCCTGTCAGGTCATTGGTCAATTAACACCTTTACTAAGAAACAAAGATATTACACTAGAAACACAGAAAGCGATTTTCAACACAATTTTTTTTTACCAACGTTGTTTTATCAGTGTCAAACTTGGACATTAGATTCTAGAATAATTCATAAGATTATCACCACTGAAATGAAATGTGTAAGAAGTATATTTGAAGTTAGCTTGAGAGACAAAATCAAGAATAAAACACTAAGGAAACAATTAGGGATCGAGTCAACAATAGAATACATCCAGAAACAACAAGTTCAATGGTACGGCCATATAACCAGACAGAAAGAGCAAAGTATTATTTTTTTTAAACATTTAACAAACGATACGAAAACAGGCGACCTTATTGGGCGCCCTCGTAAAAGGTGACAGATAGTGTATTAGAGACACTCGGAAATATAACCGCAGAGGAGGCAAATAGAAGGGCAAAAGACCGTACACTCACTCTCCATTCAACACCGAAAGGTAATTGAGGATAGAAAGAAGATACCCTGTGTGTACCTTCACTGAACTAAAAAAACGTATCACTAAATTGTGCATGGGACTACATGTGTTCCAGCAAGTCACGAAGTTGTTACCGAAACACAGCAAAACGCATGATACATTTCAGCAAATCACACATTTGTTAGCGAAACACAACATAACGAATGACAAATTCCAGCAAATCACACATTTGTTAACAAAACACAACATAACGAATGACAAATTCCAGCAAATCACACATTTGTTAACAAAACACAACATAACGAAATGGACATTCCAGCAAATCACACACTTGTTAGCGAAACACAACATAACGAATGATACATTTCTATTTGCCAGTTTGCTTGAGGAGGCCTGGTAGTGCATACTCGCCAGAAGCAGATGCTCAATTAAGGAAACATTTGTTAAACAATTACAGTACGGCGTCTAGACCTTGCAACGTCACCAATATTCACTTGTCATTTCAGCCAACGAGCATCAAAACTATGGTAGGTGATGTCGTGCCAGTAATTCAACACTTTGAGACTTCATGTCATTGAGACAAATTTCACCACATTTATTTAATTTCTGGAATCAATGTAATGTATATTCTGTATAAACTCAATGTAATATCCAGAATCAATGTAATGTATATTCTATATAAACTCAATGTAATATCCAGAATCAATGTTATGTTTGTTTTTATGAGTTTCAATTTTATTTGTATAATTCTTGTAACTTACAGAATCGGTGCAATTTGGGTAGGGGTTATGGCATTTACTTTGTACTCAATAGGTCATTGGTTCGAAACCCACTCACGACGTCTTGTTTATAAAATGGATTTTCCCCTGAGATTCCTGGAGTTATTGCTTGAATATACGGAGCTACGTGCTATGAGCAATACTATCGGCATAAAGCGTGTAGCTTCATTGAGACGGAAAGAGTACATATAGGAGTACATATAAGTACATATAGGAGTACATATAAGTACATATAGGAGTACATATAAGTACATATAGGAGTACATATAAGTACATATAGGAGTACGTATAAGTACATATAGGAGTACATATAAGTACATATAGGAGTACATATAAGTACATATAGGAGTACATATAAGTACATATAACCCGAGTACTATGATGTCAATCATCTACGCATTTTAAACAATGTTTGATATGGTCTGAAGCGCACGGTTCTATATGTTAGGAGACTCATGGTTTGATATGGTAGGGGCGCATGGTTTGATATGGTAGGAGACGCATGGTTTGATATAGTAGGGGGCGCATGGTTTGATATGGTAGTTATAGGAGGCGCATGGTTTGATATGGTAGGAGGCGCATGGTGTGGGCATGTTTGCCGATATGATTCCTTGTTAAAAACGATACTACAAAGAACAGTCGAAAATGGAAGAGACAGAGGTAGTCAAAGACAATTATGAACAGACATCGAGGACTGGACAAGTCTGAATATTTCCTCACTCATCCGCATCACCGAAGATACGAGGCGTGTTCAAATGAAAACGGGACTTGTTACACCACGCGTGATAGAGCGCACTGATATTGATGACATTTTGCACTAGTAATGAGTATCCAATAATTTACATACGGTCACGTGTTCATCTTCCCAGCATGCATATGTGCTGCAGAAGACTGTTAACAATATGGCGGGTGTGATTCCGAACCCGTCCAAAGTGAATCAGCGTGCTGTGATCCAGTTTCTTTCATTTGAAGGATGTCAAGCAGTAGACATTCATCGGAGAATGAAGGCAGCATATGGTGACAAATGTTTGTCGAGGACCAGAGTGATGGAGTGGGTGCGTATGTTTAAAGACGGACGTGAGTTAACGGCAGATCTTGCACGGCCAGGTCAGGCGCATATTGTTGCAACAGAAGAAGACACTTTAGACAAGCTGCATAAGGCCATCAAGGCTAAGCGACCAGGCAGACTTTCTCAAGGTGTGATTCTTCTCCACGACAACGCTCGTCCGCACGTCGCAAAAATTGTGCAGGAAACATTGGCAAAGAAGAATTGGGAAGTTCTTCATCACCCAGCCTATAGTCCCGATTTATCCCCGTGTGATTTCCATTTGTTCGGACCGTTGAAGAAAGCACTAAAGGGACAGCGATTCAACAGCGACGCAGACGTGAAGACAGCGGTGACCACATGGTTCAGAGAACAGCCACGCAACTTTTTCTCGGACGGCATTCGACGTCTACCTAAACAGTGGGATGCTTGCCTAAATGCATACGGAGATTTTTTCTGATGAACCCAGGTGCATTCTTATTCACAAGTGGTTGATTTGTTCAATTCCGTTGAAAATATTAAATTGCGTATGATACTTTTTAAATAAATCCACAAGTCCCGTTTTCATTTGAACACGCCTCGTAGAAATCGATAGAGAAATTCTATGTTTGTGTGTGATCTGATGCATCCATATGTCAATTCGGGATAATATCGTGAAGGTTACTCGTTAATGGATTAAAAGATAACAACATAGTGAAGGTATTATCAAGTTTAGAAATCTTAATGTGGATGTGTACGAAGTAAGGTTGTGACCTAGTGAAATGGTAGCGATGCGCTCAGCGCGAAGTTCAAATGTGATGTAGTGTCAACATCAGCAACGTGAAATGGAGAGTGAAGACACATCCATATAACCACATCAGAAGGACAGCTGGAGAGGAGATGGGCACCACTAGCTAAACCTTTTTCCCACTGAAATACTACAATGGAAGATTACAGGCTTTCGAGTATAAATGCTACAGAAGAATTCTACGAATTTCCTATAGGGAACATAAGACCAATGCGTACGTAAAAAATAAAGTAGAGATGTGTGCAGGTGTCCAGGAGCCATTGCTTTCAATAGTGAAACCACGATACTAGCATGGTTCGGGCATGTATGCAGGCATGATTCCTTGTAAAAAAAACAATACTACAGGGAACTGTCGAGGGTGGAAGAAGCAGAGGAGGACAAATAAAGACATGGACAGACAACATCAAGGAATGGACAGAGCTAGATATTTCCACACTCATCCGCATCGCTGAGGATAGATTTCGCTGGAGGACTCTCTGTGCTGAAGCATCCAATGTGGTACCCCTACGACCCTGAAGGGTTATGGGTTTATTGATTATTGATTGATTGATATATATATATAATGTGATATTCACGTCATCAACATGTATTGAGAAATAACGCGATTGATCTGCATGTTTTTTCATAGACCTAGGGATGATGTCATCGATTTCACGTTCCATTCAATATTTTTCAATGAGATTTGATGTTCATTTTCTTAGCCCCGGTCTATTCAAAAAACCTCTCTAATCATTGAAATAATTTCACTAAAACTAGAGAGAACTTCCTCACTCTGTAGTAATTCTACGATTATTAGCTGGCCTATATCTCTTTGTATATTACTGTGCCATGAACCCATGAACCACTGTGCCCCTCAATGAGCATGTTCTTTCATTACCTCTGAACTCTGTATTCCGAAGACGGATGTGTCGGGCCATTGGCGCAGATAAAACGGCAACACAACGCATTTCCATTCTCTGGATTACATCCTGCTGGAAATCTAGTAGACCATGGTCCTGCTAGATTCAGCGGGAGTTTGAGAATGAACGCTGAAGAAGAAGAAGAAGAAGAACTCTGTATGAACATGGCAGTCGCCTGTGTGTTGCCAGGGCCCGAAAGGGGAGCAAAGAATAGCAACACTGTTTACCTTCCACTCATGTCGTAAAAGGCGACTAAGGAAGTTATGGGATGGAGCTGGCTGTCCCATCCCATAAAGGGTAAGTGACCCAAAGCCATGCTGAAGTCGGATGTGTCAGGCCGAAAGGCGCAGATATCGCAGCAATGCTGTAAACCATGACACAATGTATTCCGTTCTCCGGACTACATCCTGCTAATCTGCAGGAGTTAGAGAACGAACGCAGAAGAAGAAGAAGAAAATGGCAGTATATCCATGTAAATAGTTCACACATAGAACAAAAGATTTGAGTACTTTTACGCTGGTCAATAGAATATCGGACTATGTGGTGTATATATACATACATACACACACACACATACACACACATACACACACACATATATATATATATATATATATATATATATATATATATATATATACGATGACAGATGACATGACGTTATATTGAGATTCTCTTATATAAGCTTTATAGCATGTCATCTATAATCTATAAAATTTCAGACCCCCCTTTTAGGAGGCTCCTTCAATAGGCATTGCACTAAGCCGAAAGAAAACCACCTCACTGCACATAGGAAGTAAGAGCTAATCGCTCGTAATTTCTGGGGTTCTGAAATAAACAATCAATAAATACGAAAACATGCAAATCACAATATACAAGATATTTCAAAGTTTCCACCGTTCTGTATTAATCCATGTATTGTTTTGCACAACATAATTATTCTTTCTTAACACGCACCTTTCTATCTTAGTTATTTTTCTAAATAACTGATGAATATTTTCATTGGTTAAATAACTGATGAATATTTTCATTGGTTAAATAACTGAAGAATATTTTCATTTAATGTCGCTAAATAACTGATGAATATTTTCGTTTAATGTGGCTAAATAACTGATGAATATTTTCATTTAATGTCTCTAAATAACTGATGAATATTTTCATTTAATGTGGCTAAATAACTGATGAATATTTTCATTTAATGTGGCTAAATAACTGATGAATATTTTCGTTTAATGTAGCTAAATAACTGATGAACATTTTCATGTAATGTGGCTAAATAACTGATGAATATTTTCATTTAATGTGGCTAAATAACTGATGAATATTTTCATTGGATAAATAACTGATAAATATTTTCGTTTAATGTGGCTAAATAACTGATGAATATTTTCGTTTAATGTGGCTAAATAACTGATGAATATTTTCATTGGTTAAATAACTGATGAATATTTTCATTTAATGTGGCTAAATATCAAAACATCGAGACACATATCTTAAACTCTTGTTGAGATTTGTATGAGCCCTTCACACTTTCCACATGTGGAGAATGTTTTCTTGAAATATTCATCAATATGTTTCAGGACGTGAAGAACCAGCAATTTTCCTTGTCTGGATGGTGGTCAATGGTAAGCTATAGTACTTACGTAGAACACAGGTTTCAATCGAATTTTTTCAATCACTCACAGATTCTGGGGCACAATAACTAACAGACTATTGGATTATGTATGGGACACAACCACCAACATACAAACAGACTCAGGGACACAATCACTCACAGACTATCGCCTTATGGGGTACAAACGCTCACATATTATCGGGCTATGGGATGTTAGCACTGACTCGTATAGATACATACTAAAACTAGATTGCCATTCAATATTTGATATTACACATGTATTAGATATATGTTTGTATTTATTCAAGTAGACTCAGGGCGAAGGCAGTATGGGGTATGTAATCAACTGTTGTATTGACATATACTCTTACCTGAGGTCAACTTTTATTGATGTAATTAATTGCTATTCGATCTATCTTTAAGCAAAGATCGATGATGTGTGATTTCCTTTCAGTTTGCTTCTGTTGTGAAGAAACTATTGGAACAGAGTCCAACGTTGAATTTCAAAGACTATTTACCGAGAGTCTTAAGGTCATACTAATATTGGTTGTAGCTAAGAGTAAAATTCATGCCTGTGGTTTCTGCAAACTATCAAATTTATCTATGTGGTGTGTCCTTTACAGAACGATGTCATCGCTGCAATTATGTAAGCATCTCTGTTCTGTACAAGCTGTCCGGCTTCTTTTAGTGTCATGTTCAGAATGTCTTCGATGTCATGTGTCCATCGTAGCCTTGGTCTTCCTCTTGTTCTCTTACCTGGAAGTTTCCCTTCAATGATTAACCTTTCTAAGCTATTGAGTCTCTTTATATGTCCGAGATATGTTAGTTTGCGTGTTTGATCATTTGGAGGAACGTCTTCTATGTTCAGGTTTTTGTGTTGGTTCGCCTGCGTTGGTTCGTTTTTCTGTTCATGATATTTTAGTGTCGTTCTATAACATTTAATTTCCAATGCCGATATTTTCTTTCTCATTGCAAATGTCATTATCCACGCTTCACAACCATAAGTTGCCAATGGAAACATATAGCTTCTTAGTAGTTGTAACTCTTTTTTCCTGCTTGCCCTTTGTCATATATTGTTCATGTCTTTTTTGTAGGGTAATTTCTTATCTATTTCTGATCTTTTCTGAGCAATCTGTTGTGGTGTTGATGGTTGACCCTAGGTATTCAAAGTTGCTGATATTTTCTAATTTTTCTTTGTAACTGTGAGTTAACTTTCGTTTAAATGTATTATTTTTGCCTGATTTACATTGAAGAACAGAATGTGTGCCTTGCTATGATGTTTAACTGACATAATCATGTATTCTATGATGTTTAATGACATAATAATGTATTCTATGATGTTTAACTGACATAATCATGTATTCTATGATGTTTAATGACATAATCATGTATTCTATGATGTTTAACTGACATAATCATGTATTCTAACTGGGTTCCTTAATATTAGTGTGGTGCCATCTACATACCTAATTTCTGGAATCTCATGTCCCAGGACAGGGCTATTAATTATATTTACTCGGGGGACAAAATGTAGAAAATGGGGGTCATCACGGGCCAGAGGTTCGAAAATAGTTATATAATATAATTATTGTATAACTATTTCACTGTTTTAACAATGATCCGCAGGCCACTTACTAGGTCTCCGCGGGCCGGATTTGACCCGCGGGCCGCCATTTGAATAGCCCTGTCCAAGGATATTAAGAAGTTGAAATTGTTTATAATGTGGATCTTCTCGTTAATTTCTCATGACATTTTCTGCACTCTGTGATATTACACCGCACACGTAAAAAAAGAATGTGATTTTAGTCGAGAATTTCAACGTGTATATTCCCAAGCTACTAGAATATTCCTGTTCCAGTTCTTGTTAGAAGTAGTTGTGTTCTTCATACCTGCTATTATCGGTTGATATGTGTCCTAATAAACACACTCGTAAAATCATCTACTATTCTAAAACAGGAGATGGAAATACCTGGGACACATTCTTAAATAAGATGATAACAGACTGAATCAACAAATCTTTATGTGGACACCTGAGGGTTCAAGAAAAAGAGGAAGACCCAAAATACCCTAAAAAAGCACAATACTTAAAGAAGGAGACACAATAGGTTGCAAGTCCACACACGAGCTAAAAGTACAGGCAGCGGATCGCAAAACATTGAGAATGAAAACGTTTGTCATTTGTGCGCATGTAGCATGAATGAAACAAACTAACTAGAAAATGGACCAGCCTACGACACACAAACAGCAACAACACATACTGCACAAGTGTGTATATTTCTCAGAACCAGAAACAGTTTAACGTCAGCACATGAAGGAATGCCTCATTCTTACAGGAAGAAATGAGATCTAATTGTAAACATAAATAACACATAAACATAAGGTTCAGATTTGACAATGTAAAAGTAAGTTTAGAAATTAATAAACTGAAAATAGTGTTCAGGATAATCCCTTTGTTCCTGCAGATGAAACTGCTTCGTGAATTCGTCGTAGTCCTGGCGTCGTAGTCCTGGAATACACTGGCCACATACGACTACTGTCAGTATACCGACAAAATCTTTCTTACATTTAAGAAATAACGAGAGGGAAAAATACAAGACTCAGTGGACAAATCACGTGACAACATACCAACTTTTTAATGTCATATGCTATTGCACTATCTCGGAAACTTCGTAAGTAAAAGTCGTAACGTAAATTACCGATCTAGCTATTTGCGTGCAATGAACTGGCCATCCACCTCCCACTCAGTGTCAAGATAAACAAAAATAGGTAGATGTGTTACCAAAATAAAACATAACACAACCTAACAACGAGATACAGGGACAGACGACGTTTCGACTATTAAGCCTTCATCAGGACAAACGAAAGACAACGATACAACGAATCTTACCTGGAAACAAACGTGGTTGATAGGGAGGAAAGAGGAGGAGAGATAGTGAATGGATAGTAGAGGAAGTAAATAAGGAGCGGCATATTGGGGAGGAAGAGAGTATGGGGAGAAGAAGTGAGGAGAGAAAGTGCACGGAAGGAGGTGAGGAGCGAAAATGGATAAGGTGTGGTAGTAAGTAAAATAGATAAGGTTACATTAAGATACTTACCTCAAAAGTGGCAAAACGCAATGAGTATAACGAATAGATAGCAGAGGAAGCAGAGATGGAGCAGCCTAGCAGGGAGGAGGAGGGTATGGGAAGAAGTGAGGAGGGGAAAGTGCACAGAATGAGATGAGGAGTGAAAATAGTTAAGGTGTAATAGCAAGTAAACTAAGATAAATGAGGATAAATGAGGATAATTACCTGAAATGGCAACAGGCAATGAGTATTAGCATACAGTCGTCATGGAAACGCAAAAGAGGATGGTAGGAGAGATCAGATGAGGGAGAGAGAGATGGAGATGAAGAATAAAGAAGAGAAAAAAGGGAGAAAAGAAAGAAACGACCGAGCAGATATAGGCAGTGGAGAGAGACTATAAGTAGGAGTAGATAATAGTGGGAAGAAAATACAGTGATAATACAATGATGTATGTAAGTGAGAGTAAAATATAAAATATAGGTGATAATATATAAAAAAGAACTTATCTGAAACGTTGAGAACTGGCTAGCTTGAAACCAACAGTCACACTGGTGGGTCAGGGTCAATGGACAATGAAAGCTAGTAAGGCAAGTAGCATCAATAAAATACCAACATGCCAGATTGTCACACCACAGGAAGCAAGAGGACTCCAGAGATGGCAGCAGGGAAGATTGATCGATAAGTATAACGGTCCAGTATTATGACGAGAGACCGACTGAAATAATAGGCAGGGCCGTAGAGAGAAACCCGAGGCGGGTAAAAGTTAAAGCCGTGACTCCCACAAATAGTCAGAGGAGAAGAACAAGAAAAGAGAGAAGAAGAAGAGAAAAAAAGAGAAAGAAAAAAAGGGAGGAAAAAAAAGAAAAAAGAAAAAAGAAGAAGAAAGAAGAAAGAAGAAAGAAGAAGAAGAAAACGGTGGATGGACGTGGGCCCCGAGCCGGAAATACGCCACGCAAGGACGGGATGTGGAAGTAGGAAGGAGCCCACCAGACACAGCAAGGTGGGGTGGGGGACTAACACGGGGAGGCGCGTCGTGCAAAGGTATCAGGCTGATAAAGAAAGAAGGTGCAGAAGAGAAGGGTACCAGAGTAGGAGAGAAAAGGGGAAAGTAGGCAATGTCAGATGGAGGCAGACCCAGAAACTCAGCCAAAGCATGTGAGGTGGTGGGGGGTCGTATGTGACCAAGTAAGGGTCATCAGTCCATAATGTCGTAGTAATTGGAGGTCGGTGTAACAGAGGTTCCGATAAAATAGATATTGTGGAAGATGGACCAAGGTCACAACCGCAACGACAAGTACCTTTTAGGCCCCGTGTTCGGAAGTGAGACCCGTCGCATCAACCGAATATGATAAGAGGATGGACTAGCCGCACGTCACAATCCCTATGTGGGTATTGCCCGCTCTCATCTGATCCCCTTACCAAAGAGGCTTTTCCAACTCCACCTCTTGTGGCTTTCCGCCGAGACAGGAACCTACGCGATACTCTGGTTCACTCTCACCTTCGGCCGGCGGGATCTCCTATCGGCACCTCCCCGTGTCAGCGCCCGTGCCTCACGTGCCCTTTTGTCTTTCGGACCACCTCTATCCGATTCCCTAAGTCGGTATTCCATATCCACCACTCTTTTTCTTGTGTCTCTCGTAACGTCGTGTACGTTATCACTTGCAAACGCTGCAACCTGATGTACATTGGTGAAACGGGCAGATTCTTAGCCACTAGGTTTGCCGAACACTTACGGGACATCCGTAACTATGGATCTTCCCCGGTGGCTCTCCACTTCAACACCAATTCTCACCGTGGTGTGCTGGACATTCAGGTCACTGGCTTAGTCTCTTGCCACTCAGGTGACCGGCAACGTTTCTCATTAGAAAACCGCCTCATTCTTAATCTTGGCACTCTTAAGCCCCATGGCATCAATGACCAGCTATACTTTCAATAATCTCTATACCTCCCTCCCCCCCCCCATTTTTGTGTGTGTGTGTCTCCCTTGCTATGCCTCCCTGCTGCTCCTACATTCCTTCCTTCTGCCATCCCCCTATCCTCATTTTGTCTTACTCCTCTCATTGCTACTGTTCCTCTCCATTGTGGTGGATCGGCTTGGGCCCCCACCCAGGGGTTGGGGCTACGGTGACCCGCCACGTTGCTATTGATGTGTTGGTGGGTTGTTACGCCTTGGGACTGGGACCGGCAGGATTTCATCCGGGGTGGGCCTAGTGCGGCTTTGCGCGTCGATTCTATGCCTCATCTGTATCTCTTGCTATCCTACTCCACTCTCTTTCTACGGGTTGTTTTACCCAGGCTTCATTCTCCTCTTCCCCGTTCGATTCTTCGTCCTACTCTGTCTACTTTCTCCATTCCCACTACTTGAGGCTGTGTCCTCTGTTTCTTCTGTGCCATTCTCTGTGGCCCGTGGGCGCCACCACGTACCTATCATCTTATTACTTTTGGCCTTTTGCCGCTCTCTGGTTGTCCTTCTTTGGTCTTGTTGGGTCGGCTACCCTTACAGCTACTTAGCATGCCGAGGCTGGGAGACCTTTACACCGACTACATATATATGTATATTTATTTATTTAGAATATACATATATATTTATTTATTTATTTATTTATTTTTTATTTATTTATTTTTATTTTTTTCTTCCACACGACTTGGATGGCTCGGATACAGGGGTCCCCTATGTATAGTTATGGAGCCAGCGTGCGGTACGGGCAACACCTCCAGTGGGTTGCAATGTACGGTTGGTCTCACTCAACTACGAACATCGTTTCATCTGACATGTTTCTCACCACGGTACATGGCCTGGACTAAGGGATCGTGTATCGGTGGCTCGAGGTTCTGTCCGTTGATCGTTGTTCCCATAGATGGGCTAGTGTACAGTGCGGGCAATACCCACATAGGGATTGTGACGTGCGGCTAGTCCATCCTCTTATCATATTCGGTTGATGCGACGGGTCTCACTTCCGAACACGGGGCCTAAAAGGTACTTGTCGTTGCGGTTGTGACCTTGGTCCATCTTCCACAATATCTATTTTATCGGAACCTCTGTTACACCGACCTCCAATTACTACGACATTATGGACTGATGACCCTTACTTGGTCACATACGACCCCCCACCACCTCACATGCTTTGGCTGAGTTTCTGGGTCTGCCTCCATCTGACATTGCCTACTTTCCCCTTTTCTCTCCTACTCTGGTACCCTTCTCTTCTGCACCTTCTTTCTTTATCAGCCTGATACCTTTGCACGACGCGCCTCCCCGTGTTAGTCCCCCACCCCACCTTGCTGTGTCTGGTGGGCTCCTTCCTACTTCCACATCCCGTCCTTGCGTGGCGTATTTCCGGCTCGGGGCCCACGTCCATCCACCGTTTTCTTCTTCTTCTTTCTTCTTTCTTCTTTCTTCTTCTTTTTTCTTTTTTCTTTTTTTTCCTCCCTTTTTTTCTTTCTCTTTTTTTCTCTTCTTCTTCTCTCTTTTCTTGTTCTTCTCCTCTGACTATTTGTGGGAGTCACGGCTTTAACTTTTACCCGCCTCGGGTTTCTCTCTACGGCCCTGCCTATTATTTCAGTCGGTCTCTCGTCATAATACTGGACCGTTATACTTATCGATCAATCTTCCCTGCTGCCATCTCTGGAGTCCTCTTGCTTCCTGTGGTGTGACAATCTGGCATGTTGGTATTTTATTGATGCTACTTGCCTTACTAGCTTTCATTGTCCATTGACCCTGACCCACCAGTGTGACTGTTGGTTTCAAGCTAGCCAGTTCTCAACGTTTCAGATAAGTTCTTTTTTATATATTATCACCTATATTTTATATTTTACTCTCACTTACATACATCATTGTATTATCACTGTATTTTCTTCCCACTATTATCTACTCCTACTTATAGTCTCTCTCCACTGCCTATATCTGCTCGGTCGTTTCTTTCTTTTCTCCCTTTTTTCTCTTCTTTATTCTTCATCTCCATCTCTCTCTCCCTCATCTGATCTCTCCTACCATCCTCTTTTGCGTTTCCATGACGACTGTATGCTAATACTCATTGCCTGTTGCCATTTCAGGTAATTATCCTCATTTATCCTCATTTATCTTAGTTTACTTGCTATTACACCTTAACTATTTTCACTCCTCATCTCATTCTGTGCACTTTCCCCTCCTCACTTCTTCCCATACCCTCCTCCTCCCTGCTAGGCTGCTCCATCTCTGCTTCCTCTGCTATCTATTCGTTATACTCATTGCGTTTTGCCACTTTTGAGGTAAGTATCTTAATGTAACCTTATCTATTTTACTTACTACCACACCTTATCCATTTTCGCTCCTCACCTCCTTCCGTGCACTTTCTCTCCTCACTTCTTCTCCCCATACTCTCTTCCTCCCCAATATGCCGCTCCTTATTTACTTCCTCTACTATCCATTCACTATCTCTCCTCCTCTTTCCTCCCTATCAACCACGTTTGTTTCCAGGTAAGATTCGTTGTATCGTTGTCTTTCGTTTGTCCTGATGAAGGCTTAATAGTCGAAACGTCGTCTGTCCCTGTATCTCGTTGTTAGGTTGTGTTATGTTTTATTTTGGTAACACATCTACCTATTTTTGTTTATCTTGACATTTGCCCGGTGTTACTCCAGCCACCTGCTTCCTGTTTAGGGTTGTTACCCAACACTGGAACATTTATCCCACTCAGTGTGCAGCGCGCATGTTGAATGGTCAGGGGCTCTCAACGCGCAACGTGTCGAACTTTGGATGCGTCGGTATATGCGACTTTATCGGAATTTCGTTTCGTTAAATTGTGTTAGCTATTTGTTCCGTAGAAACCTATCCACTGATTCTTGTATTGTACCTAACGAGATTATTGATACACTTGATAACATTTTTCTTCAAGGATTAAACTATTGTTCTTTTGTATACCTTATTTTGCAGTTTTGAATATCTTATATTTTTATGCTAATGTAAAAACTGTTTGCTAATATAAAATGTTTTTTTTTTACTTTGATAATGAGAAATAGGAACATATACAAATCTAAATATATTTGTGTGTATATTGATTTAATCATTTGTTGTCCGCGCCGGATATTTTCAGAGATGGTATGACCTACGACTATCATGGAATCCAGAAAGCCATGACAACATTACAACCTTGCAGATCAAGGAGGACTTTATTTGGACGCCATCATTAGTTGTGGATAATTCGTAAGTACTGAGTCTAGTATAGTGGAGTTATAGACTTATCGACATAACTCGTAAGTACTGAGTCTAGTACTATTGAAGTTGTAGACTTATCGACATAACTCGTAAGTACTGAGTCTAGTACTAGTGGAGTTGTAGACTTATCGACATAACTCGTAAGTACTGAGTCTAGTACTATTGGAGTTGTAGACTTATCGACATAACTCGTAAGTACTGAGTCTAGTACTATTGGAGTTATATACTTATCGACATAACTCGTAAGTACTGAGTCTAGTACTATTGAAGTTGTAGACTTATCGACATAACTCGTAAGTACTGAGTCTAGTACTATTGGAGTTGTAGACTTATCGACATAACTCGTAAGTACTGAGTCTAGTACTATTGAAGTTGTAGACTTATCGACATAACTCGTAAGTACTGAGTCTAGTACTATTGGAGTTATAGACTTATCGACATAACTCGTAAGTACTGAGTCTAGTACTATTGAAGTTGTAGACTTATCGACATAACTCGTAAGTACTGAGTCTAGTACTATTGAAGTTATAGACTTATCGACATAACTCGTAAGTACTGAGTCTAGTACTATTGAAGTTGTAGACTTATCGACATAACTCGCAAGTACTGAGTGTAGTACTATTGAAGTTGTAGACTTATCGACATAACTCGTAAGTACTGAGTCTAGTACTATTGGAGTTATAGACTTATCGACATAACTCGTAAGTACTGAGTCTAGTCCTATTGAAGTTGTAGACTTATCGACATAACTCGTAAGTACTGAGTCTAGTACTATTGAAGTTATAGATTTATCGACATAACTCGTAAGTACTGAGTCTAGTACTATTGAAGTTGTAGACTTATCGACATAACTCGTAAGTACTGAGTCTAGTACTATTGAAGTTGTAGACTTATCGACATAACTCGTAAGTACTGAGTCTAGTACTATTGAAGTTGTAGACTTATCGACATAACTTGTATCGACATAACGCGTATCTCCATAACAAACACATTAACACATACAAGGTAGTCAAGAAATATTAAATGAACATCAAAGCCAGCTATCACAATCACAGTTATCGCAGCTGATATTCTATTGTATTGTATTCTACTCTACTCTACTCTATTCTATTCTATTCTATTCTATTCTATTCTATTCTATTTTATTATATTCTATTCTACTCTACTCTACTCTACTCTACTCTACTCTACTCTACTCTACTCTACTCTACTCTACTCTATTCTATTCTATTCTATTCTACTCTATTCTACTCTACTGTATTCTATTCTATTCTATTCTATTCTATTCTATTCTATTCTATTCTATTCTATTCTATTCTATTCTATTCTATCATTATCCTAGAATCGATTATCTAAAGGCTATTGACGAGGACACAATCCCTTTACGTGTACAAAATAGTGGACACATTATCTGGAATCCACCTGGACTTCTGACAGTGGCATGCGAGATGGACATTACTTATTTCCCATTTGATAAACAAGCCTGTTCTGTTCAAGTCACCAGTTTTGGATATTCCCTGCAGGTATTTCATGTGTAAATTTGTGTTGAGTGTAAGATTTAGTCTCATTATTGTAGCTGGTTAACCGGGAAATTGTGTGAACGTATGAGTCAGTGTCAACATTTTGGCTGGTTTGCTGTGAAAATGTATGAATGCATGAGCTAGCTTTAACAGTGACTGATCATCTGGGAAAATGTATTTTGACTTTTATTCCGTTTAATAATTATTCTGCTTAAAGTTATTGTTGTTAGAATCACTTTATTTTCATTACATAAAATTCTACATATTCTTAAATATATCTACATCTCAAAGGCATCATTTATATCCTCAAGTTGTTTGATTATTATCCATGTTTCTGAGCCGTAAATTAATGTTGAATAGATGTAACATTTTGTAATTCTCATGTCTAGTTTGCTTCAATTTTTTTTAGATGTCATTAGTTGCATCATGACATTGAAAATACTTTTAGCGATTTATATTCTTCTTTGTACTTCTGTTTCAATATTAATAGTTTCCCCAAGCCAATGAGAATACGTTTATCCATTTCTATTCTCCATTTTACTTATCGTAAGGTAAAGGTATGTTTCATGGCTACAACCTGCTGTCAGGTTGAAGATAACACTTCATGTACTATGCCGCAGTAACTATTAGGAGGAGTGGCCAGTTCCCCTTCTTGATGTGCTTATTTTCCCCATCCCATGCATGAGGCACTCATTTACAGCTGTTTCGACTTTAGGAACAGTGGTGACAGATAAGGAATTACTACCAGGATATTTGTTTGTACGGCCGTGGTTTCGAACCTGGCACGCTTGTACCCGATGATAGTAAGCAAACTCCACATCAAATAAGCTACAGCGCTCCTCAAAAACTGGTACAGATACATTAGTAGTGATAACATTTTCTAGCTTCAGAACATTGCTATTTGTCTACATTCCTATATCCTATATTCTACTCACTGACTAGGAACTGGACATAACCGTGTTTGGTGAAGGTGTTGTACTGACACGTTATATCTTCTACTCACTGACTAGGAACTGGACATAACCGTGTTTGGTGAAGGTGTTGTACTGGCACATTTTCAACAAGACGGAGAGTGGGATCTTATAAGTACAGATCACAGCAGAACAACCTATACGGAACATAATAATTCATACGCTAGGGTAAGTAACTTATGTGATAACATTTTATAAAGTTAATAAAGCAACTGTTGTTATAATATTTCATGTTCAAGTTCAATCAAGACCCTGTGATAACAATTTATATCACCAAGGTAAGCAACTCATCTAATAATATTTATCGAAAGCATAACATCCAGAGGTTGTGGTGACTGGATTACCAGAACTGCGACCTACACTATTTTTTATGGTTGTAAATCTTTGATATAACCAAAGTGGACTATTGTCCGAGGCTGAAGGTGGTGTACCTCATAAATATATACATTTTTATCCCTGATATAACCGTGAAGAAACTATTTTCTAGGTGGAAAGGTCTTGTCTCGAGCAAACGATGAACATCTACCATTTAACAAACAGAAGTACAATGCACTTAAGCCCAAACATCTGAAAGCACTTTATATCCAAGGACAGGCAACTAATCTGAGATGAAATTTCACCTGGGTTCATGATGAGCTGTTGACTAAATCTACTGTTATTGATAGTTTGGTTTCAAGTTATCCTGCTTGTCATTTTGATATTATTGTATACAAAGTGTTAAGATCAATAAACTTCGAAGAGGTCTGGCTCCATAACAAAATACTAACAAGAAAGCTGTGTTGTTTGGTCATTACAAAGAGACAAAGCAGCATGGACAGATTAATAGTTGAAGTCACAAATAACAGCAACGGGGGAAATGGGCGCCGAAGGCGACGATGATGCAGTGATATATATATATATCAGATTGCTTAAACATGTCTCTAGCTGGGCAGGTCAACTCGCCACAAAAAACCACTCACACGCACCCACACAGAGATATATATGTATGTGTATGGAATAGTTGGTTTGTTCCTTTCGTGCCGCAGGCGACGCATAGTGAAGAGATTTTGATTTTTCATGTGTATATATAAATAGATGGAGCCGCGAAGCGCAGTGGCTAGCGCACTGGCTTCGCATATGAGTGGTCCTGGGTTCATTCCTCAGTTGAGGCTGAAATCTTTGTCAGATCGCAACGGCTCCCGGGTCGACCCAGCCTTAAATCGGTACCGGATTAATCCAGGAAGTAAAGACTGCGAGGGAGAGGAGATGATTACCGCCCTCATTTGCAGAGCCTCTGAAATGTGAGATCGCTAATATCTCACACCCCTACGGCATTAATACATACTATGGGTTACATTACTTTTTTTTAGTATAAATAGATGCGTGGATAGATAGACAATTATTCCATGTACCAATATTCTACTCCTCAGGTGTATTACAACTTCACAATGAAGAGAAAACCTATGTACTACGGATTAAATGTGCTTCTTCCAGTTATAGTCAATTCACTGCTGACCATATTTGTGTTTATGGTGCCTGCTGAAAGTGGAGAGAAGATTGGCTATTGTCTGACCGCCTTTCTGTCGTTCACTGTAATCCTAACTTTAATCGCGGCAGACCTGCCTACAACAGCTAAATTCATCTCGATTCTAGGTGAGTGTGCAAGAATGTACATGATCCCGATTCTAGGTGAGTGTGCAAGAATGTACATGATCCCGATTCTAGGTGAGTGTGCACGAATATACATGATCCCGATTCTAGGTGAGTGTGCAAGAATGTACATGATCCCGATTCTAGGTGAGTGTGCAAGAATGTACATGATCCCGATTCTAGGTGAGTGTGCAAGAATGTACATGATCCCGATTATAGGTGAGTGTGCATGAATGTACATGATCCCGATTCTAGGTGAGTGTGCAAGAATGTACATGATCCCGATTCTAGGTGAGTGTGCAAGAATGTACATGATCCCAATTCTAGGTGAGTGTGCACGAATGTACATGATCTCGATTTTAGATTAATTTTGCAAGAATGTACATGATCTCGATTTTAGGTTAATTTTGCAAGAATGTACATGAGTACATGTGCTTTGTGACAGTCTTCTAATAAATATAGCAGTAGCATTGACGAATATATATATTAGTTGTGCCTGATATATATAGCAGTAGTATTAACGAATATATTAGTTGTGCCTGATATATATATAGCAGTTGCATTAACGAATATATTAGTTGTGCCTGATAAATCGTAATGTCTCTTTCGTTATTTCTTATGCACACGTTTGTCTTATGCTCTCTAGAGGAAAGCGCATGCGGTTGCGTCTGTGGGTCTCAGCAATGGCTCACTAGACAAACTAACCATGGAACAGAAAACCTTAGCAGATGACATGCCTCTATATTGAGGTTATCTTCTTATATAAGCTTCATGGCACGTCATCTATACAATCCCGTATTCGTAACCTTCGATAACAGTTACCATATTGTTCCGACAGGCAGACGTCGTGCTTGAACTAGTTACGGGTACGGCGTCGGTGGGCAGAAAAACAAAGAAACCTTTCGCAACGGCCCGAGTTGTGCCCTGATGTCGACGTCTTTTTCGGCAGCATTAGACTCGAAACACCATTCGAGTCGAGTGGCTGCTGGAACTGACGGCGGAGCACTTATGGGAATACCCCACGTGCTGTGAGGCCAGTTTCTAATCAAGAATCAAATTTCTAATCACGAATCTATATAGGAGATTATTCTGTAACATGTGTATACGAAGGTTTTTACTCGTCTCTCCATTTCCACAGTGAGCGCCCAGCTATCACAAATATGCATCACAACAGAAAGTGAGTTATACAGTTTGAATTTCACTCTAACACTGATGTTGCTATTACAAATTCAGTTTTGCCATGACATAGCAACTAAAGCCATCTCCAGCCTTATCTATAATTATGCTTTTCATTTTCCATGGCTGCATATGATAGTTTCGAGGCATTTGAAAGCAATAACCTCTTAAAGTTCATATCCATTCATCATAATGATGGTTTGTTGTCTGTGTTTTTGCTTTTAACTAAGATCTGGCTCTTTTCTGTGTTGATTTCTGTCCCGTACTTGCTGCTAAAACACTAATAATAATAATATTATTTGAATAGAAAAATGATCGCTAGATATTGAAGAGATTTTAGCAGTGTTCTGCTGTGATAGAATATTTGAATAGAAACGTGAACGCCAGATAATATTAGAGATTTTAGCAGTGTTCTGTTGAGATCTGAAAAATCCTTACTAATATCTCTAAAAAGACTATTGACTATTGCTTATCTCCAGATGGATGATGGCCAGAACATTCAAACTTGCCATTAAGCGTAGGGGTAGTGAACTGGGAGCTTTAGCTGTCCATCCAAGGCCAGATTGTCGCCCTGGCTGTATTTAATCCATATTTGTTCAGTATTGTCTTTATGTTATCTATCCATCTTCTTGTAAGTCTTCCTCTAGCCTTGTGTCCGGATCTTCTTATGTTATATATTCGTGTTGGTGAGTTACATGTTTGAGTTGGTTATGGTTCATTCTCATAAGGTTCCAAGTCATTTTATCTGTTGTTTCTCGATGTAATCTGTGCTTGTTTCTTCAACTTCAAATACGGATTCTTCAACTCATTTTATCATTTCTGAGTTTGTCTAATTGGTCACCATTGCAGCTTTTCTCAGGCATTTTATCTCACTTGTTGTAAGTTTTCTCTGCTGTTCTACTGGCATCGCCACAGTCTGGTATTGATAGCAAAACATTGGCATAAAAATAATGTTTATCATTTGTCTCTTGACTTCCATCTTGATCTTTGGGTTGAACGGTAATGTTGATAGCTGGTATGTTACTATTTTTACTTTCTGGAATCTTGTCTAATTTTCCGTTGTCTGTGAATATACTTCCCATGTATTTACATTCAGAGGTTTGTTTCACTTTAGTTTTGTTTGATGTTATATTCACTGGGGTTTGATACTTGCTAATTTTCATTGCTTCTCTTTTCTGCGTATTTATTTTCACGTTATACTTTCTGCATGTTGTCGTGAGTGCATTCATTTGATTTTGTAACTGCTGCTTCTCTCCATAAATAAGACATTGATCATCAGGAAATAAAGATTCGTTAATTACGTTATTTAATTCCTCTTCAGATTCTTCTCTTATTTCTGTCCTGTTTACATTTTTGATTTTTGGTTTCTTTTGTTATTCTATTTATATATATGTAAAAAAGTATAGGTGGCAGCACACGTCCTTGTCTTACTCCTAATTTTGTTTGGAAAGATGAAGTCATTTCGTCGGTAGTTCTTACAGAGCTTTGACAGTTTTGGTATAAGCACATCATGTTTTGAACGAATAATGTGAACAGTCTATGAAAAAGTGGGAAAACATGCAAAACAAAGTTACAACCATTTGAGAAGCTGTATTTTCACAGTGTCTCCTTATGGTTATAACACTTTAGCTTTGATAACAACAGTAAAGAAAATATCAGTATTAATTGACATATTACATGGTATAGAAAGGTCCTTATAATATTATGGACATAAACCCGAACAATAAAATCTTTTCAAACGACCTGAACATAGAAGAAGAAGAAGTTCTCAAAACCATCACACACAAAAAAACGAGTTAAAAATGCCGTGGACCTACATATAACAGACAAACTTGGTCAGATATAATATGTGATAATTACTATATACTATATATCAAGTGACATATTCTTCCCAGAAAGTTGTCTTCGTCGTGGATACTCTGAAAGTCTCTTTGTCCCGGGTAAGCAGGCCTGCATTGGCCAGAGACATGTGCATACATTTTCGATGTCGCGGTTCCATGGTCTTATTGGTCTTCCTCTTCTTCCTTCACCTGGTACTCTGCCCTCTAGAGTCAGCATTTCGATACCATCATATCGCTTTATGTGTTCAAAATACTGTATCTTTCTTCTTATTATGGTATTTAGAAGACACCCTTCGTTTAGTTTCAGTAAATTCAAAACTTCAGTGTTCTTCTTTTTCTCTGTCCGTGATATTCGTTGGATCTTTCCGTAGCACCTCATTTTGGATAAATTTATTTTTCTGGATATTGTCCTGTTTAAAATCAGTCTTGCCACAGGGAAAACACATGATCTTAAGAGTTACTTTAGTGGGGTTAGTACTACTTTGCCACAGCATTCTCATGTCTGTTAATTTGAATGTTGCAATTGCGACTCTTCTTCTAAACTCGAATGAACAATCTCCGAAACTGTTTATATTTGCTCCCAGATATTCGAATTTGTTTACACATTCTAGTTCTATGTTTTCTATTTTGATTATTGGTTTGATCTTTGTTTTGTCCGTTGTCATAATTGATAATTGACACTATAGTGAGTTTGAATGTTACAGTAGGCCTATTCTAAATATAAAATATAAAAATTAATAAATAATAATAAACAAAAGAACAAGGACATTACACCAAATTGTGGTCAAATTGGGACATTTTTCAAGAGACATTAAACCCACAACAATAACAAATTAATAGAAATGATCACTTGGGGATGTTCTTCTCACCGCAGAACTCTCTAAGTGATGACGTGAAACGCGGGTTTAATAGATGTTGAATTTGGTGCTATAAAATGTTTACGCATTATCCATTTAAATAGACAAAAGTGAAAGCTTACAAAGTTACTGAATTTAGGCCCTATAGGTCATATCAAGTGAAAGTTTACAAAGTTACTGAATTTAGGCCCTATAGGTCATATCAAGTGAAAGTTTACAAAGTTACTGAATTTAGGCCCTATAGGTCATATCAAGTGAAAGTTTACAAAGTTACTGAATTTAGGCCCTATAGGTCATATCAAGTGAAAGTTTACAAAGTTACTGAATTTAGGCCCTATAGGTCAGATCAAGTGAAAGTTTACAAAGTTACTGAATTTAGGCCCTATAGGTCATATCAAGTGAAAGTTTACAAAGTTACTGAATTTAGGCCCTATAGGTCAGATCAAGTGAAAGCCTAAAATAAAAGATGAATCATGTAAACGCAGATCACACACAAAATAAGAATTCTGCTTGTGAAAAACAACGCGAGGACAAAAACAGAATAGGAGGCTAACAATAATCAAAGTCGAGAAAGTTGGGGGGGGGGGGGAGAGGGGGGTTGGAGGGGGGAATCGAAGAGAAGAGGGAGGGTGGATGAGGGAGGGATGAACACATTTAAAAACAATTGTCAAGTTTGAGAAAAAATATGCTGCATAAAATTAGTAGCAAGGGGGTTATCAACAGAAAACCTTGAGACGTGGGGTGGATAGAGAAATGATGGGGGGGGGGGGGACTTTATAGTTAGTTGACAGCGCCGGACATGGATGCTGCTTTAAACAAGAAAGGACGAAAAAACAGGAATGTTGATATATGTACATATACACACATATGTTAACATATATACACACAATAACAAGATATATTAATTGTCTAGCATTTGGCTCCAGGTAGAAATCTAAATATCTTAACTGTGACTGTTAAGATGTAAGAGCTTATGAAACTCAATATCAGTGTTATGATTGGTTTGTTCTGAAAAATATGTATCAGTCTTTGATTCTTTCTGAAACTCAGTATCAGTGTTATGATTGGTTTGTTCTGAAACTGAGTATCAGTGTTATGATTGGTTTGTTCTGAAACTGAGGATCAGTGTTATGATTGGTTTATTCTGAAACTGAGGATCAGTCATATGATTGATTTGTTCTGAAACTGAGAATCAGTCATATGATTGGTTTGTTCTAAAACTAAGGATCAGTCATATGATTGGTTTGTTCTGAAACTGAGGATCAGTCATATGAATTGGTATGTTCTGAAACTGAGTATCAGTGTTATGACTGATTTATTATGAAACTGAGCGTCATTATTATGAACAGTTTGTGACTTTTTCTTCATACAGAACTATACATCACCGTTGTTCTTATTATGGGAGGACTTTCTGTTATCTTCTCCATATTTGTCCTGGAAATACATTCTCGAACGGACGATAGGCCAATTCCAAATTATATCCGCAGACTGACGCTTCTGGGCATTCGTATTAGTAGCTATAGTGATTTCTACCAGAGAAATGAACCAGAAGATCATGGGACGTTTTCTACCAAGGTGAAAAGTAAGTACCAGATTCATTGGTATATTAAATTCTACCAAGGTGAAAAGTAAGTAACAGATTCATTGGTGTATTAAATTCTACCAAGGTGAAAAGTAAGTACCAGATTCATTGGTGTAATAAATTCTACCAAGGTGAAAAGTAATTAACACGTTGATTGGTATATTAGCATTCCACATTCACCAGTCTGTTTCTGGTGCTTACAAGGGGAGCAAATTATAATGACACTATTGGCTAACATACTCGTTGTCAAAGGCGACCAGTGAGATTTGGTGGGAAAGTGGAGTTGGCTGTCACTCATTGTGATATCCCTTTACTCATATACCCACTGGCTTCGCATATGAGTGGTCCTGGGTTCATTCCCCAGCTGAGGCGGAAATGTTTTCAGATCGCAACGGCTCCCAGGTCGACCCAGCCTTAAATGGGTACCGGATTAATCCGGGAAGTAAAGGCTGCGAGGGAGAGGAGATGGCTACCGCCCTCATTTGCAGAGCCTGTGAAATGCGAGATCGCTAACATCTCACACCCCTACGGCATTAATAAATGCTATGGGGTTACTTTTACTCATATACCATATATACTATAAACATATATACTCGAAGTAAAGCATGGACAATAAATAAGACATCACAAAAATCATTGGAGGCAGAGGAAATGTGGTTTATTCGAAGAATGTTACGAATTCCTTGGACAGCAAAGATTACTAATGAAGAATGTCTTAGAAGGATGGATGTGAAAAGATGTATAATTGATAATATGAGAGAAAAAAACAGTCAACATTTATTGGGCATATAATGAGAAGTGGAGGCATGGAGAATATATTGCAACAGGAAAGATAGAAGGGAAAAGATCAAGGGGAAGACCCAGAGAAAAGATATTGGACAGTTTGACTAAATGGCTTTGATTGACGACACCAACAGAGATGATGAAATATATGAGAGATCGATGTACATGGAGAAATATGATCGCCAACGCCATTCGGCATGTCACTTGATGATGATACTCATATCCTTATTGTTGCTGGTCCACTTAGAATTAATAAGAAGAAAAAAGCTGGATTTTTTTTCTTAGAATAAGTTAAAATCGATTGCCACAGCACAAAATAAAAATGGATTTAAAACAAAATTGAGGACGACAAAGAGAAAGTCTTTACAGAAACACCATCAAAGAGGGTACGATTATGTGTTTCAACAGAACAACCATCAAAGAGGGTACGATTATGTTTCAGTAATTGATAAGAACTACATAATGCGGCATCTCATCACTAAACCAGAGAACACTGATCTCCGCCCTATGTACCGTATTTGGCGTTGAAATAACATAGATTGATAACGTTGGCTATCTCATCCCATAGAAGTTCAAAGTGACTTAGACGACGTGCTGAAGTCGGATATGCCAGACTCATAGACGCAGATATCACAGTCAAGCTGTGAATCATGATGCAGATTTGGAGGTTCTTGGATATGTTGAACATTTGGAAGTTCTTGGATATTTTGAATATTTGGAGGTTCTTGGATATGTTGAACATTTGGACGTTCTTGGATATGTTGAAGATTTGGACGTTCTTGGATATGTTGAACATCTTGGAGGTTCTTGGATATGTTGAACATTTGGAGGTTCTTGGATATGTTGAAGATTTGGAGGTTCTTGGATATGTTGAATAATTGGAGGTTCTTGGATATGTTGAAGATTTGGATGTTCTTGGAAATTTTGAAGATTTGGATGTTCTTGGATATTTTGAAGATTTGGATGTTCTTGGATATTTTGAAGATTTGGATGTTCTTGGAAATTTTGAAGATTTGGATGTTCTTGGATATTTTGAAGATTTGGATGTTCTTGGATATTTTGAAGATTTGGATGTTCTTGGATATTTTGAAGATTTGGACGCTCTTGGATATGTTGAACATTTGGAGGTTCTTGGATATGTTGAACATTTGGAGGTTCTTGGATATGTTGAACATTTGGAGGTTCTTGGATATTGTGAAAATTTGGATGTTCTTGGATATGTTGAAAATTTGGATGTTCTTGGATATGTTGAAGATTTGGATGTTCTTGGAAATTTTGAAGATGTGGATGTTCTTGGAAATTTTGAACATTTGGATGTTCTTGGAAATTTTGAAGATTTGGATGTTCTTGGATATTTTGAAGATTTGGATGTTTTTGGAAATTTTGAAGATTTGGATGTTCTTGGATATTTTGAAGATTTGGATATCGTTGATAGCGTGATATTTTCTTCTATCTTATAAACATCGACTAAACTTAAACATTGATCATTGCATGATGTTTGCTTCATATTATGGTATAGACCCATGCTCCCATGATTCCGTATCATTCAATGCCTGTATGCATGATATCGGCATTGATACGGAATCATGGAAACAGGATTTCTTCTTCTTCTTTCGTTCACTTGAAAATGTCTATATCTGTAATTCTGTCTCCTTAATAAAACTCACTGTCTTTTGTAGTTCATACAGTGTCCCATAGATCTTTGATTCCAGTGTTTTTTCCTTGGCCAATATGTCTGCCTCAGCGTTTCATGCTCAGAACACTCTTGAAGTATATGTTTGACACTCTGTACTGCCTGTCCACATATACATATGGCCGTTTTGCCAATCTTGAACTTTGTATACATGTGACTTCGGAGTCGGTTATGTCCTGTTCTGAGACGTAGAATTATAACTTGTTCTGATCTGTTCATAATGTGATATTCATCTTGTGTTGGTGTTTGTGGCTTTCTTATTGACTTGATCATCTGTTTTTTCTGATGGTAGGTTCTTGGTATATATGGTTGGTCTTCGGCAGCACCTTCCTTAGCTAGTTGGTCTGCTTTTTCATTTCCTGGTATTCCACAGTGAGAGGGTATCCACTGCATGGTTACCATATACTGGTACGACAATTCGCTAAGTAGTTTTTTCAAGTCTGTTAATTTTCCAGACTGGAGAGCTTGAAGCACTTGACCTTGCATCTGTCAGGAATACCACAGGCTGTAGGCCAGAGTTGGAGTTGAGCAGTTTTTTAGCTGCCACACTAATTGCCTGGATTTCTGCATCATAATTAGTGCAGAATTTTCCTTTCGATGTTCTGATTGTATCTCTAGGCTTGTGTGGATATTCTATATATACACCTGCACCTCCATTCCTCACAGCATTCTGTGCTGACCCATCTGTGTATACTCTGACCCATATATCTTGTGGATATTCCTCATCCAGGAAACTGAGGGATGGAAACAGGATGATATAGATCGTGTTGCCTTGAAGGGAAAGATCAGGAATGGTATAACGACAACGGAGAAAGTGATATCAGTTAGTTCAACGGTTGCACGTATAAGACGACATACAACAGCATATGATGGTACAAACGTCTTTGTGATTACTTGTACATACTGTGCAAGCCTCCTTGTGGCTTATGTTGGTCTTCTGAGTAGTATCGATCATCGCCATGGATCGTACATTATATTTTTTATATCACAATAGTAATACTACCGTCTAGAACGGTGTGAAGGTGCCTACTATAATATAGACTAAACTTAGAGATTGCCAACAGCGTATTGTTGTCTCTTATTTTACAGTATTGATTAGACTTGGACAATTATCATTGCATGATGTTTTCTAATCTTATAGGTATTGATTTAGACATTGATCATTGCATGATGTTTTCTAATCTTATAGGTATTGATTTAGACATTGATCATTGCATGATGTTTTCTAATCTTATAGGTATTGATTTAGACATTGATCATTGCATGATGCTTTCTAATCTTATAGGTATTGATTTAGACATTGATCATTGTATGATGTTTTCTAATCTTATAGGTATTGATTTAGACATTGATCATTGCATGATGTTTTCTAATCTTATAGGTATTGATTTAGACATTGATCATTGTATGATGTTTTCTCATATATTATACACATTTACTAGACTGGAAGATTGATCATTGTATGATGTTTTCTCATATATTATACACATTTACTAGACTGGAAGATTGATCATTGTATGATGTTTTCTCATATATTATACACATTTACTAGACTGGAAGATTGATCATTGTATGATGTTTTCTCATATATTATACACATTTACTAGACTGGAAGATTGCTCATTACGTGATGTTTTATCTTCTATCCTATAGCAATGAGTACACTTTGAGCATTGAATATTTCGTGCAATTTTTATTCAACTAAGATGATGATGTTTACTAGATGATGATAGGGTAGTATTCAGACTTGATCAGACAGTTTCATCTCAAGCATATCAATATAGTGTACGAAAGTGTAATTTTATGTGATTATAATGTAATTATGTAATTACATAATTTTAATTTATTAAGAATTTAAGTAAGCAAGAATTTTAAGTAATTAAGAAGTTGCAATATTTTGTGTAATTATGTAATTTTAAATAATTATAGTGTAAGATATGTGCAGAAGACCAGTTTTGACCAGTGATTTTGAACCTTTTCTGCATGTGATTCCTTTTGAAACAAATTGTTTACCGTGACCTTTCTGGTGCTAAGTTGACTACCTTTACTAACAAAGCAAATTGTTTTATGTGATCCCCCTGGTGTCATGGATAATTTCTTTTACGCACAAACAAATTGTTTACCGTGACCCTTCTGGTGCCATTGATGATTTCCTTTACTCACAAAAAGAATTATAAAATTCTTCCATTATATGGTAACTGTCTATAAACTCACCGTGTACTGAACTCACACAAATCCAAACTAAATATCACAAATTTACATGACGTAGTATCACAATAAATGTAAATAAGTGCATAGTGCTTTTGTAGACACCCTGTTATTACTTGTTATTTATCACTCAAACAGTTCTATGTCCTTTCACCCAAGTTGAGAACCATTGATTGAAACAGCTATTCTCTCTCTCTCACTCTCTCTCTCTCTCTCTCTCTATATATATATATATATATATATATATATATATATATATATATATATATATATATATATATATATATATAACATGGTATCATTCTATTCCTAGATACTGTTGCTCCTGAGCTGCCACGTCCCTGCAGAGTCCTGGAGAACAAGCCACATCTACTTGCAAAACACAACACGATGGCAGTACGTCCTATAGCAACCATATCTACACAGGAGAAAACAACTCTTGAAGACCAGATGACCTGGCAAACGGTGTCTATTGTCATGGATTCCGTTCTATTCAGATTTTACATTCTATTTTGGGTTGTCTTCACTATTGGTTTCTTGTTTGTCATCACATAGAGGAAAGAAATAATGTCACATTATGTACTCACTGCGTGAAACTAAAATCCAACAGGAAAGCTAGGAACAGGGCAATGAATTTCGTTAACAACTAGAAGCACACATACTATATCCATATATTCACTAAACCCTTTGTTGCCTGTCAGCGTCAGGGGTAGCAGAGTTTTCTGGAGATGGTCCTCAAGAAAACCCTTCATTTTACTACGAGCACTTTGAGTTATCACTGCCGGGTTTGCTAATCCTATAGCAGTGTTGTGTCAAGAAAACGTCACCTGGAAACAACACACACACATCGACCAAAAAACCTTTATCAAGCCTGCATACACAACAACAACAAATACCAGCAAGATCGATTCTGTTGACGTTCACATAGCAGAGCTATATTTCACATAGTAGAAATATATAATGGCTCATTACACTAAGTCACAATATGAAATGACACGACATTACCACGTGATTGATGGCTGTCATCATTTGCAGTTCAGACAATGATATTGACTAATATCTTGAAAATTAACAAACATGTCATTAGTAAATTTTATCTTGTCAAATACAGAATTCAATTCGCATAATATTTAACTCGAGTTGTCTGTCAATGAATTGTAGTGTCTCATACTTCGTACCTAGTGTGAAATGTGTCTCTTTATATTGTATGTAATAGTTTGTGAAATGTGTCTCTTTATATCGTATGTAATAGTTTGTGAAATGTGTCTCTTTATAGTGTATGTAATAGTCTTGTGAAATATGTCTCTTTATATCGTATGTAATAGTCTGTGAAATGTGTCACTTTATAGTGTATGTAATAGTCTGTGAAATGTGTCACTTTATATTGTATGTAATAGTCTGTGAAATGTGTCACTTTATATCGTATGTAACCTGTGAAATGTGTCTCTTTATAGTGTATGTAATATAATGTGAAATATACCTCATTATATCGGAATAGTATGTGAAATATGTCCCATTATGTTATATTATATAGAATATTATGTGAAATATACCTCATTATGTTATATGGAATAGTCTGTGAAATGTGTATCATTATATCACATGGATTAACCTGTGAAATATGTCTCATACATCTATTAGAATTGTGAAATATGTCTCATTATGTAATAATAAATAGTGTGTGAAACATCTTCTATTATATCATATGGTTTAGTCTGTGAAATATAATACTTAGTTTCATATAATACTGAATAGTTTATGAAACATTTTTCATTATAACATATTGAATAATCTGTGAAACATGTTTCATTATATCATATTGAATAATCTGTGAAACATGTTTCATTATAACATATTGAATAATCTGTGAAACACATTTCATTCAATCATATTGAATAATCTGTGAAACATGTTTCATTATAACATATTGAATAATCTGTGAAACATGTTTCATTATAACATATTAAATAGCCGGTATGACAATAGGAACCAGAACTTATAGTTCATGTGAACAGAACAGGAACCATTTAACATTTAGTAGACGACTAAGGAAAAGTGGGGGATATGCTTACAACCTGTCACCTGTGAAGAATTCATTGATGTCTTGTCTGGATTTCTAACATCTATCAAATGATTCCTATGAATTCTTCGGAGTAGTTCTACGTGCTGATCTTACACAGCGTCATTCATCTTGGCTGATGCTGCATACACTTTTCGTTTTCAGTATACATTATGTGGCCATCAAATGAAATTACGGGAAAAGTCGGATATACAAAGATAAGTGACGCTTCATGAGAGCAATGCATAGAATTATAGATGTACATGTTCGTAATGTTAGTCACAGAATGAGGCGGCGGTTACTAAAAATAACTAGTATTTCCCGTTTTATACAAATTTGAAAAGATAGCAAGTACTGCTGAATGATAGTTTGCACGCGAATCTCATGCATATTAACTCATTTTCAGGCAAGCAGGCTGTAGTTCAGAGAACAGAATTCCGTATTATAGTTGACATCTTGGCTGCGATATCCTCGTTTTTCGTTCAGGCATATCCAACTTGATGTAAAAATGAATTAAGGATCATTTTTGATTTTTTGATGAGACAGCCAATCCTATCGGAATAATCCTCATTCGCCGCTTACAATATGCATTGCAGGTAAGACAGTTGCTATTCTGTACTACCTTTTCTGGGCCATGGGAAATATGCTATATACCTGTCGGGGCCGGGAAGCACACGACACATATATTTTTCGGAGACCTTGAGCACATGATATATACCTTTCAGGGACTTAAATCACATGGCATATACAGTTCGGTGCCCTGGAGCACATGATATATATCTTTCAGGGCCCTAGAGCACTTGCCATATAACGTTCGGTGCCATTAGTGGCCCAGGGGCACATGACATATAACTTTCGTGGCCCTGTGGTACATGGTATATAACTTTCGTGGCCCTGTGGTACATGGTATATAACTTTCGTGGCCCTGTGGTACATGGTATATAACTTTCGTGGCCCTGTGGTACATGGTATATAACTTTCGTGGCCCTGTGGTACATGGTATATAACTTTCGTGGCCCTGTGGTACATGGTATATAACTTTCGTGGCCCTGAGTGTTTCAGAAACGTCTTCTTCTTCAAACTACCATGACCGTACTATATTATGATCAATAACAGATGTAGAAATAGTGTAAAGAACACTAAAACATATCCAGGTACAGATATCAACTCTAACCATAATCCAGTGCTGTGCAAAATACATGTCAATCTTAAAAAGATAGAACATAGAAGAGTTCAAGAACCACATATTGAAGCATCAGCACTAAAACAACCAGACATACAACAAAAATACCTTGTAGTAATGAATAGATATGAACATTTATGCATCAATATAAGAGCGACAATCTCCCTAATTTTGAAAGCCAGTCACAAAGATTATTTCCCCTTTCCCTGGGTAGGTTACTATTCGCTAGGATTACCATATTTCAATCTAGTAAACAAAAGAAAATGAGATTTTTTTTGGCAGAGGAAAGAGGACAAAAAGAGGAAGCATATTTATATGTAAAAGATAAGGTTTATATTATATATGTTCTAACAGGAAACAACATAAATTCGTACACTTTTCATATAAAATACATACATTTCTAATCAATAACTTTAAAAGATTTTTAAAGGTGAATATAAAAAGAAATTAAGCTTTAATTATTCTGTAATACAATTAAGAAAACATATCCAACATTACTGCACACCTACGGCAAACAAATGTAGCTTTTATTATTTAAATTCCTGCACGATCTTATTCTTATACATATCTGAAGACTGAATTTGTTTTAGTAATGTTTTATTACTTTGTAAGTAACTATGTTGACGAGACGCCTCTGACAAATTATATGACACAAATTAGTGACCTCTGACATATAGAATAACGTGTTTTCCTTATTTCTCAATTAAGCTTGCATTAAGTAGAAAAATGTATGCACATTTCCATTTTGATGAGAGTTCGAAAATAAAAATTGAGCAATTTTTAACAATTCTGAATCAAGGCCATACCTTTTGATTTTTCTTTAAAAAATGTTGTAAGTTTTTGATGTGACATCAATTCAGTAAACTGTTTATCATTCTTATATTTTTTTCCCAGATAAATAAACTACAGCAAAGAGGATTTGAACCAGGTCAACCCAGATGACACATACTTGGCTCGTGACTCGATTGTTGCAAACGCCTTCATTTCTAGACATGTCACTATGTAGTTCAGATCTGCTCCGTTTCATTTCCTAAGACCACTTTCACTATCAATGAGGCCTAGTTATGTCAATCCCTTAACGTCATTTTTTGCTATTATTTGTAAACGCAGTGACAAGAAGTATATATATATATATAGGTAAAACTGGCTAAGACTGAGTGACCGTTTCTGCCGGAATCTTCATGCCATAAACTACAAAGCAATTACTCCTGTCGCCATACATTTCAATGGAACTGATCATCGTGGTGCCAGTGATATTCTTGTCACATGCACCACAGACGATATTGCCAGATCCGCACTTGAAAATCGGTATATATTTTTGTGTGGTACACTTCAACCTTTTAGTCTTAATTCTTATTCATTTATTTAGATTTTGTCTGGGAGGAGGGGTGGGCTTTTTGTGTTGTTTTCACGTTGTTTACTGTTTTTACTTTTTTCCAGTTTATTTTGTATTTATTGAAAAAGGCTATGAGGTTAAACGTTGAAAATGTCTTGTTTATTGGTATTTATGTTTTTTCGTACAAATACTATATAGTCTGTTTGTGCGTTTATCGTAAAAAATCATCAAACTTGTGTTCTATGTAAGTACTATTATTTTTATAATATTATAACTTTGAAACAGACCATTAATTTTTCTTAAATAATTTTAAATCGTTTTAGTTGAATTTTCTTATATCTTTGGCTATATTATTGATACGAAAAATCCGAATAAAATAGTGGGAAGTAAAAACTCGGACATTTTTATGCATATTTCAAAATTCCGGTCGGACCGAAATTTAAGGCCTAAAAAAAGATGTTCGGGGGGAAAGAGAATGTATAGCTTCTAGTAAAATGGCGCGAGACGACGGTTGTGTTGAATCTCACTCGTCAAAAATGTAAGTGTAGTTCGGTGTTTCGGAATTCTTCATCTGGAATAAATGGACACATTAATGTATGTGTTAATTAGAGATCACAGCGTAGCCAGGTGAGGTTTTCCCGATACAACACTGCGACAGGAATCCCAGATACAGCAATCCCACAGTGAGTACTCAATGTGCTCGTAGTCAATTTCATCGCTGCATGGCCGTGTGATGCAGATATATTGGATGCTCCCTCTCTCCTCATATAAAAGTCCACCCCCTCATAACTAGACCTGTTACTGCAATATATTCGGCAAGTTTATTCAGTTTTAAAACAAAACACAAGAAGATAACATCACATAAACACAGATAAAATTACATAAACACAGATAACATTACATAAACACAGATAACATCACATAAACACAGATAACGTCACATAAACACAGATAACATCACATAAACAGAGATAACATTACATAAACACAGATAACATTACATAAACACAGATAACATGATATAAACAGAGATAACACCAGATAAACACAGATAACACCAGATAAAGACAGATAACAGCTCATTAATAGAGAAAATAACACACAATTAAAGACCACATTAATACAAATAACAAACAAATACAGATAAAAACTACATTTATAAAGATAACAAATACAGATAAAAACTACATTTATAAAGATAACAAATACAGATAAAAACTACATTTATAAAGATAACAAATACAGATAAAAACTACATTTATAAAGATAACAAATACAGATAAAAACTACATTTATAAAGATAACAAATACAGATAAAAACTACATTTATAAAGATAACAAATACAGATAAAAACTACATTTATAAAGATAACAAATACAGATAAAAACTACATTTATAAAGATATCAAATACAGATAAAAACTATCCAAACACGGATGGCAAGGGGAAAATATAATTATAGTATGCAAACACATATAACATTGAAGTCGGATGCGTCTTGTCATTTTTTTAAAATGAAATACAGCAACACAAGCATTTCAGTTTACGGTATGGAAATCTTGTACGATCGTTGTCTATGCTACGAGAGAGATCTCTTGGGAGTTTGAGAACGAACAAATAAATAAAACACAGATAATAATAATACACGGATACCGATAAAAATCAAACAGATAAAATCACACAAATACAGATAACAACATACATATAACAATATACAAACAGATAACATATATAACAATATACAAACAGATAACAAACAGATAACAACATACATGTAACAATATACAAACACATATAACAATATACACAAACATATAACAATACACAAATACATTTAACAACACACAAAAGCAAATAATAACACTCAAGTAGATATCAAACCACAAAGAGTTTTACAGTCCATCGATGGGTACAAAAATTACATTAACTAGCTATCATGAACAATAGAGGCCAACAATGACATTATTTAAGCACGTTGCTGTTTCTAACTGGTACATTTCAAGTCAATCTTCAATCAAAGTATCCAATAGGCCTATCCGACAGATTTCAAAACTCTGCATTTTTACATATACATACACGCACACACACACACACACACACACCCACCCACACACACACACACACACAAAGACAGTATCCGAAACCAGTCCAGCACTTGAAGAATTTCAGGCAGTATAGGTCCCTATGTGACTGGAACCAGTGACGTTGCACGATGAATTGCTGACCTTGTCTGTGTGAGTCTGCGGGGACGCACGCCCAAATACATTTGAGTGGAAGGTTTCCAATTTTCCAGATTATTATGTGTGATTGCATAGAAGCAGACCTGTATATGCATTGATTATAGTGATACAAATGTATTTACAGACACATCAGGCAGCGATCTGTGTGGATTAATTTCCTTGTGATGTATTAAGTGACTGTGGATGTTTCATGAAGATGTTATTTTATACAAAGTATTTGTCTAGAAAATTGTGATCGAATGGTCAGTAGTTTCTGATATTAAATAATGGGGTTAATTTGCTCCAGATAAGGAAAATGAATGCTTGTTGTGCCCATATGACACGCCTTTTATGTATTTGTTTATATGTATATACTTCTGAAATTTAGTTAGTTAGTTTGCTCTTTTGATGCAAAGGCGGCACTTATAACAGAAATAATGTTTCTCCATGATGTGCAGTTCGCTTTAAGTAGTTGTACGACACTCAATATAAGGTGATAACTGCGTGAAACGTAACAACAATTGTACTTACGTAAAACACAGGTTTAAAACCGTTCCAATTAGACACGACAGACTATCACAAAAACTAGAGGGTAATTTTGCACATCATTACCCTCTAGTTTTTGTGATAGTCCGTCGTGTCTAATAGGAACGGTTTTAAACCTGTGTTTTATGTAAGTACAATTGTAACGTGTTGTAGTTCTCGGGTGATAATAATACCCATTGTCATTGCCTCTTTCTTGATTTTTCTTCGTGGTGTTGTCCTGGGTCGTCCGCGTTTTGGTTTTCTTTTGCGGACCATCACAGAGCTTGGTGGATAAATCTGTTCTCACATGATTTAAACACATGACCTAAATACTACCAACGTCTTCTGATATGTCTCTTATTGATTCATTTGTGACACACTTTTTCCAATCTATTTTCCAATCTATATTCTCAAAATATCTGGGATTTTTTTCCGTGGCTTGAGTAGATTTCCAGTTTTTACATCTGTAGCGTAGTATAGGGAGCATCTGCAATGGAAAGAAAATATTGACATTTTAAATCAAATTTTATAGAATATCATTGACTAAAGGCAAATCAACGCACACGTTCAAAGAACTGAACATGGAAGAAAACTGGCTCCTCAAAACTATCGAAAAAATGCAACTAAAATATTTCGGAAATATGAAAATACACAATGATATCGAACAATTAATCATAGAGAGCTTCTTCTTCTTCTGCGTTCGTTCTCAAACTCTTGCAAATTAGCAGGATGTAGTCTAAAGAACGGAATGCATTATGTCATGGTTTACAGCATTGCTGCGATATCTGCGCCTTTCGGCCTGACACATCCGACTTCAGCATGGCTTTGGGTCACTGACCCTATATGAGATGGGGCAACCAACTCCATCCCATAACCTCCTTAGTCGCCGTTTACGACATGCATGGAAGGTAAACAGTGTTGCTATTCTTTGCTCCCCTTTCGGGCCCCGGCAACACACGGGCGATCATGGAGAGCAAACTTCCAGGAAAGATAACAAGAGGCATACCAAGACTAAGATGGGAACATGATATAGAAGACCTTCTGAATCTTACACTACAAGAACCTGGGCAGTTTGTAGGGAATGATAATATATCTTCAGCATATTCGTGCTAATTTCTGAGAATGTACTCACCATAAATCAACACATTACTGAGTACTCACCAGAAGTCATTATGGAAGTCAATACATTATTGTATGTATCAGAGTAAGGTTACACACGGACATCTACAATTTAAAAAAAATCACACACATTCTACGACGTCATATAAACAGTTGGTTTTCAAAAAATATTGAACTACCATTGAATCACTGAACCATCCATTTTTTAAATAGCATAATCTGTTGTAATATTATTAGAGAGAAATTGTTCTATTTCCATCTCCGCATTTCTATCTTACTAGTTTCTGCTCTCATTTCCCAGGGTAAGAATTACCTGCGTATAATTACCTGCGTATAATTACCTGCGTATAATTCTCAATGTCCGTCTTAGAATTTCTCCACTTCTAAATTCTACCATCTAACTAAAGAATTAGAAGTAGTTAAAAATGTACAAGCAACAACTAAAGTGTCATCGAATATCTCCCAGAATATAAGATTATATAATAATAATAATAATAATAATAAAATAATAACAATAATAATAATAATAATAATAATAATAATAATAATAATAATAATAATAATAATAATAATAATAATGATAATACGGTCCAATCCCAGATAAGGTGCCTACTTAGTTTGATTGTTTCCCTTGTCTATGTTTATCAGTTTATGTCGTCATTTATTAATTTATATATTAACTTATTTATGGTTGTGGTTAGGGTTAGGAGAGTTGTGTTTTACATAACTAACACTAAATAAATATATAAATTAATATATGAGAAATATAAACTGATAAACATAGCCAAGGGAAATAATCAAACTAGATCTGAAATTTAATCAATAATAATAATAATAATAATAATAATAATAATAATAATAATAATAATAATAATACTAATAATAAAATCCATAACCTTTCAGGGACGTAGGGGTGTCACATTGAGACATTTGATGCGGAAAGATCTCCACGCATCTCTATCGTCTACGATCCTGATGACTTTGGAAACATCACACCCGGTTTAGTCCTTGATATTATTCTACCATGTCTTCTTCTGGACACCTCGTCTTCTTCCACCATCCGCCGCACCCTGAAGAATGTTTCTTGTTATTTAAACACATCTTTTCACGCGTCATTACCACCGGAGTTAAATACGTTTCACTATTGTTAAAAGTGATTCTTGTTGGCATGCTATTACATTAATTCCATCATGCACTAACTTATTTTTCTTATGTCCTCGCTAACATATACAGAATACACTTCTATAGCATTTGATTCAAAACGCCTGCATTTACTCTCTCAAAGTTTACATTTAGAGTTCATGTCTCACACATATATGGAAATATTGATAGAACCATGGGTTTTGTTTTCTAATGGTGATCTTGTGGACTGCGATGTGTTAGAATTGTGAACTTGTGGACTGTGATGTGTTAGAATTGTGAACTTGTGGACTGTGATGTGTTAGAATTGTGAACTTGTGAACTGTGATGTGTTAGAATTGTGAACTTGTGGGCTGAGATGTGTTAGAATTGTGAACATGTGGACTGGGATGTGTTAGAATTGTGAACATGTGGACTGGGATGTCTGTTAGAATTGTGAACTTGTGGATTGTGATGTGCGTTAGAATTGTGAACTTGTGAACTCCGATGTGAAGTGTTAGAATTGTGAACTGTGATGTGTTAGAATTGTGAAGTTGTGAGCTATGATGTGTTAGAATTGTGAACTTGTGGACTGTGATGTGTTATAATTGTGAACGTGTGGACTGTGATGTGTTATAATTGTGAACTTGTGGACTGTGATGTGTTAAAATTGTGACTTTGTTGATTGTGATGTGTTAGAATTGTGAACTTGTGGATTTTGATGTGTGTTAGAATTGTGAATTTGTGAACTGTGATGTGTTTTAGAATTGTGAACTTGTGGACTGTGATGTGTTAAAATTGTGAACTTGTGGATTGTGATGTGTTAGAATTGTGAACTTGTGGATTGTGATGTGTTAGAATTGTGAACTTGTGGACTATGACGTTTTAGAATTTTGAACTTGTGGACCATGATGTTTTATAATTGTGAACTTGTGGACTATGATGTACTGTGTTAGAATTGTGAACTTGTGTACTGTGATGAGTTAGAATTGTGAACTTGTGGGCTGAGATGTGTTAGAATTGTGAACTTGTGAACTGTGATGTGTTAGAATTGTGAACTTGTGAACTGTGATGTGTTAGAATTGTGATCTTGTGGACTGCGATGTATTGTGTTAGAATTGTGAACTTGTGAACTGTGATGTGTTAGAATTGTGAACTTGTGGACTGTGATGTGTTAGAATTGTGAACTTGTGAACTGTGATGTGTTAGAATTGTGAACTTGTGGGCTGAGATGTGTTAGAATTGTGAACATGTGGACTGGGATGTGTTAGAATTGTGAACATGTGGACTGGGATGTCTGTTAGAATTGTGAACTTGTGGATTGTGATGTGCGTTAGAATTGTGAACTTGTGAACTCCGATGTGAAGTGTTAGAATTGTGAACTGTGATGTGTTAGAATTGTGAAGTTGTGAGCTATGATGTGTTAGAATTGTGAACTTGTGGACTGTGATGTGTTATAATTGTGAACGTGTGGACTGTGATGTGTTATAATTGTGAACCTGTGAACTGGGATGTGTTAGAATTGTGAACATGTGGACTGGGATGTGTTAGAATTGTGAACATGTGGACTGGGATGTCTGTTAGAATTGTGAACTTGTGGATTGTGATGTGCGTTAGAATTGTGAACTTGTGAACTCCGATGTGAAGTGTTAGAATTGTGAACTGTGATGTGTTAGAATTGTGAAGTTGTGAGCTATGATGTGTTAGAATTGTGAACTTGTGGACTGTGATGTGTTATAATTGTGAACGTGTGGACTGTGATGTGTTATAATTGTGAACTTGTGAACTGTCATGTGTTAAAATTGTGAACTTGTGGACTGTGATGTGTTAGAATTGTGAACTTGTGGACTGTGATGTGTTAGAATTGTGAACTTGTGGACTGTGATGTGTTAAAATTGTGAATTTGTTGATTGTGATGTGTTAGAATTGTGAACTTGTGGATTTTGATGTGTGTTAGAATTGTGAATTTGTGAACTGTGATGTGTTTTAGAATTGTGAACTTGTGGACTGTGATGTGTTAAAATTGTGAACTTGTGGATTGTGATGTGTTAGAATTGTGAACTTGTGGATTGTGATGTGTTAGAATTGTGAACTTGTGGACTATGACGTTTTAGAATTTTGAACTTGTGGACCATGATGTTTTATAATTGTGAACTTGTGGACTATGATGTACTGTGTTAGAATTGTGAACTTGTGTACTGTGATGCGTTAGAATTGTGAACTTGTGGGCTGAGATGTGTTAGAATTGTGAACTTGTGAACTGTGATGTGTTAGAATTGTGAACTTGTGAACTGTGATGTGTTAGAATTGTGATCTTGTGGACTGCGATGTATTGTGTTAGAATTGTGAACTTGTGAACTGTGATGTGTTAGAATTGTGAACTTGTGGACTATGATGTGTTAGAATTGTGAACTTGTGAACTGTGATGTGTTAGATTTGTGAACTTGTGGGCTGAGATGTGTTAGAATTGTGAACATGTGGACTGGGATGTGTTAGAATTGTGAACATGTGGACTGGGATGTCTGTTAGAATTGTGAACTTGTGGATTGTGATGTGCGTTAGAATTGTGAACTTGTGAACTCCGATGTGAAGTGTTAGAATTGTGAACTGTGATGTGTTAGAATTGTGAAGTTGTGAGCTATGATGTGTTAGAATTGTGAACTTGTGGACTGTGATGTGTTATAATTGTGAACGTGTGGACTGTGATGTGTTATAATTGTGAACCTGTGAACTGTCATGTGTTAAAATTGTGAACTTGTGGACTGTGATGTGTTAGAATTGTGAACTTGTGGACTGTGGTGTGTTAGAATTGTGAACTTGTGGACTGTGATGTGTTAAAATTGTGAATTTGTTGATTGTGATGTGTTAGAATTGTGAACTTGTGGATTTTGATGTGTGTTAGAATTGTGAATTTGTGAACTGTGATGTGTTTTAGAATTGTGAACTTGTGGACTGTGATGTGTTAAAATTGTGAACTTGTGGATTGTGATGTGTTAGAATTGTGAACTTGTGGATTGTGATGTGTTAGAGTTGTGAACTTGTGGACTATGACGTTTTAGAATTTTGAACTTGTGGACCATGATGTTTTATAATTGTGAACTTGTGGACTATGATGTACTGTGTTAGAATTGTGAACTTGTGTACTGTGATGCGTTAGATTTGTGAACATGTGGACTGCGATGTATTGTGTTAGAATTGTGAACTTATGAACATGTGGACTGCGATGTGATGTGTTAGAATTGAGAGCTTGTGGACTGAGATGTACTGTGTTAGAATTGTGAACTTGTTGTCTGCGTTGTGCTGTATCAGAATTCTAGTAAGTGAAGTTTTAATACAAAGATATAGAAAGTGTTCATTGTCTACGTTGAGGCAACACAACGTCAGATAAACACGTCTAGAATAGATTAACGTGACAGACCAAACGTAACATCAGATAAATCGTGACCTTTAACAGTATAGAAGACCTGTTGGAATAATTAATTCGGCCTTGATTCGTGCCTTTTTTGTGATGGTCACTATTTATATACTTGGAGTCGCTTTTGCTATTTTTGGCTTGCTACTCCAAATATTTAAATAGTGACCAACGGAAACACGAGAATAAATTTAAAAAGTTCGAATGAAGACCAAATTAAGTCCCTGCAAATATCTTCTGTTGCAGGCGGCCACGGATAAACACGTCTAGAATAGATTAATACAACAGACCAAACACGTCAAAGGTGACGTCACAGTTGGGGGAAGTGGTGTTCTTCTGTTGTGATTCGATTCTCACTAGAATATATCTAGAATGTTTTTTATGATAGTTATGCTCTCTGATCTGTGACCCGCGACAGTATAGGAGACATGTTAGGTCTTCATTTGTTCCTTTTTTTAAATTATTCTGGTGATTTTCTTTGGTCTCTATTTTATACTTGGAATCGCATTCCAAAAATAGCCAAGACAGCTACAAGTATATAAATAGTGACCAACCGAAACGACAACAATAATCGAAAATGTTACGAATGAAGGCTTAATTAATTATGTTGAAAGATATTTATTGCAGAAGGTCATGGCTGATATCATACAGCGTCACTTATCTTGTTATATTCGACTTGTTCATGCTTCTAATTGGCTGTCGACACTAAATATCAGCGATGATGAGTGGTTCTTGGTGAGATCAGCACGCAGTACGATGCTGGAGAGTGACTTGTTAAATACTGTACAAGAAATCCCAGCAATTGTTGTTGACAACCCATCTATTCTGTGACGATGTAGTTAGTCCTTCTGTATACGCAGATGTCTGTGTATCAGCACTCAACATTGATCTTATAGCATGTGTTAGTAGTTCTTACACTTGTAGACGCTACGGAAATGAGATTGAGAAATACAGATATATGATATGTCCAACCAGAAAGATAAATAGATTCAACAATAGTAATTGTAACATATATTCAACATTAACGTATTCAGAATGGTGGCACGACGTGTACTTTTTTTTTAACTCTAGATCAGTGCTTATGTTGTTAGTTTTGGTAATGTTTATGTGGTTCTTGTTTATCTATTCGCTAAAGCCTTTGTTGCCGTTCAGCGTTAGGGGTAGATTAGTTTTCTGGAGATGACACTCTTGTGTGTTGGGTATATTGTTGAGTTTGTCGCCTCTTTTATGTCGGTGATCTATCGCTTTCGTGGTCGGCCTCTAGGTCTGTCTTCAATATATCTGTGTAGCATAGCTTGCCGTAGTATGCTGTCTGATGGTAGTCTGCTGATGTGTGCCATTTTATCTGCTCTCTCTTAATATATTCAAAGATTGGAGTGACACCGGTTCTTTGTCTAATGTCTTCATTTCTCACTCTGTCTCTTAGCGATATTCCTAGGATTCTGCGTAAGCATGTCATTTCAGTTGTCACAAGTTTACGTTTATCGTATGGGATCGTATGTGATTGCGATCGTCGAAAAACGGTGTGCCTACGCCGATGTGGTATTGAACTCAAATGATTGACCAAATTATTGACCAAATCTAGACACTATGTGCAGAATTACGTTCGTGTCACTGACCACAATAACTTGACATTGCAAACTAGAAAAAAAACACAGAATCCAATGTTGTAAATACTGAAGCAACCAATTTGAATTCAATGTTGTAATTACTGAAGCAACCAATACAACAGAATGCAATTACACCTATTTTATATGGACTGTTCCATATGGAAGACGAGACGTTTATGTGAACCAACCTCGTTAACCATCACATTTATATATAGAAAACATACATCTTTCAGTTTGTTACATGAATGATAAAATTATGTCCATTTCCCCAAAAAAGTTGTAGGATGTATTAAATAGCAAAGATTCCGTTCGATTTACAAAAAAGTTGTACAATCTCTTCTTCAGGACGTAGCCATCAACCCAACATTTTCGGCTGTATTGATTTTCTACGCAATATAAATCCGTCAGTAGTTTATCATTGTTATCTGAACGGTCAGTATGAGCAATTTCATGGGAAGAGATTTAAACCCGTTGCGTTGGCCCTCACAGTATGTGTAACACACCACCGCCACAGATCATGACACAGTCAACGAGTACGAGCACGGAAACACATTTGTTGTTAAGTGGGAACGCACAGGCTATAGTATACATGATGCAATGCGAGACATCACCGTGTCGCTCTTGTACACGGTAAACATTCTGACATGTGAGACATCACCGTGTCACTCTTGTACATGGTAAACATTCTGACATGTGAGACATCACCGTGTCACTCTTGTACATGGTAAACATTCTGACATGTGAGACATCACCGTGTCACTCTTGTACATGGTAAACATTCTGACATGTGAGACATCACCGTGTCACTCTTGTACATGGTTAACATTCTGACATGTGAGACATCACCGTGTCACTCTTGTACATGGTAAACATTCTGACATGTGAGACATCACCGTGTCACTCTTGTACATGGTAAACATTCTGACATGTGAGACATCGCCGTGTCACTCTTGTACACGGTAAACATTCTGACATGTGAGACATCACCGTGTAACTTTTGTACATGGTAAACATTCTGACATGTGAGACATCACCGTGTCACTCTTGTACATGGTAAACATTCTGACATGTGAGACATCACCGTGTCACTCTTGTACACGGTAAACATTCTGACATGTGAGACATCACCGTGTAACTTTTGTACATGGTAAACATTCTGACATGTGAGATATCACCGTGTCACTCTTGTACATGGTAAACATTCTGACATGTGAGAAATCACCGTGTCACTCTTGTACACGGTAAACATTCTGACATGTGAGACATCACCGTGTCACTCTTGTACATGGTAACCATTCTGTCATTTGATACATTGCCATGTCGACTTTCCGCATATAAAATATTCTGTCTTGTGAGACATCGCTGTGTCACTCGTGTCCATGGTAAACATTCTACCATGTGCGACATCGCTGTGTCACTCTTGTTCATGGTAAACATTCTACCACCATGTGAGACATCGCTGTTTCACTCGTGTCCATGGTAAACATTCTATCATGTGAGACATCGCTGTGTCACTCTTTTCCATGTTAAACATTCTATCACGTGAGACATGGCTGTGTCACTCGTGTCCATGGTAAACATTCTATCATGTGAGACATCGCTGTGTCACTCTTGTCCATGGTAAACAGTCTATCATGTGAGACATCGCTATGTCACTCGTGTCCATGGTAAACATTCTATCATGTGAGACATCTCTGTGTCACTCTTGTCCATGGTAAACATTCTACCACCATGTGAGACATCGCTGTGTCACTCTTGTCCATGGTAAACAGTCTCAAATGAGACATCGCTGCGTCACTCTTATCCATTGTAAACATTCTACCATGTGAGACATCGCTGTGTCGCTCTTGTCCATGGTAAACATTCTATCATGTGAGACAACGCTGTGTCACTCTTTTCCATGGTAAACATTCTATCATGTGAGACATCGCTGTGTCACTCGTGTCCATGGTAAACATTGTATCATGTGAGACATCGCTGTGTCACTCTTGTCCATGGTAAACAGTCTCAAATGAGACATCGCTGCGTCACTCCTATCCATTGTAAACATTCTACCATGTGAGACATCGCTGTGTCACTCTTGTTCATGGTAAACATTCTACCATGTGAGACATCGACGTGTCACTCTTGTCCATGGTAAACATTCTATCATGTGAAACTTCGATGTATCACTCTTGTCCATGGTAAAAATTCTACAATGTGTGACATAGCCATGTCACTCTTGTCCATGGTAAACATTCTATGATGTGAGACATCGCTGTGTCGCTCTTGTCCATGGTAAAAATTCTGCTATGTGAGACATCGCCATGTCGCTCTTGCAGATCAAGCCAGCCTGTGCTCATTCTTCACGCAAATTTTACAGCGTCAACATTTGATGTCAGAAAACAAACACAAGAAATTTTCATTGGTTCTCCAGAGATTTTGCACCGCAGTTATCATTAATTTCATCAAACTTCCACTCAGAATGTCATTGCACAATGGCACATACTCATACTTGTGAAACCTGCACGATACAAGCTGAAAATATAGAAGAAAATAATAAAAGCAGTACACGCCGAAGACGGATGTCCCAGGCCATTGGCGCAAATAAAACGGCAACACAGCGCATTTCCATTATCTGGACTACATTCATCTGAAAATCTCGTAGGACATTGCCCTGGACAATCCAGCGGGAGTTTGAGAATGAACGCTGAAGAAGAAGAAGAAGAAGAATAAAAGCAGTCATAAGACTCAGTAATATGAACAAAGGCTATTGAAATTGTCTCGTTGCTCTATATTGAGGAAATGTACTGCATATAGTTTTAAGGTTGCTTGTATCCAACATTATTTGTTGTATGGTATAATTATGAATTACTGAGTTTCGAGAACAAATGTCTTCGTATGATAACTAACACCCATTGGAGTGAATTCAAATCGAATGATAAAATCAGAGAAGAGACACATTAAAATGTCATCACAGATGTTATCAGGAAACGCCGTTAGTCCTACATCGGGCATGTCCTACACGCAGACATCAATAATCTCTTGAATGGATACCTACAGGCAAAAGAGCCATGGTTAGAACAAAAGAAACACTCAGAAGAACAATACTTAGAGAAAGTAAAACAATCAATATTCAAACTATCCAAGAACTGCATAGAATAGCTTTGAACAGACAGAATTGGAGAGATCTGACCTCTGTCCTATGCGCTAATTTCAGCGCAAAAGGAAAATGAATGAATGAATAGTTATGAAAGTTATGTTATACATGTTTAGTCTATTTTCTGCATGCTACATGTATGGCAAGATTGAGAATAACATTGCGATTATAGTCTAACATATAATTATTAGTCATCATCATCGGGTGCCATGCTGACTGACGTAGGCGGTCGTGGCTTTCCACAGCTCTCTATTTCCAGCATTCTGTATCTAGATCATTGTTGTTTCACTGCCGTGTCAGGTTGTCAATCTGTCTAATATTTTCTCAAGTTGTCGCCCTATGTCTCTATTGCCTTCCATCTTGCTTGTTGTGACTTGCCTGTTGTCCAAACCTCCTTGTCTCATGAAGTGGCCAAAAAAATGAAGATTGTCGTTTTCTTATTTATTGATTAAGGTCCGTTTCACATTTTATTCTTTCAACATATCTACATTAGTTTTTCTGGCAGTCCATGGTATTCATAGCATTCTTCTGTAGAACCACATCTCTATGGTCTCTAATTTCGCCACTTTCCAGTTTGTTTATTGTCCAATACTCGCATCCATATGTTAGAATAGGGGTTATATAGCACTGCAGAACTCTCTTCCTCACCTCTAATGACAAGGACATATTATACAATATATTTTTCATTTTTCTGAATGTTGTTTTCGCCTGTCCTATTCTACTTCTTATTTCTGTTGAACTTCTTCCATCTGCTGCAATCGTTGTACCTAAATATTTGAATTGGTGCACCTGTAATTATTAGTACATACATGTATTAGCCACATGTCCAAAATATAATTTCAGAAATTACAATGACACACCAAGTGAGGGCAACTTTTCTGCATCACATTCTGTGTTAAGTAATGATTCACAATTTGGATTCGACTGCTTGTTAAAATGGATGAGCCTTACTTCAGAGGAACAGTGAGAAATGTGGTTACTGTGACAACCCCTTCTATCAATCTTACTACAGACAGTCCGTTTTATTTCTATCAGGTAAGTTTGCCAAGTAGTAGATTAGAGATACCAGTCTATAAATGGTTACATTGATTTCATACATGACATGTGAATTAGAGATTCCAGTCTATAAATGGGTACATTCATATCATACATGATATATGAATTAGAGATACCAGTCTATAAATGGTTACAGCCATCTCATACATGATATGTGAACTAGAGATACCAGTCTATAAATGGTTTATTGTCATACGTGATATGTGGATTAGTCTATAAATGACTATATTCATCTCATACAAGATATGTGGATTAGTCTATAAATGACTATATTCATCTCATACATGATATGTGGATTAGTCTATAAATGGCTATATTCATCTCATACTGTAGTTACACGGCTGTAACTAATGAATAATATGCGTGCATGGAATGTTCTAGCACACTCTGAGCATGTGTGGGAGAAGTCTGTGGGGCATTTAGCCGCCCCTGCGTTTCTTCTACAATTTTATGTAGCGCAGCGTCGTTTCTGAAGTTCTCTGCAGCTGATGCACCACTCGTGATTATGCGACGCCAGACTCTCCCATGGATTTTTGTTTATGTTTAAATCAGCGATGCCTTAATTGAGTGTATTAAAACGCTTCTTCTGTCCTACGGCTTTGCAAGACTCAATCTGAAATTTTCTACGTCACAACATTTTTGGTAAACAAGAATTAAGGAAATGATCACTGTCTTGTTGACATTTTTTTTGCCTGATGATCGCCTGCAAGACGCAAAATACTATACTTTCATATATTGTGCAAGTATCCAATGGTATGACTGCCAAAGTTATTTATGGTAAGAGGAGATCTCTATATGTCATTGTATCAAGTTTTATATGTATGGTAGGAGGAGATCACTATATGTCATTCTATCATATTCTTCTCATAACTTCCACTCACTACGAAGCCCATCTTCCACGTGGTTGTCTGTCACCTGACAATATGTTCATTGTAACAGTGGATTACGATACAGAGAATCGTATGATAGGTTGGTCGATAAATGCGCAGAGATTACACACTCTTGGTGCGAGATATACACATCTCTGCGACGGACTGTATCTGTATTGGTTGTATCGGGGAGAAAGACCATTAAATAAATTATTATTCTTCTTCTGCGTTCGTTCTCAAACTCCTGCAGATTAGCAGGATATAGTCCGGAGAACGGAATGCATTGTGTCGTGGTTTTCAGCATTTCTGCGATATCTGCGCCTTTCTGTCTGACACATCTGACTTTAGCATGGCTTTGGGTCACTGACCTTATTTGGGATGGGGCAGCCAACTCCATCCCATAACCTCCTTAGTCGCCTTTTACGACATGCGTATAAGGTAAACAGTGTTGCTATTCTTTGCTCCCCTTTTGGGCCCGGGAACACAAGGGCGATTAATAACTCATTTCCGATCATTTTTTTAAAATTTCTGTACATTTTTTACTTGAAAAACCGGATAGATGGCTTTCTGACAGTAGATTAAATTATGAGCGTCTAGTACTCGGTACTACGGAGTGAGACAGTTAAAATGCAATACATGAATGTTCAGATTAACCTGTTACAAAGCCCTGGGAAAAAAACACCGATTAATGACAAAATTCAATACATAAATGTTCAGATTAACTTGTTAGAAAGCCCTGGAAAAAAACACCGATTAATGACAAAATGCGGCATGCAGGTAACAATTAAATAATTAATATTCCCTATGTCTGATGTCTTACTGGGTTTATCATGGAAAAGTATTTAAGGTACCACCAGTTTCAATCCCGGCAAAGATTTTTGTCTATCAGAGGTGCAATAAAAAATTCTTCCTGTACACGTCGCGGCGACAGCTATGGCAAAGCGACATTTTTTTTTCCACAGCCTAAAAAGCCTCCCTGCACTCCTTAACAGGAACATATGCAGGAAAGTTTTTATGATTGTAATGTTTGTGGGATTGTTTGACCTAGTGTTAGTTTATGTTCACTGTTTAGTTTGGTTAAAGTATAGCAATATTTAGTTTGGTTAAAGTATAGCCATATTTAGTTTGGTTAAAGTATAGCCATATTTAGTTTGGTTAAAGTATAGCCATATTTAGTTTGGTTAAAGTATAGCCATATTTAGTTTCGTCAAAGTATAGCCATATTTAGTTTGGTTAAAGTATAGCCATATTTAGTTTGGTTAAAGTATAGCCATATTTAGTTTGGTTAAAGTATAGCCATATAGCGATCTTCTTTGTCTATCCTCGTGATTTTTTAATTATTCTGTGCATAAGGGGGGGGGGGGGCTAGTTAAGAAACAGGTATTGCTTGTTTACATATCTAAATTTTTTAGATTTTTTTATCAGTCTGCATTGAATTACACATTTTCTGAGAGGTTTTTTTTAAAATTTTATGATAAAGCCTATAGCTATGAGAGAAATGGTGATAAAATATATCTCTTTTCAGTTCTTTTTCAAAGTGTCATAGTCTCTGTTTTGGCTGCATTTGTGCAGACAGGTTTTATCTTTCTTGTGTATTCTTAATTCATTTATTAGGTGCCATGTCGGCTGGTGTTGGCAATCATTGCTCTCTACAGCTCTCTATCTCTAGTATTATGTATCAGAATCGTTGTTGTTTCCCTGCTGTGCCAGGTTGTTAAGCTAATAATTTCTCACGTTGTCGCCCTCTGTCTCTATTGCCCTCAATCTTGCCTGTTGTGACTAAGTGCTTAAAATCTCATTGTCTCATAACTTGGTCAAAAAATGAAGATTGCCCTTTTCTTATATTACTGACTAAGCTCCGTCTTGCATTTGACTCTTTCAAAATCTCCACATTAGTTTTTTCTGGCACTCCATGGTATTCTCAACATTCTTCTGTAGATCCACATTTCTCAACTTCTTATTTGTTTATTGTCCAAGACTCGCATCCATATGTTAGTCGAGGGGTTATATAGCACTGCAGAACTCTCTTCCTCACCTTTAATGACAAAGTCATATTATACAATATATTTTTCATTTTTCTGAATGTTGTTTTTGTCTGCCCTATTCTGCTGCTTATTTCTGTTGAACTTCTTCCATCTGATATAATCGTTCTACCTAAATATTTGAATTAGTGGACCTGTTTTAATACTATATCATTCACTTTGATCTTGCAAGTTGTGGTATTTTGTTTCTTTGAAATAACCATTACTTCTGTTTTCTTGATATATAAGAAGAGGTCTTTCTCTTTTCTGTCTGTGACTACTACATTAATTAATTCGTGAAGGTCTTCCTCAGTTTTAGTCATCAGAACATTGATATCTGCATATCTCAAATTATTATATTATGTCATCCACTAATATTCTTGGGATATCAACTATTGCACGCATTTTGTATTCACTGTACAAAGAGAACAGATCTGGTACATAACCCTATATAACTCCTTGCTTTATTTGTTGAAAAGGGCCAAATTAATTTCCAACTCTTATTGTTGCTGTTTGTTGCCAGTACATGTTCATGATTATTGATTCTTAATTCCTTACTATCGATTTTCTAATTCTCTAGCATGTGTATAACTTCACTATGTTTAACCTTATCAAATGCTTTTGTGTAGTCTATAAAACAGAGATACAGATCTGTTTTTATCTCTATAGACCTCTCAATTAGTGTTCTCAAAAAATATATATCATTGTTGGTACCCTTGCCTTCTACGAAGCCACATTTTTCTGGACTTTTTTCTGTTTTTTTATTGCTTCTCACTCTCTTCATTATGATTCTGAGAATTATTTTTGTTATTTGGCGCATAAGGCTGATTGTTTTCGCATTCGATGGTCCCTGGTTTCTTTTGTAAGTCTATAAATATGGATCTCGTCAAGTCATCGGGTATGTGTCCACTAGTATATACTTCATTCAACAATTTTGTGATCAGATCAACTCCAAAGTCACCTAAAGCTAATAATTCTAATAATTCCTCTAATGTGATATTGTCTGATTCTGATTCTATAATATACACAAAATGTGTATTCTATTCTCTTTAAATGCCACATTTCGAAACTTGTCTGTTTTCTGGTAGTCAGGATGTCTGGCAGTCAATGTGATCAAGATGTTTGGCAGTCAGTGTGACCAGGATGTCTGGCAGTGAATGTGATCAGGATATCCGGTAGTCAATGTGATCAGGATATCCGGTAGTAAATATGATCAGGATATCCGGTAGTCAATGTGATCAGGATACCCGGTAGTCAATGTGATCAGGATATCCGGTAGTCAATATGATCAGGATACCCGCTAGTAAATATGATCAGGATACCCGGTAGTCAATGTGATCAGTAACATTTCCAGCAATCTTGATTTATCTTGCCACTGGAAGACTGGAAGACTTGATCACTGGAAGACTGGAACACTGGAAGATTTGAACAGTGATGGATCAGGAAGAGAGAGTGGTAGTCAGTATGATAAGTATATTTAGCATTGAATATGACCAGTATGTCTGGCATTTAATATGACCAGTATGTCTGGCATTTAATATGACCAGTATGTGTGGTAGTCAATATGACCAGTATGTGTGGTAGTCAATATGACCAGTATGTGTGGTAGTCAATATGACCAGTATGTGTGGTAGTCAATGTGACCAGTATGTGTGGTAGTCAATAAGAATGACAAATTCCTGGTTCTCTAATAAATTATGTATATAGGAAATGTCATGAAGGCTTTAAAACAGACATACTTAATGAAGAACGCGACAAAGATACATTTATGGGGCTTGAGCAAAGACATTCTTAATCTGAAGGAGATTTGACAGTGAATATACGTGGATCACTGTTGAAGTAACTACGTTATCCGCACATTATCCAAGGTATGACCGTCTTGTATTTTAGTGTTTGTATAAAGGCCATTCCTTTTACACGGTAAAGTTTTTAAGTCAGTACTGAGACTAACAAGATTAAAGAAGTGGCAAGACCATTACCTATCAAGTTTGTTAGTGGTCAAGTCCTGATTTAGTGAGAAATACGTTTCCCACAATTATGTAAATAACATTATGATAGCACTCAAGCATACGCCACCCACACAATAACACACACACACACACCCAAATACTTACAACATAATTCAGTACAGTAACATACATGAGGCACATATATGCGTAAACAAGTAAACATTAACACGTACATAAAAAAAAATTATACAAACATACGCTTGCATACACAATTACATATATACATATTCACGAACATATACAATTAAACTTATAAGTATTCTGCCGAAGACGGATGTGTCGGACCATTATTGCTAATCAAACGGCGACACGATGATTTCCATTTTCTGGACTACATCCTGTTGGTAATCTAGTAGGAAGATTGTCTTGCTACAAGAGAGATCTAGTGGGAGTTTGAGAATGAACACTGAAGAAGAAGAAGAAACATAAATATTCACGAACATATACAAATGAACATATAAATATTCACGAACATATACAAATGAACATATAAATATTCACGAACATATACAAATAAACATATAAATATTCACGAACATGCACAATTAAACACCAACACAATGATGCACAAACAAATAAAATATAGATATGCATATGAAATTGTAAATACACAATTAAATTTAGTTTATATTTAAACCAACAAATCTCCAGCATAAACAGAGCAAAAACAAGAACTTGACCAGAAACAGACATCGGTAGCGGTTATAATATAGTTCTAATGACTATCAAAACTATATTTAACAAGAATCATAATAAAAACAAATGAACGCGATTAAGAAACTTGTACAAAATAGAGCTACATGGCGCTCTATACTAAAAAAAAAGACGCCATCTTGTGAAAAGAGGAAACACGCAGCAGCCCAAGAGCGAAGAGTAGATATAAAGTGACGGGTAGATCAGAAACCATCCAGTGGTCATCCCATGGTTGGATTGTCCATTCCATGGTTGAATTGTCCATTCCATGGTTGAATTGTCCATTACATGGTTGAATTGTCCATTCCATGGTTGAATTGTCCATTCCATGGTTGAATTGTCCATTCCATGGTTGAATTGTCCATTCCATGGTTGAATTGTCCATTCCATGGTTGAATTGTCCATTCCATGGTTGAATTGTCCAATAACAGAATCATTTCCGAACTTATATTCGAGGACATAACTATAAGATAATTTAAAAAGTGAATGTAGAAAATGGACATCCTCACTTGTGATGGACGGACACCAACATTACTCTATTGTCTATTGCCTATCCCCAAGTGGAGTTGTCGTAGCTTCCACATTTGAAGTTGAGGTTAAGGACTTGTGAAGGAGATGTCTGCGTTCCAGAGCCAGGAGTGTTGCTCTGGTTGAGGTGTAGTCATGTTTATTCAGGATGGTTTTGATGTTGTCTATCCACCTTTTCCTAGGTCTGCCCTTGAAATGAGGTATTAAAATTGAGGTCCGAAAAGAGAGTGAGGTCGACGCTTTGCACAACTCCTCCTCACTTTAATCAAAATCCTCAGTGCAAATCATTTTTACATAGAGCTCATTAGCAATCTACGAACTCATAATCAAGGACATAACTCTAATTCAATTTTCAAAAGTGGATGAAACAAATGGTCATCATCACTTGTGATGGACGAACAACATATCTGCCCTTGGCTCTGTATCCTGTCTCCATCTTGTTATAAGCTCTTATGGGAAGTTGATCATTCATCCTCATAAGATGTCCAAACCATTTTATATGTTGTTCCTCTATATATTCGATGTATGATGTGATACCTCTCATCTTTCTGATGTTCTCGCTGCGCATTTTATCGAGTCTAGTGACTCCAGCAGCTATTCTTAGACATTTCTTGTGGCAAGTTTCGATCTTTCTCTTATGTGTAGATGTAAATTGCCAAGTCTAGCATTGTTAGCATATTGTTGGCATAAAGATGCTCGTAATCATTTGTGTCTTTCCCATGTTAATTTTTTGGTACAATAGCAATTGTGGCAGCTGGTACGTTACAGCATTTGCCTTTTGACATCTTGTTTTTATCTCTCTATCGAGGCGTCCGTCATATGTGAAGATACTTCCTAGGTACTTGAACTCTTTGGCGTATTTTTGTGTTATCTATTTGGATGTTTAAGTGCTGTGTTGATCTCGTTATTTGTATAGTTTCTGGTTTTTTGTGTAACATCACTTGTAAAATTTCTTTCCTAGTTTATTGTTCCAATTTTATTTCGTTGCACCCACAGCTGTAATACGACTTCGGTTGAGGTTGGGGGAGGGGGGGTAGGGGTTAGAAATACATTTTTAAAGTTCACCACACGTAGGATTGTTAAAGATTGGGGAGACATCAAGGTGGTTCTGGTATTTTATTTGTCAGAATGGTAGGGTATACCAGCTGAATTGATTGTTTTCTAATGCTAAATCTCATTTAATCTCCTAAAGGAAGAGTGTGGTCACTACAACGACCACCCATTTATCCGTGGGATTAGTTGAGCTGTGTCTTATAATCTGATCTTCCCTAATATGTTTTAGCCAATTTTGTTCTATTCAATATCACGATGTCATTGTTAATACATTTTCAAAATGCCATTTCACTTGTCTTGCTAATTAAATCTATGCAGAATTTTGTCACAACAGCAACTAATGCTGATTATAGTAGGATTGTTTATCCTAAAACGTGGGCATAAAACAAAACAAATAAACAGAAAGAAACTTCATCTCATAGACTTAATTGCTAGAATTGTAACTTTTAATCGCATTTAACTCAATTAAATCTCTTAGTAATTTTTTCACTAGTTTGTGTATATAAATGAAGAGTATTCCTATTTTCTTGTTATCTCGTCAGGCAAAATATGGCAATTAACAGTTTAATCTGTCTGTCAACGCTGATTGGTATAACTCTATTTGTTGTAACTAAACTGTCTGTCAACACTGATTGATATAACTCTATTTTATTGTAGTTAAACTATCTGTCAACACCGATTAATACTCGTATAACTCTATTTTATTGTAACTCAACTGTCAACAATGATTGATATAACTCTATTTGTTGTAACTAAACTGTCAACACTGATTGATATAACTCTATTTTATTGAAACTGACCTGTCTGTCAACACTGATTGATATAACTCTATTTGTTAACTTTAAAAAAATATTGTTTCTTTCATGTCTTTATTTGTAATCAAGAATTTGTTATCTAAATAGCGTAACGATTGTATTGATTTATTTTAAATTTAACATTGCTTTAGAATATACAAAAATATTCGTTTGAATCTAAACATTAAACAAATCAAAAATTAACATTTTATCAATGCACCAGGTCACGTGAACGATAAATTTTAAGGAGTGAAAAGAGAACATCCATCTGTCTGAAGATTATATGGAGTCGTAAGGACATATTTATCTGTTAAATGAATTCACTTGCAATTGTCGGTAACCTGATGTCTTCAATATTAACCAAATAAACCCGTCTGTGCAGCAAGAAGTGGTTAATATCACTAAGAGCATAGATGGTCAATAGGGACATCAGACAGAAAATCAATCGATATAACGTCTCCTGACTTTTCATTTGTGATTGTCACTATTTGTATTTAGTATTTGTACAAGATCAGCACTGTTCAAAGACTTTGCTTTCGGACAAATGAAACCATTTTGAAAATAGTGAAATATCACGAACATAGTACAATGTGTCTATAAATTAGCTGCACAGTCATGTTCACTACATCTTATGAATTGTGGGTGTTTAGTGTAGATCATTGTGGCGCCATTAACACTTCAGCATTGTGGATAAAAACCCTACTGCAAATGTCAATGAGGCATTATGTAAAGTAGCTTATAACACAACAAAGTTATTCGTTGGTCATCGGATGATGATGATTCAATCCCTTTCGCTGTGAGCAGGAAGCTATTGACAGCCCATAAACCTTCTGGCGAATGCACATGTTTTCCTCAGCTGTGGTGCAGTTGTGTAGAGTGTGTTGTGTATAGCTGGAAGTGGTGGTAATAGTTCTTGTCGGATGTCTGTTATTTTGGGCACTGCAGTAGTAGGTGCTCAACAGTCTCTTCTTGTGCGTTGCAGTGTCTGCAATTTGGTTCGTGTTGGTCATCGGATACAATAATATTAATGTATTCAACAGCAATCTCTTGAATCACGCAGTACACTAGACCAATGAAATCCTCAGCTTTCAATGACGCTCAATTGAGCACATATATTTCATTTCAAATTAGGTTCACAAATTTATAGACACCTTAGCATTGAAAATATTGCTGCTAACATTATATATTAACATAAGAGCTTAATTCTTTATATGAAAATATTGCTAAAATTAGGGATTACCATAAGGGTTTAATTTATATATATATATATATATATATATATATATATATATATATATATATATATATATATATATATATATATATATATATATATATATATGTGTGTGTGTGTGTGTGTGTAACCAGTAAAAATTACTTATTTTTAAACAATTTAAAAGTACAAAGTTCTTAATTGCAAAACAATTTCCAAGTAGTTAGCATTGAAATTTCAGTAATATAAAAATAATAAGTGCACATTTAAAAAAACCGATTTCATTCTAACAAGAAAATAATTGTATAATATATCGAAAGGAATCAATACTTGTATCTGGGAAGTGTTACAGCGATACACATTTACTTGTGAAGTGTTACAGTGATACATATCTACTAAATCAATAAATAATGTTCTGAAATACATGTTCATTTATTGTTAAAGCCTTCTCCGAATCAGGACTGCCACGACCAAAGAAGATATATTCATATATATATGCACAGCTTGCAGATCCCTACTAGAATGAATCCAGAGCAACAGAAACGAAAGCCTTCTGCACAATATCAGACATGAGCTAAGACAGATCCAAAAATCATCTGCTATTGCCCTTCATCACACTGTGGAATAATAGGAAATGAGAAAGCGGATGCTCTGTCAAAAGCAGGAAGCGAAATGGAGCAGCACAGACACCCACTGTCTTACGGAGAAGTAAAAACAATAATCCACAACACATACACAGCAAAGTGGAAGAAAGAAATGGAAGAGGAATACAAACATGACGCAATACATCTCCTCCAAAGATATCAACAGACAACAATATTTCACCTTGAAGGCCACTGCAGACTGTTGGGTCACCATTACCGATTGAGGATCTCATACACAGATGAATGTCCATGTAGATCCGGAACCCAGACCCCGGAACACATACTTCAGGACTGCCCAACATACACAGAGTAGAGACAGCAGACCTGGCCAGAGATACAGACTTGAGGCAAAAGCTATGGGGCAGCCGCTCTTACCTGGAGAAGACAGTGGACTTCGTCTTGACGACAGGCCTACCAATATAGCATGACCACATTTGCTGACCGCAGAAGAAGAAGACCTATTGTTAGATTTCTAGGCATAGTTCCATCAATCTTATCAGAGAAGAGGCTTTGTTAGAGAAAACATCGACACTTGACTTATTTAACACCAGTCCTGACTAATTGACACTCCCACAAGGTTTTTTAAAACAAATGATTATATCAACAAGAAACACAGCTAAGCTCAGAATCAGTACTTAAATATAAATAAGAAAATATTTTTAGAACATTAACGATAAAAACCCTACCAAAGTTATAACTGAAAAAAATGAGGTAATGTTAATCGTAAAAATAGAAAGAAAATAACTATTTTCATTAAAAACCAACAACTTATACAGGACAGGTGAACAGATTAACTTACCTCGGAATCAGCATATCCGCAAAAGTGAAAATACCAAAGAAATCCAACATAAATGCAACATAGCATACCAAATCTTAGGTTTCATTTGAAAAAAAAAATACATGTGAACATGAACCCCAAAACTGCACTATATAAAACGACTATAATACCATAACTATGAGACAGATATAGAGGCTGTCACAGGCTAAGGGTAGCCCACCCGAATTGTCAAGGCATGCCGAAATCGGATGTGCTAGGCCTTCAAGGCGCATAACGGTGGCACAACGTAATCACGCTCCCGGCGGAAATCGCACGGATATCCGTGATGGTTACAATGGAGCGAACGAAAAACAAAACAAACAATAACTATGCTACCAATGTCAAACTTCCATACTAACAACAAAAGACAAAATAAAACTTGTTACAACATAAATTACTTGCCTATGAAGAATTCTCTTAGTAACACTAAGAGACAGAATCTTAAATGAAAACATATATCTATTGTCTATTGTCTATTGTCTATTGTCTATCCTCTGGTGAATGATGCTTCATAGTATTAACACTTGTCGTCAAGTGTAGGGGTGAGATCTTCAGCTATCGTTCAGAGGCCAGATGTGTCGCCGTGGTTGCGTTATATCCATGTTTGTTCAAGGTTATCCTGATGTTTTATATCCACCGTTTTCTTGGTCTATCTTTCTCTTTATGGCAGGATATTCTTTTGTTATATGCTGTTATTGTTATTTAGTTTGGGTTTATTCTCATAGGATGACCGAATAATTTTCCTTGATGTCTTTTGGAACTTACTGCCTGGTGGAAACATCATCATCATCATCATCTGATAGCATATCCTGACCAGGATGTAGCAATCATCAAGACTTTCGAAACTACTTTCGATCTTGAGTCAGTCTTTCTGCTTCTGTTACTGTCATGTTCAGGTGGTCTGTTTTGATGTCTTTTGTCCATCTTCTTCTTGGTCTACATCTTGTTCGTCTCCAAGGCGTCATCCCTTTCATTATTGTTTTCTCTAGGCTGTCATGGCATTTGATATGGCCAAAATATTGTAGATTTCTGGATAGAGCCTTGCCATTTAGCCAGTTTTTGATGAAAACATCAACGGATTAACAAACACAATGCCAATTCTGGATTACATCAGAAGAGTGGTTTTCATATGCTTCCAGACTACCATCAGATAGAGCCTCTCAAAAACATTACTATACAAGCACGATGGATACAAAGCCAGGGGCAGATCATGCAACAGATGGATTACAGAAAGAATAAAAATCAACGGAGAGCAAACATATATAAAACAAACAAAATGGCCGTTCCGAAATAACTCTTCTACTCCTGATGCCGGAAAAAAGAGGTAAAACCCGAAAAGAGAAAAGAAACAAAGACAATAATCATGACAAGAGATCAGGTAAAATCCAGATCACAGTTATAATTGATAACCATACATTGGAAAATGTCATTAATGTTGAATATTTGAGTGAAAAAATGCGTGAAACTTTTGGGGAATTATGCTGCAGAAATTAAGAAAGTAATTGCAGTAGCGACTTCGAAATTACAGAAAATGACATGGGGCTGCTTTTATGTAGGAGGGGTGCGAATTAAAAAATTATAAAAAAAACTTTATATACAGGGATAATCAGAACAATTATGACATACACATATGTTTGATGGGCTTTTGCTGGAAAAAACGACTAGAAAACTACATAGAGTTAAAAATTATAGGACTACGAACAATGCTTGGAGCAATGAAAAGCAGTCCCATAAAAATGTCAAAAACTGCCGACATCACACATAAATGTATACCAAAAATATATTAAATGATCTTACATTATGAAAGATCGCAAATGCAAAAAGAACACTTCATTAACAAAGCATTTCAATAAACAACTAATAAAAGACTTCTAGAGAAAAATACAAACCACCTAGTAATAATAATAATAATAATAATAATAATAATAATAATAATAATAATAATAATAATAATAATAATAATAATAATAATGCACATAACTCGTCAGGGTAGCTGGGGTGCCACACCGGGAGATGAGCACACAAAAAAAACCACCATCTAAGCATCTCTATCGTACTTCATTCGGATGAGTGTAAAAATGTGTATAATCATGTCCAGATCATTCTTTGATCCATTCAATGTAGAATTTTCTTTGTTCACTTCATCTATTTCCATCCTTGATGCCATCAATGTAGAATTTTCTTTGTCGACTTCATCTACTTCCATCCATGATGCCATCAATGTAGAATATTCTTTGTCCACTTCATCTACTTCCATCCTTGATGCCATCAATGTAGAATTTTCTTTGTCCACTTCATCTACTTCCATCCTTGATCCCACCAATGCAGAATTTTCTTTGCGCACTTCCTGTTCTTTCATCCTCGGAAGGTCCTCATAAAATCATTTTACAGAATGAGAATTATTGATGAAATATGCTGAATCACTAGAACCTGATATTAACAAGTGCGAGATTGTATCACCTGAACCATAGACACTGAACAAAAAATGCTCATACATTCAGTCGGTGACGATCGCCCTTGAGATGGTGACAACCTAACCTAAAATTTCTCTCTTTATCTCGTCTCTCTTCTCTCTCTCTCTCTCTCTCTCTGCCTATCTCTGTCTATCTCACTTCTCCCCGTGATCTTTTTGGTGGTTACTAAATGTTAAATATTTTGTTCTTCTGCTCTTTTCATCCCATGCGCTAAAAAATCTTGACAGTCTACTAATAATTTCTGCTATCATTTGTCTTTTTACTCCAATATCAATAGAGCATATACTACTAATAAGAGCATATACTACTAACAAGAGCATATACTACTAATAAGATCATATAGTACGAATAAGAGAATATACTACTAGTAAGAGCACATAATACAAGAATATCCGGGCGTAAGGCCAAAGGACGACCAAGAAAACGGTGGATAGAAAACATCAAGATAGCTTTGAACAAACATGGAGTAAATGCAACCACGGCGACACATCTACCTTGGAACGACTGTTTAAGCTTCCACCCCTACGCCTAACGGCAAGTGTGAATGCGATCAACAATCATTCACCTGGGGAAAGACAATAAATAGATAGACTCCAATATCTCGAATGAGGTCTACATTAATTTTCTTAGTTGTTCGTGATAATGTCATTATTCTTCCCACAAAGCACATGTCAGTATTTAATTTGATTTGATAAACCATTTCATTTTGAATTTTCGGTTCTTCTTTGGAACCCGGATTCCACGATGTGTTTATTAATTTGATCTTCATATTCTTCTTCTTCTCGTTCGCAGTTTGACATGTCTACACAGCAAGTCCTATTTTCTTAATAAATGCTGCTGTATTTGAAAGCTCCTCAGTGCTCCCATACATCTTTCTATGAATATCCATCTCTGTGGGCCGGTGTTCTTCTCTTAGCTGGTTTAGTGTATTGCAGTCTTGACGGATAAGTAATTTAATTATTTCCCTTGGCAATGTTTACCAATCGATTTTATCAATTATTAATTTAACTATTATTTTTTTGTTTATTATTCTTACGTTTGGATTAGGAGAGATTTTGTTTATAGAACTATCCCTAATCCTAAATAAGTTATATTAAAATTAATAAAGCATGAACATAACTGAGAAACATTGCTAAGGGAAATAATCACATCGGGGACATGGGTTCCAAAAAGAACCTAATAATTTATTTACAGTCCATGCTTTACATCCATATACCCCGTTGAGGCCAACTCCTTGAAATGGAGATGAGGTTTAGTTCAGCCAAAAAAAGCTGAAAAGTAAGATTTATCGGGCCATCCCTGACATGGAGACGGACCACAGTCCTGTCTAAGAAATCATTTTTGCTGAAGTGGAGATACCAGGCGGAGATGCGTACCAGCAACCGTGGTATCTGGCAATACGACTAGATAACATGTCTGCACAACATCCGCAGAAAATAATGGGTTCGATAAAACACCCAAGCAAGCACCGGTTTGCACATATACATCACCGGAGTTAAGATAATAAAAACATGATATTACATTTTAGAAAAAAAGATAAATATAAAAATTCTGTTTCACTGTAATTATTTACACACGATCGAAATATAGAAAAATAATTTTCCAAATTGGATTTCAAAGCTGGAGAATCGTCATAATAAGAGAATGTGAACATACAGGACAAGAGAATGTGAACATACAGGACAACAGAATGTGAACATACAGGACAAGAGAATGTGAACATACAGGACAACAGAATGTGAAAATACAGGACAAGAGAATGTGAACATACAGGACAAGAGAATGTGACCAAACAGGATAAGAGAATGTGAAAATACAGGACAAGACAATGTGAACATCCATGACAAGAGAATATGAACAAACGGGACAAGATATTGTGAACATACAAGTGTGATAAATAGAGAAACACAATAAGAACGAAATCTTCGACTGTATCAACAATACGTTTAGTAAATAACATCGCACTTGAAGAATATCTTTCCTGTTATTATACTCTTACATTAAGCTTTCATTAAAATAGTTTTTTTAAACAGCACACCTCGGTTTCCCCCCCCCCCCCCCCCAAGTTTTTCTTTGTTTATGATGTGACATTTTCTTGCGTGATTTCAAAATGTTGTACATTTTTGGGGGATTATAAATGGTATCAGTTGCAGAAAAACTGAAGTACTGTGACTAAAGCTAGAATAAAATAAGAAAAAAAGTATTATAGCTAAACACAAACAAACAATGTGTTAAAACTGATCATAAACAACTGATTTATCACGAATACACACACAAAAATGTAACAACTACACACAAACAACAATAATACAAAGACTATACACAAACAACAAGTGTGTTACAAATACACACAACAAATGTCTTAACAACTAGACACAAACAACCAATGTACAACAGCTACACACAAACAATCAATGTGCTATAACTACACACAACATATAGCTTAACAACTGTACAAATACAACCAGTGTGCTATAAATACACACAACATATTTCTTAACAAATACACATATCACGTGTATTAACAACTATACAACATGTGACCTAACATACAACCCAAGTACAACAACTGCACGCAAACAATAAATGTGCTACAACTACACACAAACAACCAGTGTATTACAACTACACACAACAAATGCCTTAAGCAACTACACACAAACAACCAGTGTGTTACAACTACACACAACACATGTCTTAAACAACTACACACAAACAACCAGTGTGCTCTAGCAGATGTGTAAATAACTGTTTTGTTTACTGCTCCAAGTTCACAAAGTGCATGTATTATTTTATTGCTTCTGGTGACTTTTAACATCCGATCACGAACAGATGTATTGAGGTCTGGTGACTTGTTCATCTCGAAATAACGTGACGAGAAAGTAAAACAGTTAGAGTTTTTGTATTGATTGATTGCATGTCTGTCTGTCTGCCTGCTGTCTGTCTGTCTGCCTGCTGTTTGTCTGTCTGCCTGCTGTTTGTCTGTCTGTCTGAATGTCTGCTGTTTGTCTGTCTGTATGTCTGCTGTTTGTCTGTCTGTCTGCTTTTTGTCTGTCTGTATGCTGTTTGTCTGTCTGCCTGCTGTCTGTCTGCCTGCTGTTTGTCTGTCAGTCTGCTATTTTTCTGTCTGTCTGTCTGTTGTCTGTCTGCCTGCTGTTTGTGTCTGTTTGCCTGCTGTTTATCTGTCTGTCTCTCTGCTGTTTGTCTGTCGGTCTGCCTGCTGTCTGTCTGTCTGATATAACCAATATGGACTGACATGGGCTGGTGAAAGGAGGGTATCTCACTATAAGAAGTCTTCATCATGTGACATATTCTTTCCAGAACGTGGTATTCTTTACGGATTCTCTGAACACACTTAATTCGACGCATTTGTAACAATGAGCCTCGGTATCTGCAGGTCGGCGTCTCTGCGCTTGCTCATTAGTTTCATGCTGTCTGTTACGACGTTGGTATTCTATATTCATAGCTTGTCGATTTTCTCTTTGCGTTGTGATTCTAGCTTAACTCGACGCCGATGCAAACCAGCATCCTTAGCATGTCGTTTTAGTCTTTGTTGAAGGGTTTCTTGATCAAATCTTTGCATCTCTCTTTCAATTATAAGTCTATGCTCTGCAGCATTTGTGGCACGAATCTGAGCGAGTGACTCTTGACTTTGACGACTCAACCATCTAGCTTTTCGCTCTTTTGTTTATTGACGCTTTCTTGCAATTGGATCATCTTAATCCAACATTTAAAACAAATTATACGTATATTTTAAATATAATGTATTTTAGATAACTTTAACCACAAGTCGATACAGAAGTTTACTTTTTAGCGCATCAATAACATTTGTATACAAAAATTACGTCTGCTTTGAAATACGTCACGACACAAATCGTTTTGATTGGATGTCGCACGGGAATTCCATGATGTAAATGCGCTATTTATAGAGTGTTAGAGATGACAGAACACGACTATTATATTATAGATATCAGTGTAGTGCATATTAAGAGATAACAGATACAATGTTTTGCACACATCAGCAGACTACCACGAGATAGCATACCACAGCAAGCTATGCTAAACATATACAGTGAAGGCAGACCTAGAGGCCGACCACGAAAACGATGGACCACCGAAATAAAAGAGTCGACAAACTCCACAATATACTCAGCACCCACGAGGGCCATCTCCAGAAAACTCTTCTACCCGTGACGCTGAAAGGCAACAAAGGGTTTAGCGAATAGATAGAGTGTAGTGCATTTTCGAGAGGTTAGAGCGCTGGTCTTACATTTGTGACATCTAGGGTTAAAGGTCGGTTAAAGACTGTTTTATTCTGTCGGAACATACTTTTTTTTTTAAACCCACCCTGTATATGACCTGACAACAGCAAAGACATGCCGCATTTATCGCACAGCAACATGTACCACCTACCTGCAACACTCTAACACGAAACATACAGTAGTGGTGGCTTTTTTTCCTGTATTGTGACATATAAACAGTAACTACGGTGTCAGATTATATTCGGCAAGATATTAAGTGATGTGACGAACATCATCAAAACAAGAATATATTACGAACATCATCAGAAAATGCCGTTTTACATACATCGGCCACATACTTAGAATGAAGGAAAACAGAATTCCACGACAAGCAATCATGTGGACACCAGACGGGAACAGAAAACAGGGAAGACCAAAAACAACACTCAGAAGAATATTTATGAATGAATTAAAATCAACAGGCATAAATGCATAAGACCTGCAATCCTTGGCAAATGACCGACAGGCATGGAGAACTATGACATCCGCCCTATGTACCAAACTTGTCAAAAGAGGAACTGACTGACTGATAAGGTGATAATAGTGTCTCATTGTTTCTATCAAAATGTCTTCATTGATGAGCTCAACTTCATCCGATTATCCGTGATAAGTATCACTCTACGCACATAAACAGACTCTGAGTTCATCATCAGCAAACATATAACCCTTCAGGAACGTAGGAGAACCACTACTGAAACATTAGCACAAACATTCCGCAAAACCACTTCCTCTGTTCACTCTGAAGAGCAACATTGTCAACATTGTCTCTGAGCTGAAAACAATTTCTATCGTTGACAAAAGGAATAATCAGACAATTACAAAACAACGTAAATGAATGCAAGCGTTGAATAGAAAATCTGAAACAATGTGATAGGGACAACAATAAGAAATACATTAAACGGGGAATCTATGAAAAGAGAGAGAGAGAGAACGAGAGAGATAGCCGACATTTAAAAACTACAAAAAATGTCTCATAGAATGTATTTCACGGCGTGCATTGTTGTGAAATTATCATAAAAAATATTTGAAAAAAAAATAAAGATAAAGTTTGAAAAAGAGTGAAAGATAATATTGAAATATGGAAGTAATTTTACAGATTAATACGGTTGTCAGAAATCAATGCAGCATGTTATTTTTTTCAGCGTAGAATAGAAATAGAAGCAAGCAATTTTCACAACTTTACTTCTGAAATGCGATGATTACGTGAACGAAATGAAACGCATTCTAATAATTGGTACAGCTGCAACGAACTCTTGTGGCATACTTTAACAACATGCGTTACAAACAGGGAGTTTTGGAAGAATTAATCTTAGTGCAGGAAGATACAGTTGTGAATATTCACAAATGTTTGCGTACAGTGTATGGAAATTGCGAAATCCATAAGAGTACTTTTAATCTCTGGAATCAGAGAATTAAAGCTTCATCAATGATCAGCAGCGATCTGGACGTCCTGTCGCAGTGACCAGGTCAGACATTCTGATCCGTTCTGATGCCGCAGAGATAGGCGAATCACTAGTCAATAATGTGACATGGTTTGAGGGTGGTGATGGCGTTACTAAAACAATGAATAAATGACTACTCAATCAGGAGAAAATCTAGTACATTCAAGTGTTTCACAAATGCACTTGTTACACGCTGGTGTGTTACTATATAATTGATACTAAAATGTTGAGTGGTAGAGATTTGATAATGATGTTTCTCCCTCGCAAGAGAAGATGAGCATAGTATGAAAAAACAATTAAAATTTGGAAGTAGAGAAAAACATTTGTGATTGTATAATTTGATTTAGGTTTGTGAGTTCGTAGATTCTCGATGAGTCCAATACGTGCCAAGATAGTTATATTGCAGTACATGCAGGAGTGCACAGGGTCCAGAGTAGGAAAGTTGACTTCTCCTTCCACTTTCGTCGTTTTTGGAAATTTCTCGCAGTGTTATCTCTTTTTTTCCAAATTTAGTGATGCCTGCAGTGATACGGGTGTGCCAAGGTGAGCGATCAAGGACTGTAGTCTAACCAGGAGCTAAGATCGATGCTGCAGTGCTGGAGAGAGTTCTTTAGGTGTACATTAAAACGCTTTTTCTGCCTTCTGTTTGAACGTTTACCATCGCACAGCTCCCCATAGAATAATCTCTTTGGAAGGCGCCTTACTGGCATACGGACGATGTAGTCAGTCCAGCGGAGTTGGGACCTAGTTAGCAGAGTTAATGGATGCTTTGTATATGGGACTTTTGAAGGAGTTCAGTGTCTGGTACTCGATCCTGCCAACGTACTCCATGAGGTTTTTATGCACCGAAGGTGGAAAGAGTTAAGCTATCGAGCGTGTCTCGCATAGACAGTCCAAATTGACGCAGCATAACGCAGTGTTGGTAGAACCACTGCGCTGTAAACGTCCAACTTAGTTGTCAAACTGAGACCACTCCTGATCCAGGCGTTGGCAGGAAGGCTTCCGAAAGCCGCACTGGCGCGAACAATATACTGGGAAACATCCTCGTCAATTATAGCAGTTTGTTATAGGGTACTGCCAAGATATACAAAACTATAGGTAGTATTGATTTTTTGTTCCTTGTCTGTGATTACTAGTTCTGTGTAGGGGACACCTGACGCTGGTTTATACATTACTAATATCTTCGTGGTGCTGATGGTGAGACTAAAATCCTCAAAGGCCAGAAAATATGACCATACTGTCCTGTTTGACTTTCAAACTGCAAGCGTTGAGTGCACCATCGTCGGCGAAAAAGAGGTTGCGAACAATGTCCGTCTTAGATTTGGTCTTGGCCTTCAATCTACTAAGATTTAATATCCCTTCATCAGCTCGGTAGCGAAAGCAAATTCCTGCACTTTTATTCCGGAAGACATCATTTAACATGGCAGAGAACTCCATGCTAAAGAGCGTTGAAGCTAGGAAGCAAAGCTGTTTGACAGCGTTCGTTACTGGAAACAGGTTTGAGTGTGCGACGTCATCTTGCACACAGGCTGTCATACTGTCATGGAACTGGCGAACCATGTTGTTGAATTTTTTTGGACATTCAAATATGGCCATGATCGTCTATAGTCCTTCGCAATTTACAGTGTCAAATGCCTTAGTTAGGTCGACAAATGTGGTTTAGCGACAAATGTTCTGTTCACGACACTTTCCCTGTAGTTGTCTGGTAGTGAATATCATTACACCCGTACCTCTAACTTGTCTGAAGCCAAATTGGCTTTTTGAGACGAGACCTGCCTCAAGATGGGCTTGAGTCTGTTTAACAGGACCCTAGCCAGGATCTTGCCTGCTATTGAAAGCAGGGATATGCCTCGGTGGTTTTCGCAAGCTTTGCGATTTTATTTTCTCTTTTTTTTCGTAAAGTCTTCTGGTATCGCTTCCAGGTTCCACATTGTCAGGAAAAGCTCTGTAAGTTTAGCAGGAAATATAATTCAATAATCGTATAACAACTAAACTTCTGGTTTACCAGACTTATGTTATCCGCATCCTTCTCAACTCGTATATCCTCACCACACTTCTATACTCGTATATCCTCACCACACTTCTCAACTCGTATATCCTCACCACACTTCTATACTCGTATATCCTCACCACACTTCTATACTCGTATATCTTCACCACACTTCTATACTCGTATATCCTCACCACACTTCTCAACTCGTATATCCTCACCACACTTCTATACTCGTATATCCTCACCACACTTCTCAACTCGTATATCCTCACCACACTTCTATACTCGTATATCCTCACCACACTTCTCAACTCGTATATCCTCACCACACTTCTATACTCGTATATCCTCACAACACTTCTATACTTCTATACTCGTATATCCTCACCACACTTCTCAACTCGTATATCCTCACCACACTTCTCAACTCGTATATCCTCACCACACTTCTCAACTCGTATATCTTCACCACACTTCTCAACTCGTATATCCTCACCACACTTCTCAACTCGTATATCTTCACCACACTTCTATACTCGTATATCCTCACCACACTTCTCAACTCGTATATCCTCACCACACTTCTCAACTCGTATATCCTCACCACACTTCTCAACTCGTATATCTTCACCACACTTCTCAACTCGTATATCCTCACCATACTTCTATACTTGTATATCCTCACCACACTTCTCAACTCGTATATCCTCACCACACTTCTCAACTCGTATATCCTCACCACACTTCTCAACTCGTAAATCCTCACCACACTTCTCAACTCGTATATCCTCACCACACTTCTCAACTCGTATATCCTCACCACACTTCTCAACTCGTATATCTTCACCACACTTCTCAACTCGTATATCCTCACCACACTTCTATAATCGTATATCCTCACCACACTTCTCAACTCGTATATCCTCACCACACTTCTCAACTCGTATATCTTCACCACACTTCTCAACTCGTATATCCTCACCACACTTCTATACTCGTATATCTTCACCACACTTCTATACTCGTATATCCTCACCACACTTCTCAACTCGTATATCTTCACCACACTTCTATACTCGTATATCCTCACCACACTTCTCAACTCGTATATCCTCACCACACTTCTATACTCGTATATCTTCACCACACTTCTATACTCGTATATCCTCACCACACTTCTCAACTCGTATATCCTCACCACACTTCTCAACTCGTATATCCTCACCACACTTCTATACTCGTATATCTTCACCACACTTCTATACTCGTATATCCTCACCACACTTCTATACTCGTATATCCTCACCACACTTCTCAACTCGTATATCCTCACCACACTTCTCAACTCGTATATCCTCACCACACTTCTCAACTCGTATATCCTCACCACACTTCTATACTCGTATATCTTCACCACACTTCTATACTCGTATATCCTCACCACACTTCTCAACTCGTATATCCTCACCACACTTCTCAACTCGTATATCCTCACCACACTTCTATACTCGTATATCTTCACCACACTTCTATACTCGTATATCCTCAACACACTTCTATACTCGTATATCCTCACCACACTTCTATACTCGTATATCTTCACCACACTTCTATACTCGTATATCCTCAACACACTTCTATACTCGTATATCCTCACCACACTTCTATACTCGTATATCCTCACCACACTTCTATTCTCGTATATCCTCACCACACTTCTCAACTCGTATATCCTCACCACACTTCTCAACTCGCATATCCTCACCACACTTCTATACTCGTATATCTTCACCACACTTCTATACTCGTATATCCTCAACACACTTCTATACTCGTATATCTTCACCACACTTCTATACTCGTATATCCTCAACACACTTCTATACTCGTATATCTTCACCACCCTTCCTCGACTTCAGATTCCTACCATGGGACCTACCTGTATCGACTTAACCTGCCTGTGTAGCTGTGTAGACATTGTGTTGATGCCTTTCTACTAAGAGGACTGTGTCATCAGCATATCGTCGATTGTTTATTATTTCGTATAACACAACAACAATATCATCATCTGGAAAGACAGAAGGGTGCATACAACAGATATATTTACAGAACACATCAGTGTACAATGCCTACACTTTTCATTTATTCGAAATAAAAAAGTCCTGAGTAAAAATAATGTGGTGCACTACTATCTGCCCACCGTAATAGTAATGGCAGAACAAAATGTAGATTTATTTAAAAATCTGTTTTGAAAAGTGTCGTTGAACCAATGATCGGTTTATGTTACTATCGGTCTCTAGTATGTTTCATTATTTTTATATCTGTATCTCACTGTTTCTATAACAACTGGGTCGCATTGTTTCTATAACAACTGGGTCTCATTATTTCTATAACAACTGGGTCTCATTGTTTCTATAACAACTGTGTCTCATTGTTTCTATAACTGCATCTCATCTAGGTAATTTACATTTTCCCCTCAGTTCACAATGAAATGTAAACATGCTACTAGTTCCAGTGATTCTCCATGTAGTAGAACCTATTTAAAAAACCTCTATTTAAATGTGCACAAGTCACAGTCTATTATCAAGAGGTACATGGTACGCCTTGCGAGGCTAAAACACCAGTTTGAATATCCCCCTAATGCAGTTGTACATGCATACAGTACATAACGTAATAATAACATTATTAACGTTAATCTTACCTAGAAAATTACTACAATTTAAAACGAAATCTTCTTTCATCGCTAAGCCATGAGTGGTATATTTTATCAGCAAATTAATTCCCAAAATAGATACATCATCAATATTTATATTTATAACAAGTATCGTATTAGTATTAATTCCCAACATAGATACATCATCAATATTTATATTCGTATCGAGTATCGTGTTAGTATTAATTCCCAACAGAGATACATCATCAATATTTATATTCGTATCGAGTATCGTGTTAGTATTAATTCCCAACATAGATACATCATCAATATTTATATTCGTATCGATTATCATGTTAGTATTAATTCCCAACATAGAAACATCATCAATATTTATATTCGTATCGAGTATCGTGTCAGTATTAAATCCCAACATAGATACATCATCAATATTTATATTCGTATCAAGTATCATGCTGGTATTAAACCCCAAAATAGATTAATCATTGCGACAGGATTGTATCTTTTGTAGGTACAATCAAAATCCTTTCTCTACATGTCGCGGCTTCTGCTATGGCAAAGCGGCCTTTATTTCCACAGCCCACAGAAAACCACTCTGCACTTCTTCACAGGAACACATGCAGTAATGAAAGTTTTTTTTATAGATGCATCATCAATATTTATATTCGTATCAAGTATCGTGTTGGTATTAAATCCCAACATAGATACATCATCAATATTTATATTCGTATCAAGTATCGTGTGGGTAATCAAGTACGTTCCAACACATGTATCTACCACGAAAATGATCTACAATATCGTCTCTAAATGAAATAGCTAATTTGATCAGTAAAACTAATAGACTACTTCAGGATCGTTCTGTGACAGTTTCTCTTGGGATATCCCTAATTATATTGATTCTCATGTAGTCAAACATTTTAACAACCACATTCAACAACACAAAAGATAAATTTATGCCACTTCCGTCATCTGTAGTTTCTGTAATAAGAGTAATCAGTTCGCTCTTCAATTCCGCTTCTTCACTAACCTGAGATAAATAGAGCCGAACAGAGGGCAACATTTGTGTAACCAAGATTTATTATTGCCTGTACAGAACACAGATCAGTTGGATGAGACACATAACGATAATATTACCCACGGTTATACATAAAATAATTACAAACACGGCATGCACACAAGTAGAAGTTCAGTTTGGATGTAATAATTATAAATGCACGAGATAGGCTATACCTAGCATATTATTATTTTAGTTAGTTATTCCTCTAGGGCCAAAGTCGGCACATAGGTCAGTTATAGATTCCGATTTCTCTCGTTTCATTGTAATTTGTCTTAGGTCTTAATTGTTTCTGATGCCGATGGTAAAGCGCTGTCTTGTAATAGTTCTACGTAAGGTCTCTCTTGGTCTTCCTAGTTTTCTCTAGTCCCTTGGTGACCACATCAAAGCGTGACAAGGGAATCTTTTGGTATCCATTCGTAGCGCGTGTCCGATGTAATTCCACCGACGACTTCTAATATAGGTGGATACATATTCTTGTTTTGCTTCTTGCTTGACAACTGTGTTTGATTTAAAGTTTGACCAATGGATGTTCAGTAGCCTTCTAAGACATTTTTTTTCAAAGGTGTTTAGTCTTTGTTCTAAATTTTGATATTGCTTTCCAACTATCGCATCCATATGTTAATGTTGGAATTATGCAGGAGTTGAAGATTTTGAGTTTTGTGTTGTTTCTTAGCGTTTTTGAATGCCATATATTTGATAGTTTATTGAATGCGTTTGCAGCCATTGGAATACGGTTTGATATTTCTGTTGATGAATCTGTTGTTGATATCTTACTGCCAAAGTATGTGAAGTTTTTGACTTTTTCAAGAGTGTTGTCGTTTAGGTTGATGTCCGTTGGTTTGTTGGTAAGGTCAAATATTTTTGTTTTGGATGTGTTGATTTCAAGCCAAAGTTGTGCAGAGAGTAGTACAAGGCGATTTGAGGTTTCTTGTGCATTTTCATGAGTTGAGCTAAGTAACGTTAGATCGTCTGCTAAGTCGAGATCTTCAAGACGTTTATTTTCGAGCTATTCAATACCACAATTTTTATCGGCTGTGCAATTTCGCATGACCTAATAGATTGTAATACTAAATAACATTGGTGACATGATACATCCTTGTTTCACTCCTGTATTTACTTGGAACAATTCACAATTGCCAGCTTCTGTTCTTACACAGCACCGTGACTCATCGATATGATTATTGGTAGATACATAAATAGAAGTTCAAAAATATATACGTGTGTTGCATAGACTTCAGCAAGACTTTCGATATATTTCAACATGAAAAATTAATCGAATAATTCTTTGTTCCGAAGTTTTTCTTTCTTTCTTGTCGCTTTACGCCTCTTTATGCCTTGAAGTGTCAGGGATAGAAGAGTTCTCTGGAGATAGTTTTTTTGTGCTTCATAAATGTTTGTTTTCGTTGATTCTTATTTCTGTAATCCATAATTTGCAAGATCTGCCCCTATTTGTGTATCCATCGTGGCTGTATAGTAATACTTTTTTGGGTTGCACTGTCTGATGGTATTCTGGAAGCATGTAGAAACCACTTAATTTGTTGTTTTCAGATGTAATCTAGGATTGTCATTGTGTTTCTTAGTCTTCTAATCTTTTCGTTTCTGAATCTATCTCCTCATAGTTAATCCGAAAATTCTACGTATACAAGTCATTTTTGTTGTACCAAGTTTTCTTTTGGATTCTGTTATCAGTGTTCACGCTTGACATTGGTAGCATAGTGATGGTATAATGATTGTTTTATATAGTGCAGTTCTAGTGTTCATGTTCGCACATTTGCTTTTTTGAAATTAGTAGACATCTGCCCCAAGATGCGGTATGCTATGTTGTATCTATGTTGGATTTCTTTGACGTTTTTCCCATTCGATGATATGCATTCAAGATAAGTGAATTATTTCACCTGCTTTTTGGACATCGATTAGAATAGCGGTGTTTCTTTCTGTTTTTGCGATTGATATTACCTCGTTTTTTTTCTGTGGTTATCTTCATGTTAAAGTCCCTACATTTTGTGTTGCAGTCTATTTATATGTTGTTGTAATTGTTCTTTTTATGTTGATATTATTGCTTGATCGTCTGCAAAAATTATTTCTCTCAGGAAATTTGTTTAGATTGTTTTTTTTTTATTAGTGTTGACAATTTAACATATACAATAGTTATATGTAACAAATAGTAAGGGGAGATTGAACACATCCTTGTCGCACGCAAGTGTTATATATTGTTGTAGTTTCTTTCTGAAGTTGATATAATTGCATGTTCATCTGCAAAAAATAAGTTCGCTCAGAAGGTTGTTTATGTTTCATCATCATCAAGTGCCGTCTCCGCAACGAAGGTTGGCTGCAACTTATCTCCAACATCTCCTGTCTCTTCTATGTTTACTTCTTCATTAATGTTTGCAAGTTTACTAATTTTGCTCATTAAGTGGATGACTATAAAGAGTTTCGGATAGAACATGCGAGAGTTAAACTCGCAATGTGGGTGCTGATCGAATTCCTCCACACGCGGTCTCAGAGCTTGGACAAATACCTGATTTATGGAATGTATGGTAGGGTTGTTGACAATATACGAAGAAGAATGTTATAATCCATTACTTCTTCTTCTGCGTTCGTTCTCAAACTCCTGCAGATTAACAGGATGTAGTCTGGAGAATGGAATGCGTTATGTCATGGTGTACAGCATTGCTGCGATATCTTCGCCTTTCGGCCTGACACATCCGACTTCAGCATGGCTTTGGGTCCACTGACCCTACATGGGATGGAACAGCCAACTCCATCCCATAACCTCCTTAATCGCCACTTACGACATGCATGGAAGGTAAACAGTTTTGCTATTCTTTGCTCCCCTTTCGGGCCCCGGCACCACACGGGCGATCCAAGATACAGTTGGCAGAGAGTTCACTTGTCTGCTCTTCAGTTTGTACTGATCATCATTATCAAGTGCCATCTGCACAACGAAGGTTGGCTGCAACAGACTTCCAACATCCACTGTCATTTGTCTTCGTGGTGCACTCTGCTAGACCGTAACTTGTCTATCTCGTGAAATACTCTCATACTTCTATATCTGCCTAACTCTTGCTCGCCTTTCCTCGACTTTTACCTTAAGTAAGGTCTTCAACAAAGTGTCATTTCTTTTAATAATATGTTGGAAATGTGTTATTTGCTTGATCTTTATTTTCTTTAATAATAATTTTTTTTTTACGAAGTGTTGTTATAACTTCTTTGATTGTTTTCGTATCTTTCCATGATGTTCTCCGTATTCTTCTTTATATCCGCATCTTAAAGACATCAATTCTGTTTTATTTGCTTGTTAATTGCCCATGTTTATGATCCATACATTAATTTAGAATAGATGTAGCATTTTATAATTTTCATTTTTATCTTGTGTTTATTTTGTTTAGATATTGCTGTTTTCCGGTTAATTAAAGTACTCGTACTTTTATCTTCGTCGGTTCCTGCCAGTTGTCTTTTCTCAAGAATAGGATTGATGGTCGATGTGAGCCAAACTGATAATCAACAAGAACAAGTTATTTCAGTGTAGAAATCATATTATTTGCTAGAAACTGACATAGACAAGGATTGAATAGGAGAGAGAAAGGAAGACGAAATGTGTGAGAGTCAGTACATTATTACGAAATAGCGTACAGATTTAGTGAGAAGTGTTTTCTTGAATGTATTCTATAACACTGCATTACAATAGTGTTTACTTGAATATGTTATCTTTCCTTGTTCAAGTATGTTTTTCAGACATTTTTCAAGTTGCTAACTACTTGTTCCGTGCTCAGTACAGTACATTTTGTAAGAGAAATACACAAATAGACAGATAGAAATATCATCAAACAGTGAAGCCGCACTCGAATGTGATTATTCAGCAATCATGTTCAAAATATATGATTTATTAAGTTGAGCATTCTCGTGTTTCTGCCTTTCTGATTTTAGAATGTCGTCATGCAAATCGACATTTTCATTTACATGTCGACTGAAGCATCGTTGCAATCGTCGTGAATAGTTGTTGATGGATAGCTTCATTTTGTTTCCTGTGATATTGAATCTTTAAAATGTTGCAAGAATTGACTGTCAATATAACTGAGGACGCCGGCATAGCTAGTGAAAAATAAATAAATAATTTTCCCTATTTTAAAAGTCTAAAAAAAATTAGTTGTTCTTCCCATCAATGTACTTTCCAGAGGGACATAGTTATTCTGGAATACTTCGATGAGTTCAAATCATCAATGTTAAAGATATACTTGTGTCTATATTTTGAAAGGGAAATACTGGAATTCTTCAAATGAAAATATTTATGATTTGATGGTTGGTTGCTGATCCATCGATCCATGAGCTCAAGCCCTTTGACCCAATTTAATGGCATTATATTGCTGGTGAGTCTGTGGATTTTCGTCCCACCCGGGGTCAGAGCCAGAGAATAACTATCACACCCCAGAAAGGTAGGTTCCAACCTATGCACTGCTCGGAGCCGCTGCAACCACGATAGAGTTCACTGTGCTCATTCCTCACAACCAATTGACTACTGGTTATGCCGAACTTCTCTATTGCTCCAAGCATGCACCCAAATGATCAAGTCAAAAGGATTGTCGCGTCCTGAGTCACTGTGCCTCTATGATGGGTCTCATCCATAGGAAAAAGCCATGCTGTCAGTTTTCTCCTACCCAGTGCTGCGCAGTACATCTCTGATTCCCACACAACCACAGAGGTTTATAAACATACATTTATAAAAATAAAGCATAAAACAAATTGCAACAATAAAATAAAAGCATGAAAAGCATAAGTGTATACATGACGTGCCATGAAGCTTTCATAAGAAGATAACCTCGTTATAACGGCATGTCATCTACTAAGGTTTTCTGTTACAAGGGTGGTTTGTCTAGTGGGTCATTGTGAGACCCACAGACACAAACCATGCGTTAAGGTTTGAAAGAAATTGGAATAACCATAGCATGTCTTGTAACATGTCAATGTCATTGTCAAGATTTTCTAGTATTCTGTACGTGCCTTATGAAAGCAGATGAACAAGTGACGTCACAACAGCAATTCAGAGATGACCACCCCACTATTAACGTAGGCATACACCTAAGTGGAGAAGCTCTCTGTTTCTCGTTTGCAACTTTACAAAGAAGCTTCTTCTTCTTCTTCTGCTTTCGTTCTCAAACTCCTGCAGAATAGCAGGATGTAGTCTGGAGAACGGAATGCGTTCTGTCATTGTTTACAGCATTGCTGCGAGTTCTTCGCCTTTCGGCCTGTCACATCCGACTTCAGCATTGCTTTGGGTCACTGACCTTATATGGGATGGGAGAGCCAACTCCATCCCATAACCTCCTTAGTCGCCTTTTACGACATCCGTGGAAGGTAAACAGTGATGCTATTCTTTGCTCCCCTTTCGGACCTGGCAACATAGCGCGAATAAAGAAGCAAAATCTATAGAGATTAATCAGAGTGTATATCCAGTCTAGTGATATCTGTATGTCTGTATATCCATAAAATGTATAATGGGAATATAAAGTTTCCAAAACGGGCGAAGTTCCATGACAGATTGTTTACGAAAGGAGTGATTACATACCAGGTACCATTACATCTGTTGAAGGCAACGTACAAGAAAATTACCGACTAATTGTGAAGGGTAATGCCTCACCTCTAGACATCAGTCAGTGTTAAGTATACCACACTATCCATGATGTGCTGCTGTATCATTACTTGTCTACAAGGTGGCTAACAGCACATCTTAACTTTGATATTGCGATGTAGAGACACATCAGGTGATGCATGAGTGGTTAGACATGTCTTCACATGTCTTCATTAGTACTCTTCACAAAGATGTACTTCCCAAAAAATAACTGACTAAGACAACCCAGTTGACTTCAGCAGGAAGTAAACTTTAGTGCATATTCAAATCTACTTTTACAACATAGTAATTGGAAACAGCGGTTATAACTCTGTATCCCCCAAAATGTAACCACACAAGGAATTATCTTTTCTTGGTAACAAGATGGCGCTAACAGAGAGTACAGGTCATTTGTATATCAACTTTCTGCTACCAATTTCAAACAAGATCTTCAACAGCCTCGCAGCAGAGGAAAATAGTTACATCTGAAATGAAGCGCCTGAGAAAAGATGCAATGGTTACTAAACTAGATAAAATAGAAATGAAGAAATTAGGAAAGGAGTTGCTATAATATCATGTATTGAACATATCGAAAGACAGCCAGTAAAATGGTTCGGTCATCTTCTCTTGATTCTTCTTGATTCTTAATTAGAAACTGGCTTCACAGCACGCGGGACATTCCCATAAGTGATCCGCCCTCCGCTCCAGCAGCCATCCCAGTTTATGTAGACTCAGAGTCCCGGTCAGGAGTTGATTGTGTGATCTTCTGAACTTTCCAAAAAATTTACTTTTCCTTCCCTCACCTCTAAATACTCCCATTTCTAACATTCTCTGCATGTGTACGTTCTCAGCCTCATTGACATCATCTGCATCTTGAAATAAATTTATTACTGCCTTCATTAAGTCTGCTTTACCTCTTTTCAGCGTGGTGCCGTCTATCGCCGTATCGCCTGCCAATACGGCGGCTTTCTCGTTTCCCCTGACCCCAGCATGACGAGGGCAGTATATCCATGTAATGCTCTGAACAACTGAGTTGTTCAATAAGTCCCATCATTCTTTTCTTAGCTTTAACTTTTCTACCTCGCGCAGCATGCTTTGAGAGTCTGTAAGTATTACCGAGTGTGTTGATATATCAGTTATCAACCAATTAAGAGCTGCTGTAACTCCCTCTATCTCCATCCTCATTCTGGATGTGACAGTGAAATATGCTGAAGATTTCGCAACCAACTTCACGCCGTTTCTGTCGGCAACAAAACCCCAACCGCTTTTATTTATGTTTCTATTAACGGAGCCATCTGTGTATATAATTATGCCTTGTGGTTTCGAGTGTAGTTGGACGAGTTCGTGCACTGTATCCTGAGCCCTGATGTCCGTCCATTTTCGACATGCTTTATCTAGTTGCATTATTACTTTAATCGGTGATTTCTTCTCAGTGTCTACCTCCATCCATTCACTGACCTTTCCTATTTCTTCAAATTCACGTACTCTTCGCAGTGTGTCTTCGGCCTCTGTCATCTATGATCTCTCACGCTTGATTCGTTTTCCCTTTGACTCATCTAGACGTTGGTGTAATTGGTTGTGGTTGTATTCTGTCACTTTAAGGTACGACTTAACTTGTGCTACCTGATGTCGCACTCTAATGCTGGGGATATCAAGCAGAAATCTCATAGCAGAGATGGGTGTATCTCTAGTACACACCAGTACCGCTCTCATTTCCTCATTTTGAACTTTTTCCAATCTATCGACTTGTGTCTGTGACAGTGTTAGTAGGCCGAGGCCATATACTATGACATAATCTATCACTTGCAGAAGCAGAAACAGAACCCATTGCTGCTTGTCGAAGGCCGCCATAGCCTTGATAACACTGATCCCTCTTTTAGCCTTCTGAATCATATTTGTAACGTGTTTGTTGAATGGGAGACTTCTATTAAAGTTTATCCCAAAATATTTAAGGTCATGTTCTCTTTCCTTGAATGATTCCATGCAACTAACAGCTGGCAGTGTGTCATTGACCAGATACCAGAATACCTGACAACCTTTGCTTTCGAGGGATTGATCACAGCGTTGTATGTTCTGTACCATATCGATAATTGATAAATTGATTAATAGGTCATCTTATGATATTGAACCCAAATCAAATACCAATAAGAGCATATAACAAAAGAATATCCGGGCGTAAAGTCATAGGTAGACGAAGAAAACGTTGGATAGAAAACATCAAGATAACCTTGTACAAACATGGACTAAATGCAACCACAGCAACACATCTGGCTTTGGAACGACAGCTTACGCGCCCACTCCTACGTTAAACGGCAAGTGTGAATACGGTTAACCATAATTCACCTGGGGAAAGACAATAGAGTACTAGACGCAAGAATAAAAAATCCAGGGTTCCGTGGCTATTCATTATTCTAACAACACTCTACTTTTCATGTTATATTTTGTTGTAAAAGTAACCTAGCTAACTATTTCTCGTCTATTTCTGTTGATAGCAATGGGTGTAGTTTGTCGTATTTGTTTCAGCTCGACTGAATTGTCTGATCTGCTAAGCAGTTATAGAGAATCGGGTCACCGCGAAGATTTCATCAGTCTAGTATCACCGTCTTAGCCGTGGTTAAATTAAGACATCATTTTCTAGCCAGGTCAAATAAAATTGTTCAATGTGTCGTGTATAGCTCCTTGATCTGTCTTTAAGTTTCTTTCTATAATAATATTATTGCTATAACCACATATGTCTGTCCTTCTTTTTAAAATCTTTTTTCTTCCTGGATAATGTTGCTAGTTTTTCTTGCTTGACGTATAAGCGTAGGCGAACTTAATGATGATACAACGCGAACTCTGCAAACATTTCGCAAGAGAGCAAAATGTGTATGCACACAAAAAATGTGTTTACACATTTCTTTTCTTCTTCAGCGTTTATTCTCAAACTCCCGCTGGATCTCTCTTGTAGCAGGACCATGGTCCTATTAGATTTCCAGCAGGATGCAGTCTAGAAAATGGAAATGCGTTGTGTCGCCGTTTTATTTACACCAATGTCCTGACATATCCGTCTTCGGTGGGTTATACACATTTTAGCTCGATATACGAGCATTTGTTTCGCAATACAAGAACAACAGAGATTGGCACATCAATTATTTTATTCCGATTCTGAATACTCGAAAAATATAGAACAACTGATAAGGGCTGGATAAAATACAAACAATCTCGTTGTCAATATGTTTCTTCCTTTTGAAGCACACGTTCTTAATATTTTCTCCAGTACTCAATATCTATGTCTGCGAGGGCATCGCGTATTATGTTTGTTATATCACAAAGTTAGAAAGTCTTGTTTAGTGCAGTAACTTGACCTGTGACTTCAGCTCACATAAGTTCATTGGTATTGAGATGTGAATGGTAAGGTGGTAGCCGAAGAGAAGTATGACCATGCTCAGTGATGATTTTGTTAATTACAAAAGTCTTCACCTTCTTTGTCCGACTCACAAGTTCTAACTACTCTGGTTTGAATTTATTGCTGCAGATAGATACATTTTCTTGTATGATTTCATGATTTCTTGTTTTGTTCTTGATGAAGTGATTATTTTGTTTTTCATGCACTACTACGCTACGATAGGAGGCATTGTCCATAACAATAAATAACAGCCTATCCAGCGCTAGTAGAAGTGAGTTCACTAGCCAATTCCTGAAAGTAATACCATTCATGTCGGTCTCTACCATCTTGTGATAATGCTTAAAAAATAAGTTTTGCTCCTCTAACAAGACTATTTACTTTACTGTCTACATAACCTAGTACAGTGCGTTTACCTTCGCTGCTTGGAATTTCCCCTTTCTTAGTTCCGTCAAGTGATAGCAACTTCTTTAAAATGTATGGTGAGCATTCACTCACGATGCATCCAGATATACTATGTCATAATCTTCCATCCTACGTTCACTTATCTGCCTCAGATATTTGCATCGTGCAGCTATGATGTGCATTTTCTCACGTAATATATTCTTGTCTGTAAGAGATTTCCGAAAAATTAAACCACTGTTCATAACAATCCTCCATAATGCGGTTTTAGAAATATTAATATCAAAATCAGTGCGCAATCTTTAGGTTTACGTATTGTTACCACATCATTTGCGCGAAACACTATAAGCATCTCGCGTGTAATGTCGAAGTCCTTTTTTTCCTTTCCTGACCTTGCTGTAGTTCATGATTTACATAATTACAGTCCTGTTTTATCCAACGGTTAAATGGCATTTTATTTGCACAGAGAGAATGTTGTGTTCTCATTTTAAGATTTTGTATGTAGTAACATAAAAGGTAACTTATAGCTTCTCTGCAAAAGTAACTGCAATATTGTGTAAGCAATTTAGCATAACAGTGAATTTGCACTTTAAACTCATATTATAATAAAACTCTTAAATACATGTATAAATTCGCTAAATCGAACATATACTACAATAAAAACACGTCGAATATTGGTTTCCGTCTTTAAATAAACGTGAGTTTACCTGTTATCTCAAGTTTAAACAATTCGGCCATGCGACAAAATATACAGTACCACTGACATTACATGTCCTGATAATATTTCTTCTATAGACATATACCAGTATTTATGTGCTTTCATTGGTGACAATCTTGACAACACATCAATATGGCCAATGAACAGCACAAAGATATTAATGCCAATTGTAACAATTGTAACAATTATTTGGTACATCTAGCAATTATTTGGCACATGTAACAATTATTTGGCACATGTAACAATTATTTGGCATATGCAACAATTATTTGGCACATGTAGCAATTATATGGCACATGTAACAATTAGTTGGCACATGTAACAATTATTTGGCACATGTAACAATATAAATAGTCTATCTGTTCTTTTTTTCTTCCATCCTGATTTATGAATGTGAACATAAAACGAATATATTTACTTGTCAACCTCTTCATGCATTGAATTTCTGTGCCTGGTCTTACTCTTTCTGTCAAGATTCTTCACACGTACAGAATATCCACAAAGTCACTGTGCATTCATTTACATTGGTTGTGACGGTTTGTCATGTGAATTGTATTTAGTGCGAAACTGTGTGACCTCCGTACATATCGGCTTACTCGCTCGTTAAATAGAGAGTTTGCCGAGCGTATTTCGAGAGATATTTCTAGGTCAGAGAGAATGAAGTACATAAGTGTGATAAAGTTACGAATGACTGGACAGCTAACGCAAACAAAATAAAAATTATACCAACCCATTTACTTTATGTCATTTGGTGGTGTTTGACAGTTTATTTATTTATATTAATACATTTTTTGTGATAAATTACTGTTTTAGTCTTTCTAGTGGCACATCGCGACCAAGTATTTTACCAACGGTATATTGATTTTTTTTTTATAGTGGTAGTAACCTTTTAAGTTTATTCAATGTTGTGGAATCACTAAGGCAGTGAAGTACGAATTTTTGAATTGTATTTTCGTAGTTTCCATATGTTGGTTCAAGCATTATATTGTACGTATTTTTATGTGTTTGTCCGTTTCCACATTTTACTATCGGATTATCATTTTGGAATTGGAATGCCCTGGCAATATATATATATATATATACATATATATATATATATATATATATATATATATATATATATATATATATATATATATATATATATATATATATATATATATATATATATATATATATATATATATATATATATATATATACTTATTCGTCCTTATAGACTACATTAAACAAGTATGTATCATATACAGTCAATACGGCACGAGTCGGACATGTCTTTTCATGGCTATGTCTGCCGTTCCATGATCGATGTAGTTCGTAGCAGAATAATCATGGGTGCATGTCATCGCCGGACTGTTGACTGTACCGTCGTTATTCAGCCATGATCAATATTGAATTTTCCAATGTCCATGTTCAACTACGCAGGATTTTTCTCCATTTGACGCGATCATCTCCCAGCTTTTCATTGTTGTCAGAAAAGATGGCAAAAGCATTCATTGATGACTTTCATGCATCATCCGATAACAATATATTTTTCTTGTCTTCTTGCAAGACACCCATGAATAGTTATGGACTGCGGCTTTTATTCATTCTTTGAATGTGACCAAACCAGCAGTCTTCATATATATATATATATATATATATATATATATATATATATATATATATATTATGTGAATTTCGTTAATGGCTCGCACTTCGATTCTATTTCTGTGTATCATTCATGGACTTCTCCCATATTATTCCTGCTATGCGCATGTTACAGTTAATGCAACCCTTTTCTGGAATCTGGGCATCTGGGCTCAGAGATTGTGAATCTGCATTTATAGGAAGCACAATTTGTTCCACCACAAATGTAACGCTACCGATGATAGTTTCTGTAAATTATGTCGTAAATATCTATAACCATATCTCATTTTATTATAATCCAAGTGATGCATTTACAGGAAATGAAGAAAGTATCATCTATCCATGATCAGCGGACTGACCACGTTCCGGGTTTTCATTACCAGGTAGGTGCCCAGCATGACCACTGAACTGATTAGTGATTTGCGGAAGCATCACGGAATATATATGTGTGCTCACTCTATTTCAGTATATAGCGAAACTTATGTACACAGGTAGTTCCCGTAACTTGTTTATTTAAAACAGGTAGTTCCCGTAACTTTTTGATTTACAACTGGTCGTTCTCGTAACTTGCATATTATACACTGGTAGTTCTCGTAACTTGTTGATTGTACACAAGCAATTAACATAACTTACTGATTATACAGAGGTAGTTAACGTAACTTGCAGATTATACACTGGTAGTTCCCGTAACTTGCTGATTACACTCTGGTAGTTCCAGTAATTTGCTGATTGTACACAAACAGTTAATGTAACTTACTGATTTACACTGGTAATTAACGTAACTTGCTGAATGTATACAAGCAGTAGCGTAACTTGCTGATTATACACTGGTAGTTCCCGTAACTTGCTGATTACACTCTGGTAGTTCCAGTAATTTGCGATTGTACACAAGCAGTTAATGTAACTTATTGATTGTACACTGGTAGTTAACGTAACTTGTTGCTTGTACACTGGTAGTTAACGTAATTTGCTGAATGTTCCGCATTAGTTTCACACAATTTTCTGCACGCGTAAAGTCACAAGTGCATCCATTCATATCTCAAACATCCAGTCTGTACAATGAGAATCAATAACACTAAACACTATTGATTACCACTGTTTGTCATATTTTAAGAGTTGTTGTAGACATGACAACAATAACATAACAACAAAATATGTGTACATCGCAGGCAATGAGGACAACAGTGTCAGACTTCTGTCGTTGCAAATCTGAGATGTTTGCTGGGACGACGGAAGACTCCAATCCTGGCATAGAATCCTCTTACACATTTGAAACACTGTATGATAGGAATTGGTCATCTGTGTGTTTGTTGCTCTGTCTTTTCGGGCTGAACGTTTATCTATGTGCTTCTGAGATATGATGCTTCTCGACGATTCCCATAACTGTGATGTCAATGTTGAAGCTCTCTCTAGAGACATTGAGAGAATCCTTGAGATATTTCTTCTGTCTATCTGCTAGTCATTTTTTTTCTCGAAGAGTTCACCAGACTGAACTACGATGTATTTGTCAGGCATCCACACAACGTGTGCTGCCCATCTCAGGCCGTCTTCAGCGTTGTATGAATGCTTGTAGTTAGGCTCCATTGAGGACATCAAAATGAGGTACTTTATCGTGGCACTGTATCCATGTCAGATATGAACAATGTTCACCAGACATACAGGAATGATATATGATGCTCATAGATACTATCTATTCAAAGACTAATGAAAACAATGTGGCAAGATAATGTATATGACACCAAATTTGTTATTAGACTCAATATCCCAAGCGTCTTTATAAGTCTGAAGACGGCCCAACTGAGCTAGATGGACATACCATTTGGTGCTCATGGCAGACGAACGAATCACAAAACACATTATCTACGGTGTTTGCATCAGAAATAGAGAGAAAAATACAAATATTTGAAAACAAATATTGTTTCTCCAGGCTTCGGTGAATCGTCGCAAATTAATGAGGTTTAACAATGTCTATATATCTATCTACAAAATTATGAGGTTTGACAATGTCTATGTATCTATCTACAAAATTATGAGGTTTGACAATGTCTATCTATATATCTATCTACAAAATTATGAGGTTTGACAATGTCTATCTATATATCTATCTACAAAATTATGAGGTTTGTCAATGACTATCTATATATCTATCTACAAAATTATGAGGTTTGACAATGTCTATCTATATATCTATCTACAAACTCGTAACCCGTCAAAATAATGAGGATTGACAATGTCTATCTATATATCTATCTACAAAATTATGAGGTTTGACAACGTCTATCTATCTACAAACTCGTAACCCAAAAGGGTCGTAGGGGTAACACGTTGGGTGCATCAACGTAAAGTCCTCCAGCGATTTCTATTTTGAACAACGCAGTTGAGCTAAGAGGAATCGTTCCTTGTCCGACCCTTTATGTTAATGTGATAATGCGATTATGCGTGATTCAGTTTCCAAAACTGTCCTGCAGGTGCAAATATGAATTTATAATGTTGAAGACTAAACATAATGAAGATTCTTCACGCTTTTTTAAACAGGAAACTGAGAATTGGAAGACATGGGGAAATTTTTCTGTTGATGTTTCCAATGTTGCATCCAATACTTTCTCTTCTTCTTTCACCCTCACTTCTTGGAAAAGAAATTATGCCTTATGACTTACCCAAAAACACGCAAGTTTACGGTGTTTCACCATCTCTAGTAGATGTTCTTGTTGTCTTACACGAGCACTTTCTTAAATATATTTATGTTCTATATAATTGATGTACCATGTTGTTCTTATTAATTTATTAACATTATTCTCCTGTAAAATTGATTTATAATTTTATTTTGTGTAATTGATGTGTAATTTCCTTCCTTGTCATTGATGAACACTGTCCTTCTGTATAACTGATGTACAATATCCTTCTGTGTAATTGATGTGCAATGTCTTTCTATGTAATTGATGTACAATGTCCTTCTGCATAATTTATATGCAGTGTTCTTCTGTACAATTTATGTACATTGTTCTTCCGTATAATTGATGTACAATGTTCTTCTGTATAATTGATGTACAATGTCTTGTATAATTGATGTACATTGTCCTTCTGTATAATTGAAGTACAATGTCCTGTATAATTGATGTACAATGTCCTGTATAATTGATGTACAATGTCCTGTATAATTGATGTAGAATGTCCTTCTGTATAATTGATGTACAATGTTCTTCTCCATAATTTATGTGGAATGTTCTTCTTTACAATGTATGTACATTATTCTTCTGTAAAATTGATATATAATTTTATTTTGTGTAATTGACGTACAATGTCCTTCTTCAAGTTTTTCCCTTAAGTTTTGACCATCACTTAATTTTCTTGAATCCCGTAAGTTGTCTAGTTTGTTACATTATTCAATTCATGTATAGTTATATAGATCTTTACAGTATTGGGATTGTTTATGAATTATATTTGGTTTATTTTTGGTGGATATCTTAGCTTTTGTTATATGTTATCACTATTAGTTAGTTAGTTTGTTCCTTCTGAGCCACAGGCGCAACATACGGCAGAGGTTTTGATTCTCCGTGCGTTGCGGTCCGCTGCCTGTACTTTTAGTTCTTGTATGGACTTTCAACCTATCATTTCTCCTTCTTTAAGTATGGTGCTTTTTAGAGTAATTTTTAGTCTTTCTCTTTTTTTCCCCCCTCATGTGTCCACATAAGGGCTTGCTGATTCAGTCTGTTTTCATCTAATCTAAGAACGTGCCCCATGTATTTCCATCTGCATTTTCTATAACACAACTAAAACGATGTGTAAATCTTAAGTTTTTATCTGTAATGTTATTACGTTAGTCTTCGTGAACTCTGTAATAACTAGATTGACTGTGTAATGTAATTCTTTGTTGTGCTGTTGGTTGTGAATAACGCAGACTGGAAGGTGTCATGGCTTTGGAAGTTTACAAAAAAAAACACATGTACTTAGAACGGTGTACGAGGTCTACAGACCCTAGTGTAGTTTCTTTACTTTCTTTGCTTCTAGCATATTTGTACTCACTATTCTCATCTTTTAGACCAGTGATTCTCAACCTTTTTTGTACCATGTCCTAACTAAGTCTTTCTAAAGTTCTGATTCTCCCTATGCAACATATACACATTTTTTTAATATTAAAAAATGTAATCATTCTCTGAATGAAGCGTAATTACAATTTGTTCGAATTGCCCCCCCCCCCCAGAACAATCAAATTGCCCCCCCCCCCCTGTGGTGCGTTGGCCCCACGTTTGGAAACACTGTTTTAGACAGAACTTCAACTTGTTTTTAATTATAGTGAACTTTAACTTCAAAGAAGAACAAGAAGAGGATGAAATGGAAGAATAAGAAGACGATAATGAATCATTGTATTTTCTGTCAGTATATTAACATATTTCATGACCTTCTTACAATATTTATCCCATACGTTCTCATTCTTGTTCTGTGGCTTCTAGTACATATGGATAACTCTTCTCAAGCATCGCATCCTTAACGTTGCTATCTCCCTTTCTAGCTTCAAAGAAATGTTCCACGTTTGACAGTTACAACAAATTATATGTATGAATATGTGATTTATATATGGTCGTTAAACGTGCATCCTGTGATTCCAGTGTTCCTGGCATGTTGTTCAGATTTCTCTGCAAGATCTGTCATCGTATGTAAATATTATTTCCATGTTATATGTCACACGAAGCTTGTGGAAGATATTTCGATTTACGTAAAATGAACTTTCATACATATTACATTGCATAATTGTGGTTTATACGTGGCGCGAATATTTGGTTATTGTCTATACCCAGGTGGTGTTTTCGAAGAGTCCACAATTGCCGTTGAGCGAAGGGGTTTCTGAAGAAGATGTAGTCTGTGTTCCAGGGTCAGATGTGTTGCTCTGGTTGAGGTGTAGTCATGTTTTTTCTAGAATGGTCTTGATGTTGTCCATCCATCTATGCCTACGTCTGCCCTTGGCTCTGTATCCTGAATACATCTTGTTAGGTATTAGGTATTAGGTATGTTGATTATCATCTTCGCATACCGGACACGTCCATAGGTGCTCCGATCTCCGCTTCAGTAAATCTCTCAGGGTATAACGGCTGTTGGTTCCGGTTGTATGTTGGTTCACTACTCTTTTTGAAATCTTTGTCATGAGTTCTCTTCGGGCCACGCCCATCCACACTCCCAATTCTTCCATTCTTGATATTGACTCATGCTTATTCATCTCAAAATCCTCTGATCGTGAGGACTCACAAAGAGCAGTGAGTATGTCTGCTCGGTCCATGGGCTGACCGTTTGTTGTGGTGGCGACATTAACTAATCTGTCGGCCCGTTCGTTTCCCTCGACGTCCGCATGTCCGGGGACAACAATAAGCGTGAGTTATACATCTTGCTATAAGCTCTTATGGGAAGTTGATCATTCATCCTCATAAGATGTCCAAACTATTTTATATGCTGTTTCTCTATATATTCGATGCTTAATGTGATACCGATTATCTTTCTTCTGATTATCTCACTGCGCATTTTGTCGAGTCTGGTGACTCCAATAGCCTTCCTTAGACATTTCATTTCGCAAGTCTCAATCGTTTGCTTACGTGTAGATGCCAATTGCCAAGTCTGGCATTAGTAGCATAGAGTTCGTATAAAGATGCTCATAATATTTTGTTTCTTTCCTTCCATGTTGCTTTTTTTGGTGCAATAGCAAAGGTCATAGCTGGTATGTCATAGTATTTGACTTTTGACACCTCGTTTATAACTCTCTACCAAGTAGTCCGCCGTCTGTGAAGATACTTCCTATGTACTTTATCTCTTTGATTTGCTTTATTTTTGTGTTCTCTATTTGGATGTATAGGTGATCTTGTGGTGTCCTTATTTGCATAGTTTCTGTCATTTTGTGTGTTTATTCGCAAGTTGTATTTATTACATATTCTTGATAGTGAGTTGATGTGGGTTTGTAATTTTGATTTGGTTATAACGAAACAATAACGAATGAGTTTATATGTAAGTTTATATGTAAGTTTATATGTAAGTTTATATGTAAGTTTATATGTAAGTTTATATGTAAGTTTATATGTAAGGTTACATGTAAGTTTATATGTAAGTTTATATGTAAGTTTATATGTAAGTTTATATGTAAGTTTATATGTAAGTTTATATGTAAGTTTATATGTAAGTTTATATGTAAGTTTATATGTAAGTTTAGATGTAATGGTGAGGAGAGAAAGTCATGCTAACTATAACATCCTCTCAATAACTTCATGTTAACTATATAATATTTTAAGTAACCATATGCTTACTATGTCACCTTCTCAGTAACATCACGCTAACTATGTCATATTCTCAGTAACATTACGCTAACTATATCACATTCTTAGTAACATCACGCTAACCATAGCACATTCTCAGTAACATTATCCTAACATACCATCTTCACAGTAATCCCATCTCAGATATGGGAATAACTGTGGGGGGGGGGGTGATGATGAGACAGAATGTGTCATCCCATTTCAGAAATGGGAATAACTGGGGGCAAGGAGAGAAAGTGTGTCATCCCATCTCAGATATGGGAATAACTGGGGGTAAGGAGAGAAAGTGTGTCATCCCATCTCAGATATGGGAATAACTGGGGGTAAGGAGAGAAAGTGTGTTATCTATGACAAGTTATGAAAATGACGTAATGAATATCTGACTCGGACCTTGGGTTGCATACAGTTGGATGACTGCTTGCAATGGAAAGTGGGACACTTATGGGAATTCCTCCAGTGCCGTGATGCCGGTTTCTAATCAAGAATCAATAACAGTAACCCCTTATAATTATACTATCACTGCATTGTTCATTCCTTTAAATGTCATCTATAAGAATTAGTGCCAGAGATTCGTCTGTAACAGTGAGTGCCAGATATTCGTCTGTAAGAGTGAGTGCCAGATATTCGTCTGTAAGAGTGTGCCAGATATTCGTTTGTAAGAGTGAGTGCCAGATATTCGTCTGTAAGAGTGACTGCCAGATATTCGTCTGCAAGGGTGAGTGCCAGAACGTATCTTCTTCTTCTTCTTCTTCTTTCGTTCACTGGAAACATGTCTTTATCTGTAATTCTGTCTCTTTTGTAATTGTTCCTTTTTTTCAGTGAATGATGTGATTGGTCAGATCACATTCGTTTTAGTAGATTATGTGTGACTGTGTGAAGTACTTAGTACTTGCGAGTCAAACTAATCTCACTTAACTGTGACTCCAGTCTGTTTTTACTAGGGACACACATGAACAAAATTGCTGTTCTAGAAATGGAGAAGTTCTTGTGATGAAATTTACCCACCTATCTCATAAATATCATCAGTGATCTGAACATTAGCAGTCTCATATATCTTCCAGTTGTGATTAGACAAGCTATGATACTCTGAACTCGAGTCGGTTAATCAGTGCTAGGAGGTCAGTTAAGGGATGGATCTGTACGGCCTGAGATGTTGTTTCCAGCCGCGGTAGGGACGGTCATCAATATGGAGTATAGCCATTAGATCAGTTTTTCACTATCCTTCTATCTATCTATCCTTCTATCTATCTATCTATCTATCTATCTATCTATCTATCTATCTATCTATCTATCTATCTATCTATCTATCTATCTATCTATCTATCTATCTATCTATCTATCTATCTATCTATCTATCTATCTATCTATCTATCTATCTATCTATCTATCTATCTATCTATCTATCTATCTATCTATCTATCTATCTATCTATCTATCTATCTATCTATCTATCTATCTATCTATCTATCTATCTATCTATCTATCTATCTATCTATCTATCTATCTATCTATCTATCTATCTATCTATCTATCTATCTATCTATCTATCTATCTATCTATCTATCTATCTATCTATCTATCTATCTATCTATCTATCTATCTATCTATCTATCTATCTATCTATCTATCTATCTATCTATCTATCTATCTATCTATCTATCTATCTATCTATCTATCTATCTATCTATCTATCTATCTGTCTGTCTGCTTGCCTGTCTGCCTGTCGAGCTGTCGGTCTGTCTGTCTGTTGGTCTGTCTGTCTGTCTATCGTCATAAACATGTCGTACAAATGGTCATCTCTATAAAAACATGTTTTAAATTTTTATATTATGTAAACATTTTTTTTCAAATATATATACATACACAACATATATATAAAAAAATTATTAAAATGAATTTGAATATATATATAAACATTTTTTACATATATCACACATGTACATAAACATTTTTAAATATATAAAACTTATATAAAAACATTTTAAAACATATATAAAGAATATATATATATATAGTATTTTTTTAATTGATGAGCTCCTAACGTGACATATATATAAGATATTTATTGTGCATGCTATGTGTATGTTCTACATTTGTCTGTAGTTTTTATGTTGATCTCTGTAAGCTATTCACAAGAACTCTCATACTAGACCTTATCAGCAAATTTCGTTTAGAGAATTTTTCTGTTATTAATGTTTATGATAGATCTACTAGAGTTAAGGAAATACAAGACGTACATATATCTTATAGTTGGAGAATGCTCACTGTAAATTGGTTTTAATAATAGGATGACCTCAAGATGCCCGTCAAAATTTAGCTAATGACCACATCCACTTTGTATAGCATCCTGTCAGAATGAATATGTCAGTCAGTCAGTCAGTTTCTCTTTTGCCAAGTTTGGCACATAGGGCTGATGTCATAGTTCTACATGCCTGTCGGTCAGTTGCTATGGATTGCAGGTCTTGTGCATTTATGCCTGTTGATTTTAATTCATTCATAAATGTTCTTCTGACCAATTAATTATATGAATTAATATGTACGAATGCATGAACAAATGCACTGTACAAGCATTGATTTGCACAAGAAGAGCTTTGCACAAATAAATTACGTAGCACGGGCGAATATCTTAGAATTGATATCAAGTTTTCGTGTGATACACTAAACTACATGAGAAATAGACATTTAAAATTCTCAAAATGTAGACTGTGAAAATATTAGCAATATTCTCAGCTATCTTGACCAGGAATATAATCCCAGCCCGTTTTCCTATTTGTATGTTATCTATTCAATCTATTGTGGATGTTAGCTCTTCAATCTATTTGGGATATTATCGTTTCGACAATAGAAAGATTAATGTTAACACGCTAATGGAATCCTGATAGAAATGGCAGAAATTTAGATAACTTGAGAGAATGTTTATCGGCGCCCAACCAATCTGGCGACTGATCTATCTAATGAAAGTGAGGTTCAGAATTTTGGGTAACGCGTAGGATAAGCTGCTGGAACACTTTCGGTCATAGAATACGCGCAATATCTTCAGATGTATATACACATGTTTGGATATGAATACTAGCACTACCCTACTGCCGAGATGGTCGGGAGGGAGACAATACAATTGAAGTACATTTGAGCAAAATTAATAAGAAAACCCGTGAACGATAGAAATATATTGATGAGAGCAGAATGGAAAAACTGCATTCAAGATTGAACGTTTGAGGAAAAAAATATGTGCTTAGAAACAATTGTTCAATAAATCAGTGCAGACAAGTTGTCAGAGAAATGTGAATCGAGATTCACACACATTCACACGAGTATAGGTTTTGTATGTGGTGTGTAGCGAGACACAAATATATTAACATACATACATCCAGGTTTCCATACATGCACAGGTTATATGCGTGAGTCTGTATGAATAAAGAGAAATATAAATATATAGTAATAAATAGCATATATATATATATATATATCAGTTCAGTCAGTTCCTTTTTTTGCCAAGTTTGGCACATAGGGCGTATGTCATAGTTCTCCATGTCTGTAGGTTAGTTGCTAGGGATTGCAGGTCAACATTATGTGCGTATGCTAATAAAGTTGTTTAACTATAGGAAGGGACGTCTAGGATTTTGCTTTTCCACTGATATATATATACAGCATGTAGCAATTTGTACATATGTAAAGTAGTTTTCATAGAAAATGAACAAACTATTGATGTTTACTGTTTGTAATTGTAGATATGTGTGTAACCGTGTGTACATTGATTAAGCTTTATATGACAACCAAACTACGTGTACATCACACTACAGTCGTAAACAACAATGCATGCGGTTTGTGCATGCAGTTGTGTTTGTGGCTCTCACCAATGGCTCACTAGACAAACCAACTATGCAACAGAAAACCTTAGCAGATAAACATGCCTTTTTATCGAGGTTATCTTCTTATAGAAGCTTCATGTCAAATCATCTATACAATCCCGTAGTCGTAACCTTCGATAACAGTTACCATGTTGTTCCGACAGGCCGATGTTGTGCTTGAACTAGTTACGGACACGGCGTGTGTCCGTGAACAACAAAGACAACTGTCGCAAAGGCCAGAGTTGTGCCCTGATGTCGACGTCTGTTTCGGCGGCATTGGACTCGAAACACCATCGAGTCGAATGACTGCTGTAAGAGAGGGCGGAGCACTTATGCCCCACATGCTGTGAGCCCAGTTTTCTAATCAAGAATCAAGAAACAACAATATAATTTTCATGCAATCGTCGTAATGTAGGTGATAGACAGTTCATTTTTTCTGTATTTTCATATTATACTTTAAATAGACAAAAACTCGAAATGTGCGAAATGAAGTGCCTGAGAACGTTTTGACCTGGGGTAGCAAAAAGAGATAGAATAAACATTGACATTGTAAGAAATCTGGTGAAAACAATATCGCGTAAAGAATACATAGACACACAAAAGATCAAATGACTCGGCCACCTAATCAGAATGGAACGAGATCACATTCCATCGATAGCCTTCAATAATATATCATATGAAAAGATAAACAAGGGAAGATCCAGACGACGATGGATAAATGACGTCAGAGAAATGCTAGACCACCAAGGTTGCACTATTGCAGCGGCTGTACAGTTAGCTAAAGAAAGAAGACTTCGGCTACCCATGACGCCTAACGGCACACATAGATAGGACACGATAAGACTTCGGTTCCCCCTGACGACTAATAGCACACACGGATAGGACACGACAAGACTTCTACTCCCCATGCCACCTAGTAGCACACAAGGATAGGAAACGACAAGACTTCGACTCCCCATGACGCCTAATAGCACACAAGGATAGGACACGACAAGACTTCAACTCCACATGACGCCTAATGGCACACACTGATGGAACAAGACAAGACTTCGACTCCCCATGACGCCTAGTAGCACACAAGGATAGAACAAGACAAGACTTCGACTCCCCATGACGCCTAATAGCACACAAGGATAGGACACGACAAGACTTCAACTCCCCATGACGCCTAATGGCACACAATGATGGAACAAGACAAGACTTCGACTCCCCATGACGCCTAGTAGTACACAAGGATAGGACACGACAAGACTTCGGTTCCTCCTGACGCCTAGTAGAAAACGTGGATATAGCAAGACAAGACTTCGACTTCCCATGACGCCTAGTAGTACATACGGATAAGAAAATACAAGACTTTAATTCTTACTGTCAACAAACAAATATTTGAAGATAATGAAACAGTGTCAGATGGTTGAGACATGATGTGAAAGCTAGAAATGACAGGATGAATGTAATCATATTTGAAGTAGACTGCGTGATTTGAGTGTTCACTATTTTACGAAGAGATTGCGTGACAATGGATCCATCAACGACTCACTAACATAACAGGTTATGTAAATTTTCGAATGATGTTCAGTTGTTCATTCTAGTCTATTTATGGTGAGGGTTGAGTTATAAAAGTAATTTAGATATTGCAGCAATAGGGATTTGGTATTCAAAGACATTCGTGTTAGATCTTCGTGCTTGATTAATAAAATGAGTCCGTAAGTTGTTTTATTAGTATTTTAATAATATTTGAGCTTTGTGAAGATGGAATGTGTAGAAGCGATGAAAGTAATTGAAACACGAAACCACAGAGTTGGTATTGCATGTGGAGATGTTACTAAATAATAGTTCATTGTTGTTTATAATGTGAAGTATTTCTCAACAACGTGTAGTTAACTAGATCTTTGTCAGGTGCATTATACTCTGAGTATCGATATGTGGATGTATTACGTGTCTACGCGAGTTGTTCTTGTCAAGATGTGAGCTGAATCCTAGTTTGATTCTCCACTGTGACCTTTAGTCTACTTTCGAGGTATTTTCTTACCTTTATTGTGTGATTTGGCTAACCTACTTAGAATAGAGTTAGGATTAGACATAATATTTCTAACGTATGCGCGCACCTCGCTCCGTGTATAGCGCGCATAAATACTGATCGCTCAGCACAAATCAGGAAAATTTTAAAAAATATATAAATGTTAAAAGAAACAGAGTATGATAATAAGTGTGTCTGTGTCTAGATTTGAACTCAGTGATTGTCGGGATATGAAGTCACGGCAGCCATTAATTTCATTGGTGTTACACGGAACTCCGTGACAACAGTGTGCTATTTATAGCACAACGGTGACTTAAACTAGGATTCAATCAAGATGTGCACTGCACACTTTAACATTTCTGCACTGAATGAATTGCCCATCCATCATTTTCAACTACGTAACATGAGCATTAGACAGATTGATCATATTAGGGCGTATATGAAAGTATAGTTCTAATCAATTTCGTAATTCACTCTCGTGTTGTCAGAGGTGTAAGTGGGAGCACCTGGTAGTGAAAGAGCAATTATGCTAGATTATCTTGAGCAGTGGTGTGCGGTGACTTTTCTAAATGGGGACTAGATTACTGTGATTTATAGAGTTTAAAAAGAGCATTACAACTTTTTGCAACATTTAATGCAACCATTTTTATTTTTGATACTCCTTATAACCAAAATGGACTTCATTACTCAAAGTCCACATCCGTTTTAGCAGAAACATACTAAACATTGAAGCTATCTAGATCTTGCTTATTGTGAGTTTCATTTTTAAATGAATACAGTATTTTATTTTGAATTAGTTTGTATGCTTCATTTGTACTGCATCCAAAATCTTAAGATTTGTTATATCTTTTATTATTATTTATTGTCTTTAATTCAATTACCGGCACTGTGGCGGTGTGGTACAGAGTGGGTCTGTGACTGACAAAATACTGAAATCAAATCTCGCCGCAGGCATCTGTGCACCCGGGCGATTGAGATATCAATGGCAAACTACTTCTATCGTTGGCATGGAATATCTGAGGTTGTGGCTTTTCTATATACTTGACTGTGTTTTGCAACTCATACAGAGTTCCGTATAGTTTTTCTTCCCCTTTTTTCACTGGTCGGTGTATTTGCCTCAGTATTTCATATTCCGTGCACTCCTGAAGAGTATGTTCTGCTGTCTGATGTGTCTGTCAACATGTGCACAAAGCCATGTTGCCAGTCTTCAAACCTCCTGACTATTGTCAGCTTCAACATACACCTCCTGACTTGTGTCAGCTTCAACATAAACCTCCTAACTAGTGTCAGCTTCAACATAAACCTCCTAACTAGTGTCAGCTTCAACATAAACCTCCTGACTTGTGTCAGCTTCAACATAAACCTCTTGACTATTGTCAGCTTCAGCATAAACCACCTTATTAGTGTTGGCTTCAACATAAACCTTCTGACTAGTGTCAGCTTCAAGATAAACCTCCTAACTAGTGTTGGCTTCAACATAAACCTCCTGACTTGTGTCGGCTTTAATAAAAACCACCTAACTAGTGTTGGCTTCAACATAAACCTCCTGACTTGTGTCAGCTTCAACATAAACCTCCTGACTATTGTCAGCTTCAACATAAACCTCCTGACTTGTGTCAGCTTCAACATAAACCTCCTGACTATTGTCAGCTTCAACATAAACCTCCTGACTATTGTCAGCTTCAACATAAACCTCCTGACCTGTGTCAGCTTCAACATAAACCTCCTGACTATTGTCAGCTTCAGCATAAACCACCTAACTAGTGTTGGCTTCAACATAAACCTTCTGACTAGTGTCAGCTTCAACATAAACCTCCTAACTAGTGTTGGCTTTAACATAAACCTCCTGACTAGTGTCAGCTTCATCATAAACCTTCTAACTAGTGATATATTCAACATAAACCACCTAACTAGTGTTGGCTTCAATATAAACCTCATAACTAGTGTCAGCTTCAACATAAACCTCCTGACTAGTGTCAGCTTCAATATAAACCTCGTAACTAGTGTCAGCTTTAACATAAACCTCCTATCTAGTGTTAGCTTTAATAAAAACCATCTGACTATGTCAGCTTCAACATAAACCACCTGACTAGTGTTGACTTCAACATAAACCTCCTGACTAGTGCCAGCTTTAACATAAACCTCCTAACTAGTGTCGGCTTTAATAAAAACCACCTGACTATTGTCAGCTTCAACATAAAACTTCTGACTAGTGTTGGCATCAATTTTAACCAGCGATGACGTCATTCCTCGACCTTCTCAAAGCATGAGCTTTGATATCATGTTTCTGCTGATTGGCTGGTTCACAGAGGTTTTAAAATAGTCCTTTTGAAAACCACACCTGAACAATGAATCCGTAACCAGGTCACCTGTTTATCGGACTAGAAATGACATTCTAAATGGTTCAAAGGACGTAGAGGATTGACTTTACTGTACTCGTTTTCCCATATATACTCCGTCACTCTCAACGCAGAGGCACGCCGCCAGCCGAGATTACTACTCATAGCACGTAACTCCGTAGCTTCAAGCGATATTAAAAGCGATATTGAATATTTATATTCAAGCGACAGGGGTCTCTGAAAAAAATCCACCTTATTCACAAGACAACACGAACCGGATTCGAACCCATTACCTCTTGAAAACAAGGCGAACAGCTAAACCACTGCACTAGGGAGATCCCGCGACTCCAACTAAGGAATTGAATATGACTATATGTTTGAACATAACGATACATGAATAGCTCTGCATCATCGTTATCATCAGGTGACATATTCTTTCCAGAACGTAGTCTTTCCTGTTGATCTCTTGAATTCTTCGCGATCTTGAGCAAGTTGTCCTGCCTCTTCCAGTGACAAGCGCAGGCATTCCTGAACATCTTTTGTCCAACGGCGTCGTGGTCGGCCTTTGCCTATGTCGCCTTCTATCATCCCCTCCAGTAACTCTCTCTCAATGCGGTCGTATCTTTTAATGTGACCGAAAAAACCTAGCTTTTTTCTTTAATATGGTGTTCAGAAGCCAGCCTTCCTGGATGTTAATTGTTCATAACACCTCTTGGTTTGTTTTCCTTGCTGTCTATGGTATTCTCACAACTCTTTTACGCAGCATTGTAATTTAAATGATGTTATAAGTTCTGCATAGAGTAGAGAAATAAGATATGAATAGATTACGTCAACTAACATTTGATCATCATAGTTGGATGCACCCAGTTGCAGACAAATATGTCTATTCGATAATTTATAATTTAATTTTAGTTTTCGTTCATATTAACTCTTGGATGTCTTTTAACCAGTATATCGGCTTGGTAAAGAAACTTTGCTGGACATATTATTAGACTTATATCGAGTTTGTTTGTGGATCGTTATATAGGCTGTCGTTTTGGGCCGATTCTTTACTGCTAGCCCAAGATTACATATTATACGAGGCGTGTTCAAATGAAAACGGGACTTGTGGATTTATTTAAAAAGTATCATACGCAATTTAATATTTTCAACGGAATTGAACAAAGCAACCACTTGTGAATAAGAATGCACCTGGGTTCATCAGAAAAAATCTCCGTATGCATTTAGGCAAGCATCCCACTGTTTAGGTAGACGTCGAATGCCGTCCGAGACGTCTTCCATTGCATGCTGTCAATTTTGCTGCTCGGTTCATAGTGGTGGCACCACGATTCATCACCTGCCACAATGCTCAACAGAAATGCATCACCCTCTGCCCTGTAACGCATCAGGTGGTTCAAACTCCACCCCATCCGTTCTTCCTTATGGTGGTCAGTCAACATCCGTGGGACCCACTGTGAACACACCTTCCGATAGTTCAATTTCTTCCGAACAACCATGTGGGCTGTCCCAATTGACATATGGAATTCTTCTGCAAGCGAACGAATGCTCCGACGACGGTCAGTCAGTACTGCTTTATCAAGCACGGCTATGGCTTCTTCTGTTGCAACAATATGCGCCTGACCTGGCCGTGCAAGATCTGCCGTTAACTCACGTCCGTCTTTAAACATACGCACCCACTCCATCACTCTAGTCCTCGACAAACATTTGTCACCATATGCTGCCTTCATTCTCCGATGAATGTCTACTGCTTGACATCCTTCAAATGAAAGAAACTGGATCACAGCACGCTGATTCACTTTGGACGGGTTCGGAATCACACCCGCCATATTGTTAACAGTCTTCTGCAGCACATATGCATGCTGGGAAGATGAACACGTGACCGTATGTAAATTATTGGATACTCATTACTAGTGCAAAATGTCATCAATATCAGTGCGCTAAATCACGCGTGGTGTAACAAGTCCCGTTTTCATTTGAACACGCCTCGTACCAAGATTTCAATAATCAACGATGGTTATGTGTCTGGAGTATATCATTGAAATATTTTACATAACTCTAAAGTGCGATGTTTATTACAAATACTGACATTAGCCATTCGGATGTGCGATACACATGTTCAACGATAGAAAATTTAATAGGTCCAAACCTACACACAAAAATACCAGTTCTGTGTTGTAGAGTTACATAGACGGCAATATTCCATGATCAATTTTTGCAGCAAGCAATTTCGGACCGTGCATCCGGACAATTCAGATGACAATGGCAATGCATTTTACCTAAAATATTGTCAATAAAATCACTGCAGCGACAAAATGTTGGGCATGACATGATATATCAAATAAAAAGGTATTTCTTTTAGAATGAACAAAAACAGATGTTTCTTGTATGAATATAATTAATAACACTTAATCTAACATATTATTCGTTCACTTAACATTATAGAAATAGTGAATTTATTTGTTAACACTTGGTCTACTGAAACAGATCCATAGAAATAGTGAATTGATTTGTTAAATTCATTGAAATAGTGAATTGATTTGTTAAACCCATAGAAATAGTGAATTGATTTATTAAATCCATAGAAATAGTGAATTGATTTGTTAAATTCATTGAAATAGTGAATTGATTTGTTAAACCCATAGAAATAGTGAATTGATTTATTAAATCCATAGAAATAGTGAATTGATTTGTTAAATTCATTGAAATAGTGAATTGATTTGTTAAATTCATTGAAATAGTGAATTGATTTGTTAAACCCATAGAAATAGTGAATTGATTTATTAAATCCATAGAAATAGTGAATTGATTTGTTAAATTCATTGAAATAGTGAATTGATTTGTTAAACCCATAGAAATAGTGAATTGATTTATTAAATCCATAGAAATAGTGAATTGATTTGTTAAACCCATAGAAATAGTGAATTGATTTGTTAAATTCATTGAAATAGTGAATTGATTTGTTAAACCCATAGAAATAGTGAATTGATTTATTAAATCCATAGAAATAGTGAATTGATTTGTTAAATTCATTGAAATAGTGAATTGATTTGTTAAACCCATAGAAATAGTGAATTGATTTATTAAATCCATAGAAATAGTGAATTGATTTGTTAAACCCATAGAAATAGTGAATTAATTTGTAAACATATTGTCTAATCAATCAGATTCATATAAACAGTGAATTGATTTATTATTACTTAGTCCAATTAGCAGATGGCTTCTAATTTCACACATTCATTAAATTTAATTCCACAAATATTGCAATTTCTGTTTTTGATTGAGGTGATCAAGACACTTTTGATTTCATAAATGCTGCGGTCATGCTCATAGTCACTGGGTCTCGTCACTCTAAGATTATACTCAGTCACTGAGTCTCGTCACTCTAAGTTTATTAGCAACAGTGAGTCTCGCCACTCTAAGATTATACTCACAGTCACTGAGTCTAGCCACTATAAGATTATACTCACGGTCACTGAGTTTCGCCACTCTAAGATTATACTCACAGTCACTGAGTCTCGCCAATCTAAGATTATACTCACAGTCACTGAGTCTCGCCACTCTAAGATTATACTCACAGTCACTGAGTCTCGCCACTCTAAGATTATACTCACAGTCACTGAGTCTCGCCACTCTAAGATTATACTCACAGTCACTGAGTCTCGCCACTCTAAGATTATACTCACAGTAACTGGGTCTAGTCACTGAGTGATGTGTGTGTGTGCATGGGCGTGAGTGTACGTGATTAACTGAAGCGTGTATACACAGATCAAACATAATTCGTTGACGCCGGATCCCTCGTTACAGCTATCAATAGCTGGCTGCCCACATACTATCCAACTACATTTTTGTTGCATGCTGGGTGTTTCCTGTCACGATATTGTTCTGTCATTACTAGCAAACTAGATATCACTTTTACTACCTTTAACGTTTTTAATTTTGTTCTAAAAGATGATGAATATTCAAATACATGTTGTTGTTTTGTATTTACATGTTCAGTAATTGTACACAAGTGTATTCAATCAATCATTCAAGTGCTATGCCAAGTAGCGGAGGCGATCATGTTTCTCCACAACTGTTCGCCTCTTTTGTTTTTAATAAGTTCAGTCGCTGAAATTCGTGCCACAGTGACAACAGTTCCAAAAATTTTCCTCAGTTTTCCTCTGTCTCTTCTCCCTTAATCTTTACAGTGGTTACTAAATGTTCCGGTTTTACTCGGTTACTAAATGTTCCGGTTTTACTCGGTTACTAAATGTTCCGGTTTTACTCGGTTACTAAATGTTCCGGTTTTACTCGGTTACTAAATGTTCCGGTTTTACTCCGTTACTAAATTTTGAGGTTTTACTCGGTTACTAAATGTTCAGGTTTTACTCAGTTACTAAATGTTCAGGTTTTACTCGGTTTCTAAATGTTGAGGTTTTACTCGGTTACTAAATGTTGAGGTTTTACTCGGTTACTAAATGTTGAGGTTTTACTCGGTTACTAAATTTTCAGGTTTTACTCGGTTACTAAATGTTGAGGTTTTACTCGGTTACTAAATGTTCAGGTTTTACTCGGTTACTAAATGTTCAGGTTTTACTCTTCTCAGAAAATGGGTTATGATCTACACTTGTTGAATGTGCTGCGTGATGCCGTGATGCCGGAGTGTAATTGTGAAGCACAACTAGAGAGTCGTTGAGTTACCTGATATTATTACCGAACAAGTAACTCATGAGATATTAGAGGTTTTGTTGGCGATCCCGTCTCATATGGGTCACAATGACTCATATACTATTTCTGAAGTGGATTGTCGGGTCGAAAATTCCAGATATCGCAGCCAAGCTGTAAAAAATTACAAAGCTCATTCTGATCTCTGAATTAGTTCCTGGTTACCAGAAAGAGTTTTAGAACAAACGCAGAAAAAGATTAATATTAATTAAGTGAATAGAATCACTCGCATAGAAGCAGTCTCCATAGATGGAAGTAAAGTATTCACATACAGTCAGTCTGCATATAAGAGAAGTATTTGTATAGAGTTAGTCTTCATTGATTGAGTGAAGTATTAGTTTAGAATTAGTCTCCATTGATTGAGTGATACTTTGAACAGTATGTTTGATATTGTGGCCTAACTATGACTATATGTTTTGTGGCAGCCAATGAAAACTATGGGAGTAGTCAAATTAATCATTTTAACAACAATGAACTAGAAATAAACACACAAAACTCTCAAATACAATGAGATCGTTTTGCATGGTTTTTTTTAAGGCACAATCATGTTTCGTTATACGCAATGATTGTGTTTGTTTGAATTGTGCACACCATTGATAGATAAAAATCACACTAGGTAAGTTAAATACTGCAAGATAATGTGTCATCAGAGTCAAACCTGATTAAGTGAATGCTTCATGTCAATGATGTTAATTGTACACAAAAACTACATTGGAAAGCGATAACACCTGCGATAAAATATTATTGTCACTAATTACTAATATAATTGATAAATAACAAAAATATTGTCCTAGAACACAGGCCTCAGATTCCTGAGGTCCCGGGTTCAATCCACGGTTAGGATAAGAATTTTTGTCTTTCGGAGGTGCAACAAAAAATTCTTCCTGTACACGTCGCGGCGACAGTTTTGGCACATCAGCCTTTATTTCCACAGCCTTAAAAGCCTCCCTGCACTCCTTAACAGGAAAACATGCAGTAACGAAAGTTTTAACAAAAGAAATAACAAAAGAAGAGAACAAGAACTATTTCTACGTTGAGGCTCAAAAGGGACAGTTATCAAGAAGCAACACCGACTTAGATATAAACACACAAAACTATCGGATATCCTCTGACAGTTTGGGTATTATTTATTCCTATATTTGTGTGCGGACTCTTGAAAACAAATATTACAGACGAATATTACGTATCCATTATATAGAACATAAAACTAACATATACGTGAGAAGCAGAATAAATAATCTTGCAGGCCAACAAGAACATCGCATGGAAATTGTGAGGCGTCGTAAACTTGTGTGGTTTGGCCACCTGATGAGGCACGATTCTCTTTCCAAAAATAACTTGCTGGGAACAGTTGAGGATAGAAGAAGAAGGGGGATGAGAGGAAAGTATGGATTGATAATATTTCGGAAATTTCACTAGCGTAGTGGTTAAGCTGTTTGCATTGTGTTTAAGAGGTCATGAGTTCGAAACCTGCTCGTGTCGTCTTGTTTTCAAAGCGAATTTTTCTTCAGCGATGCCTGTGGATTATCACTTGAAGCTACAGAGTTACGTGCCTGAGTGGTACTCTCTGCAGGCTGCGTGCGCTTCGTTGAGAGTGACGGAGTACATATTGGAAACCGAGTGCAGTGAAGTTAATCCTCTACGACTTTTGAACTTTTAAAATTGTATTTTTAATATTAAACACTGGACAGGATTAAGATTCTCCACACTCAAACAAAAAATTGATACCAGAGAGGCATGGCGAATTTTTTTATTGATGTTTCCAGAGTGACACACCTACGACCCTAAAGAGTTATTGTGTTGTTGATGATTATACCTATATAACTATATGTAAAACATATATAGCATACCATGCATAATGTATCCAAAGTAGTACTTCTACAGCTCTGACTTAAAGTTGATGCATCCAATGTAGTACTTCTACAGCTCTGACTTAATGTTGATGCATCCAATGTAGTACTTCTACAGCTCTGACTTAAAGTTGATGCATCCAATGTAGTACTTCTACAGCTCTGACTTAATGTTGATGCATCCAAAGTAGTACTTCTACAGCTCTGACTTAAAGTTGATGCATCCAATGTAGTACTTCTACAGCTCTGACTTAAAGTTGATGCATCCAATGTAGTACTTCTACAGCTCTGACTTAATGTTGATGCATCCAAAGTAGTACTTCTACAGCTCTGACTTAAAGTTGATGCATCCAATGTAGTACTTCTACAGCTCTGACTTAAAGTTGATGCATCCAATGTAGTACTTCTACATCTCTGACTTAATGTTAATGCCTCCAATGTAGTACCACAGCGAACCTCACGTGTTATACATTTTAAGCATACGGATTTAACACTTATAAATTCATATGATAAATCTGATTAAATGTGTGTTTGATATATATAAATTAACGTGATAAATCTGATTAAATGTGTGTTTGATATATATAAATTAACGTCATAAATCTGATTAAATGTGTGTTTGATATATATAAATTCATATGATAAATCTGATTGGATGTGTGTTTGATATATATAAATTAACGTCATAAATCTGATTGGATGTGTGTTTGATATATATAAATTAACGTCATAAATCTGATTGGATGTGTGTTTGATATATATAAATTAACGTCATAAATCTGATTAAATGTTTGTTTTATATATATAAATTAATATGATGAATCTACGTAGATGTATTTTTGATATATTGTTTGTTTGTTTGAAAACCCCAGTAATTGCGAGCGATTAGATCTTACTTCATATATGCAATGGGGTGATTTTTTTTAGCTTTTTTTTCATACCCAGGAGACTTCATCTTTCGTCTTAGTGCAATGCCTATTTAAGGAGCCGTCAACTCAGAGTGGGTCTATATTTGATATATAGAAATTAATGTGATTGATTAATCTACCTAGTTGTATGTTTGATATATATAAATTAAGGTGCTTAATCAACCTATCCGTATGTTCGATGTATATAAATTAATTTGATTAGTCTATCTATCTGTATGTTTGATATGTATAAATTAATGTGTGTAACCTAGCCGCAAATTTCACATATACACATTAATGTGTTTAGCTAAACATGCATGAAGCATATTGAAAGAGATGCTGTTATTAGTTTATAGAAGGACACATCATGACTCTAGACAACTATACACTTCTTCTATAGAAAATTCCGTGATAATTCGAGCCGGCTGCAGACTTAATCAATAGTGTTTTACGGAGACTAGAACAGGAAGTTTAATCTGAGGCATTTCCGTTGTAAAAAGCCAGTCTCACATTTTATGCCCCCAAAGAGCGTCACATTACATGCGCAGGCACACTAATCAACTTCCGAGCTGGTAGATTTCAAATTGTGGGCGATGATATAAGAAAAAAGACAATTTTTTTGAAATAAAAACTATAAGATTATATATATATATATATATATATATATATATATATATATATATATATATATATATATATATATATATATATATATATATATAATCTTTTAGATTTTGTAGTTTCTTAGTCGCCATCTAGTATATGCATGGAAAGAAGACAATTCTCATATTCTTTGCACCCGGAAGAAACGTTAAGGCCCCCGGTTCCAAGAAGTTTTTTATATGTATTTATATAGTTAACAAGTTATTATATATATATAAGTTATGTATCTTCAGAAAAGGAATTATTGAGTTTCGAAAACAAATGCCTTCATATGATAACTAGCACCCACTGGAGCGAATTCAAATCGAAGGAAAAAATGAGAGAGAAAAAAAATAAAAACTACATCCCATATGTTATTAGAAAACGCTGTTGATCCTACATCGGACATGTCCTACGTTCAGACAATAACAGAACACACCACCAATCTCTTGCATGGATACCAACAGGCAGAAGAGTCAGGAGTAGTCTAAAGGAAACACTCAGAAGAACAATACTTAGAGAAATTAAAAGAAACAATAATCATACTATTCAAGACCTGCACACACATGTACACAAAGTTCAAGATTGGCAACACGGCCATGTGCACATGTGGGCAGCCAGAACAGAGTACCAAGCATATCATTCAAGAGTGTTCTGAGTATGAAACTCTCAGGTAGGCATATTGGACAGAGGAAACAACACTGAAATGAAAGCTCTATGGGCCACTGTATGAACTGCAAAAGACAGTGAGTTTTATTAAAGAGACAGAATTACAGATATAGACATGTTTCAGGTGAACGAAAGAAGAAGAAGAAGAAGCTTTGAACAGACAGAATTGGAGAGATCTGACCTCTGTCTTAGGCGCTACCTTCAGCGCTAAAGGAATATGAATGAATGAATATATGTGCATGGACACTAAACAAAAGTTCTCACAATAAGCTGGAGGCAACTGAGCTGTGGTTTTATAAGTAAAATGTTTAAAATTCCATGGACAGCCAAGAAAATTAATATAGAAGTCCTCGGAGATCATCATCATCATCATGTGACATATTCTTTCCAGACCGTTGTCTTTGCAATTGATATCCTGAACCCGACTCTATCCTATGACAATCTGCCTGCCTCCTCCAGTAATATCTTCATACAGTGTTTGATGCCATCTGTCAATCTCCTTCTAGGCCTACTGCTTCTTCTACTTCCCGTTATTCTGCTCTCTAAAACCCTGTCTTACTCCGCTATCTGCCGAAAACATTCTGAAATATCACCATTTCCTCTAACAGCAACTGTTTCATTATAGTAGAGTGTTTCAATAAGATATGTTAGATGTTTTAGGAAGCCAATTTCTCTCATTATTTCCCATAGTTGCTGATGATGTATTCAATGAAATGCTTTGGAATAGTCGATAAAAGACAGATATATATCTGCTTTGAATTCTCTACATTTTTCGATAATGAGTCTCATATTTAGTATATGATCTTTTGTGTCTCTGCCTGACCGAAATTATGCTTGTACCTAAGTTAATTTCGGTTTCTAATTTTTGCTGTGTTCTTTTCATAACTATTCTTAGTAGTATCTTGCTTACTTGGCTAATTAAAGCTGGAGATATTTTTTTTGGTTAGGGGGATATATACTGAAGCAGATTATAAACCCAGCACTATTGTATATACTGTTGCCGATAATATGGGGAAAATACTGTGAGAATTAATTTTCTCCGTGTTTTTCATGAGCTACAGAGCGAATGGCTACCGAAATGAAACGTGCATAAGTCAACTCGTGGGTTTGTGTACAGACTACACGAAAACAATGAAGATTACACGTGCAACACGATACCCAGCAGGTATGCTCTGAAAATGTGTAAGCGTTGTCGCAGTATACTCGCCATAGAAAGGTCGTTGAGACAAATACTCAGTACATGTGCTTGAAATTCCACGATTATCTGAAAACGACCGCATACGAGCCATTGGTATGTTAGAGGCCGAAATGAACTCTCGGGTTATTGCCACCATAATAAATTGTCATTACAGCACTATTGAACGCCTTAATGAACGTTACAGAACCTATTAGCAGTGCCCGGGATAGACTTTGGAGTGGCCAACCACGAGTTACTACTCCTGCACAAGATCATTATACTGTGCTGAGTCACCTAAGGAATCGTTCCCTCTCGGCAAATCAAACAGCAGGAGCAATAGTGGACAAACGTTGCAAGTCTCTGGAATGTCAATCATGCAATGACTCAGAGATACCAGTATTACTGCAAGACGACCTTATGTTGGGCCAAACTTAACTCACAGACGTCGTCAGCAGCGCCTACAATGGGCAGAGCAACATGTCAGATGGACTAGACTGCAATGGAATGATGCTCTATTCACAGACGAAAGCACATTCAACCTCTCTTTTGTTGATTTACGTATGTGGATTTGGCTGTGGAGATCGCTTTGCAGATGGCTGTGCTCGTCAGCACAACCGATTTGAAGGTGACAGTATTTACATTTGGGGAGGATTCGGTTTTCACCATCGCTTGCCTCTGCACGTCTTCCGTGGAAATTTTAACGCTGTGAGATATAGAGATGAGCTTCTGTGTGCATCGGTTGTTCTTACGTTCACAAATTATCCAGACTTGCTGCTTCTTCAGCGGGATAACGCACTTGCGCACATCGCATGCATTACGCGGCAATATCTACAGCCACAGAACATTGTGACGATTGATTGGCCTTCCGTATCAGCTAACATTTCCCCTTTAGAACATCTGTGGGACGAGCTTGAAAATAGAGTCTACAGGCAAGGTTCTTCAACAAATTTGCAAGAGCTCGAAGCTGCTCTTACACGTGAATGGGACTTGTTTCCTCGGAATTTCCTTCAGAGACACGCTTTTCATGAGGAACCGCTGCCAAATTTGTTTGCAAGCACACGGTGGACATACCAGATAATGATGTTATTGTGAAATAATTTTTATTATTGGTTGCCATTAGTTTTCTCCCCTTCCTGCACAGCATGAAATGTATTGTGTAACAATAAAATTAAAGAATTAATGACAAATTGCATTCATAGGAAAATTAATAAAGATTCAAAATATGTAAACTTGTAATCAATTATATTTACATTTCATACTCTGTTCCTGGATTATACATGTGATGTAGTTTTAATGTACTTCAGTATACATTGATTTTTCCATTCTTCGGGCCATGTTCCGCTTCTCAAAATTGTGCAACAAAACTTATGGTATATTTCTGTGCTTCCTTCTCTCCCGCTAGTATCATTTCTTTGGAAATACCGTCATTTCCTGGAGCTTCATTTTACTTCATAATTTTTATTGCGTGTATAATTTCATCTAACGTTGGATCTGGTTCTTTTGCTGTTTCGTTTATGTTTACGTCTTGGATATGTTGTGTACCTTAGTACTTCTCTTGGTAGTATGCTTTCCATCTTTGTATTATCTCTTT